>JACSYO010000895.1:0-149224 GCA_016806645.1 Ophiodon elongatus | reverse complement strand
CACACACACACACACACACACACACAATATTGTGCGGTTGGTTGTTGGTCTCGCGTTTGAAATGGTTCCCAATGGTTGGCCACATCTAGCCTATGATGTATGAGTCAATGGGAGAATTAGAGGCAAAAATTGTTAAATACAATATAAATGCAGTAGACTTACATTGTTTGGTGTTGTTTTATTTCACTAATTAATTACAAAAGGTAGCGCCAACATAAAAGCCTGCCACAAAACTGAAACACTTTTTTATTCAATAAATACAATTATCTTTATGCAACCACAGAAACCATACAGGTTCTTCTTCATGTGTGGGGGTAAAAAAATATTAAACTGACACTCTGGAAGAGAGATATCTACAAAACCAGTACTTTGGGGGGCGTTTTAAATAATAATAATAAAAATTAATTATTTGTTTAACTAAATCTGGTGAAGTGATAGGGTTACACAAAAAAACAATGTGCCAAATATGGCATTAAACATGGCTAATTATTTAGGATAAACATTAAGCTAAGGTAGGCCCACAATTAAGACTTCATTAAAAAAGCACAAATACAACTAACAAGCTAAAACACTTGGCTTTTTGCATTAAGGCATATGGAACATGCCCTATATTTTGGCAATACTTGGTTCTGTTTTACAGATTCTTATATTGTGTCTAGGAATGTGGAAATTGAATCTACAAGACAGGAGGCCTAAGCACAAATGTCTTTTCTGATGAGTTTATTATTTCCATTTCAGTTTCATAAATAGTGCAATTTGTGACAAAAGTAAATGGTTCCAGGCAAATCAACTGTGTTCCAAGTAAAACTCAGGTCATTTTAAATGTTTCTGAAGTTTAACCCAAATCAATTTAATCATAACAGCTGTATTTATATAAAAAGAAAATAAAAAAAAGGTATGGAAACATTCTATACAGATTTTGCTTGTTTAAGGTCATCGTCAAGCTAAATGGACCAGGCTGAGCTGTGCTCTAAGCAGTGCAAATGTTGTCAATCAACATGGAGTATAAGCATCTCTAGCAAACATGAAATCTCAGTCCTTCATAACAGCATTGATAAAACTGCAAAGGCATTCCAAACACCACTGAATTTAATTAAGTGCAACAGAAAAAGTAGTTTTGAATGGCTTGTCAAAGACTAAAATTATTGTCAAAAAATGTGAAGAGTAGTCTTTCATAGCAAAGGTTAAGGATTGAGCTCAATTAGTTGAGGTTTCTGAATCTCAGACTGGCATTCAGAAACAAAATTTTCAGCGGATTTCACAAGCCTGTGCCAGTCACGTGCACAAGTACATTCAAAGTGACACCTTCTCCTCAACGGACCATTTTTACAGCCAGTAATGTTGGACCAACAGGACACTTACTACAAAAAAGGGAGAAGCAGAGAAAAGTAATCTAAATTAGACATTTTTTAGACAAATTGGGAAAAAAAACGGCAGCCCTGTGAAAGAGGACCAAATTAACTATGGAGAGAAGTGATGCGGGCAGTTGCCCAACAGGTCAGTTAGCAGCCCAGGAAGAAGGAAAAGATTAGTAATACATTAGAGACATACAGTTGGAAATATTAAAGCATCTGCCAACATTATCACATATTACTCTTGCTCATCACATCATTATCTGTTCCTTTGGCATAAATGGGTTTAAGTTTGCTCGGCAGCCCATCTTCTTACCGAGAGTGCTACCTCCTCTTCTTTTGGAACGACATTGTCAGGAGAGTCTTTGCGCCAGCTGTAATCCAATAATTACCGATCAGCATTACTGCTTATGTACAACCAGGCACACAAGAAACGAGAGAGGAAGCACAGAGAAACAAATTCTACCCCCACAAGACTGCAGACCACCTATCTTCTAAGAACAGGTCACGACAGCATCATCAAAGACACACAAGTTAAAATAACTTATATATACATATGGCCTGATTTTCCTCAATTATAAATGAGATTACTGTATTAACTAACAAAATAATAATAGTACTTAAAACACTGTTCACATACTGTGTTTTTTTTTTAATAGTAATAAAAAATGTGAACACCTCTTCTGCAGAAACGTATACAACTATAATACCAATAAATCCTCTGTTGTCACAATTTTATTATATGACCTCCATCTTTTCATCCTTAAGGATGCCCAAAGGTTTATGGTTGACAAAGTCCAATTCAGTTGCCTTGAGGGCCCAAGTTGTAAAACTTCGATGCAAGTTTCCAAACTATATACACAGCAGTGTGACAGAGTTAATCAAGTCTATCATTTTTAAGACACTCTCCTAAACAGCGATTAGGTGTTACACACAATATCGCCACCCCAACAGGAAACAAAACTGTTTCCGGAGAAACATTTCCAGAAATGAGCTGTACCAGCAACCGCTACTTCTCATTTTGCAGAGCTAAAATTAGTTTAATTTTTAAAACCAGAAAGGCAATTTCAAGCAGAAACTACAAATCATACTTCAACCAAACAGTGCTTTGGTTGATTCTAAAATCCAACATTATATACATTTTGCTTACCCAGCATCAAGTATGCAAATTACACTCGCATTGATGACAGAACTGGCAAGCAACCAGTAGCTTTCCACAAGTTGTGATTCTTAACTGGACAGACCCTTGTTAAAAGGGGTGCAGTCAAGTAGTGTATGAAAGCACCAGAGTGTAGGATTTTGGTCATGCAAATGTGGCATCCATGTAAAAACAGGAAACAAAAAACACAGTTGAGTAAAAACAAAAAAAGGGGAATTAAATATTCTTTATCATCTATGCTGCATTAGGCTGACATTCTTTGTCAGCACTTGATTAAAACAACTATAAAAAGGCATTTGGGGCAGAGCTCTTTCTACTGAGTGACCTACAGCTCTGTGTAGGAGAGTGTTTTGAGGGATTATTACAGCACCCCCTTACGACAATATTGACACTGTGTGCTAGAGAAATACCTCTTAAAACATTTTACAAATGCACCCAACTTCGACATGCAACACTTGACAGACAGCAAGCTTTAACAGTAGGAAAATGCCGACTCAACACAAAGCACTGGGACATTAAAAAAGGTTGGAAAAGCGTCGACGGGGACCAAGCACCTTTAATGATGGGCCAGAGATGTTAATAAAAAAAGTCTGCAGAGTTGAATAAAACACCATTTTACCGTCGTTTGATTGCCGGAACTCCCCAGCAATAGCATCCAATGATAGTGAAGACAATACCAGCTATTTTAATGGGAAGAAAGTGGAGATGTTTGAAGATAATGGGCCATGAGGCCGACAAATATAGTGCCATTAAATGCCTGACATGAAAAGGGTTAGATTGGTAATCCCAAAAAGCATTTTTTTTATTTTTTATTATTATTATTAGTAGTAGTATTATTATTAATTTTGCTCTTTGTTAGAATACCAATTCAAAAAAGAAACCCTGATATGCACACTTCATGGAAACATGGACATCAAGTACAAAACACAAACTACAGCAAAAGGACACATCCAGACATTACTACATGAGTAATGGCTGAATGTGTCACCTTGTTGTTATTTGTTGTCTCAAATAAGAACATGATGCCATCTCTAGAACTCCATAGTCGGCCTTACTGTGATATAACCATGTTGTTCTGAGACCATCATGACCTTAGTTGGGTCAACATTACCTCTTTACATTCTTGATCTACTGTTAAATTATGAAGTTGAAACTTACCCGCCAAACCAATACCCAACCCAATAGCTTTGCCATTTCCATTGTTCCCTGTAAAAAAAAAAAAAAAAAAAAAAAAGGACAGAAATGTGTCAAACTGTGATTTTAGGTTAAACTGCAGGCTGATCTGTAACTGTTAAAAATAAATAAAAGAAATAAGAGACTTACCAGGTGGGTCAGTGGGGCCAGGACCAACTGAAACGGAGAGGTACAGTCAAAACATTAAAAATCATCAAGTCCATCTACTGTATCTTACATGGACATATCAACTCGGGCTCAGCAATGTTTTGAGAAAGATGTGAAGGTGAAAGACATAGTATTGAAATACATTACTTGCGTGTTTTGACTGCTATGACTTAAAAAAGAAAAGTGTGACTTGATGACTGCTCTCCGCATTCTATCATCATTGTTGAGTCAAGTTTGGTATAGACCGCCATGCAATTGTTATGTTTAATGTTTTTATCAGTGAACTAATGGGGAAAGGTACTTTGGAAATTTGACTAACTAATCAACGCGGATTCATTTATAGATGGCTGGATGTCTCAATATGTAAGCACACATCATATCTAGTGTTACAGGGGGAAAAGATGATTGGATTTTGGTATGAAAATACAAATAGAGTTGTCTTTTTTTTTTTGCATATATTGTTAAATAGGTGCACATAATGACCTGGGGTGTGATCTAAAACGGTTAAAAGGCATTTTTCATTTAGCACAACACACAATATTAGCAGATTGATCCAAGACATATTAATTAGAGTTGATACTGTAAAATAGTTTAGCCCTGTTTTTTTTCCCCGCACAAACAAATTGAAACATTTTAACAGCCGACACTTTTGGACTGTAGATGATTCTTAAGCATTAACGTGGACTTTACCCGCTGTTTTCTTGGTGGTAGAAGGACGTTTGGTGGTTGGCACAGCTGCAAAACCATAAAGAAGTATTGGTTGAGTGCTCAAGACATGAGGACATCATAAAGTTCACACTGAAATTATGAACATTATGTAATTAAGCTGATCACTTAACAGAATGCAATGGCATCTGGATTAGTATCAAACCATGTTCAGAAATGGCCAAATGTAACAGGTTGACTTTTGTTGACAGACTTAAACAAAAGTAGTAGTTTTTTTTTTTTATGACTTACGTTGACATTCTGGAAGTCCAGGTAACCAGGAACCGTCTTTTTCACATGTTTGGGTTTGCTCTCCTGTCATAGTATATCCAGATATGCACTTGAAAGTCACCGTAGACAAGTATTTGTAAGTGGGCTGAGGACCATCAACCAGGTCAGCATTTAGTACTTTGGGAACTTCGCATTGAACCGCTGCAGACATAGAACATTTTAAATGGAAATGAATACAATTGCCCAAAATAAATTTCTCCATAGTAATCGAGTTTCTGTCCCAGCTGAATTTACACTGGGGGTAATGTTGAGAAAGGTTGGCGGGGAGGAGAATATGTTAGCAGCTCATAGATACACTTATTTGTTCTCAAGTCAAGAAGAAAAGAGAAATACCTTTTTAACCCTTTTAGATCACATCCCTGGTCATATTGTGGACGTATTTAACAATATATGAAAATAAATTAACATTAACCTATTTCTTCATATTTTTTAGATTAAAATCCAAAAATATTTTTTTCCTTGTAAAACTAAATATGAACTCTAATTGCATAAGCTAGTACCAACCAATTGGAACCAATAATAATCATGTCATCCATCCATGACATCCACCAATCAATTCCACAATTCTTAGTGCTACATTCTAAACCGGCGAATCAAATGCGAAGGAATTAATTTAAATCCCTATTAAAACTGTACACCACTCGCTGGTCGAGTGCTCCAGACATGAGGACATCATAAAGTTCTCACTGAAATGAATGGCATAACATACACACCAAGACTGCAACATACTCATAATGAAACACATTTGATCACGTCTTCGTGGCAGGCTATTTGTCCCTCCCCATCTCCACTGTGATTGGACGGCTGGGTAAACTGTGAAAGTTGCGAGCGCCCAGGGAGCTATCCTTGCTTGATGCTTTAGTGTTTCTCGTGAACCCGTGTATTTTAACAGTGTTTGAGTAGTTGCGACTTGGGTGTGTGACACAACTATTGCTCAGGAGTCAAAGGCAGCACAATGTCGAGTGGGGAGTCGATTGCTTGAGCAGTTCTGAGCAAAGACAGGATGTGTGATAAGAGACTTTCAAATAATGTTATCAATTCCTCCGGAAATTTGTATCCAGTAATTTCATAACATGAATAAAACGTGCATTTGAGTGAGGGCAAAATATAATTGTGGAAACTGTTTTTCAAAAGCGGTAGTGCTATAGCAAATTACTGACTTTTAAAACTTAATTTAAACCACCCAGCAAAGGTGGGTTGGGGGGGAGGAACTCTGCTAATGTAATCAAGAAGGAAAAAGACAGACAGTTAAGTATATAGAACAGGATTTGATTAAGCTGATTTCTTAACAGAATGCAATGGCATCTGGAAAAGTATGAATCCATGTTCATCAATGGACACATGCAACAGGTTGACTTTTCTTGACAGACCTGAACAAAGCAGTAGTTTGCATTTATGACTTACGTTGACATGTTGGAAGTGCAGGTGACCACTGACTGTTTATGTTACACGTTAGGGTGTCCGCTCCGTTCATCGTATATCCAGTTATGCACTTGAAAGTCACTGTAGACAAGTATTTGTAAGGGGGCCGAGAACCTCTCAACCAAGTCGCATGCGCTATAACAGGCTCTTTGCACGCAACCACTGCAGGAAAAGAACATTTTAAATAGAAATTAATTAAATTGCCCAAAATAACCCTCTACATAGTATGTGAGTTTATCAGTCAGAGCTGAATTTACAGTGGGGAAAATGTTGAGAAAGGGTTGCGGAAAAAAGTAAAGAAAAAACAACTTACTGACACATGTTGGAGGAACAGGGTTAAATTGTCCATCCTCTGAACATGATGATGACTTTGATCCAGAGAGCGTAGAATCTTGAGGACAAGTGTACTGTATAACTTCTAGGTACCCATAGGACTCTTTGATTGGACTGACACTCACATTCGAGTTTGGCAGAAAACAAGTCACCACTGCAAAATAAAAGTGACATCTATTAAAATAGAAAGACACAGAGTGTATATTTAGTCATGTGCCATGTATTAACACACAGAAATGACCAACCTTCACAGTGTGGCAACCTTTCTTCCCACCCTTGGACTCCACAAATGATTTTACTTTTGCCAACCAAACTGTAACTAATTAGGGAAGAAAAAAAAGAAAAAAAGATTCAGCATGACAACACTTAACGCCCATATTGATTAGAAAAACTTTTTGGATTTTGAAACATAATGGGTGCTGACATTTTAGAGTTAGTTAGATTTAGATTAAAAAAAAAAAAAATTATGAACATGAGCCATAAAAGTAATCAGTTTATTACTAACCCAAGTTTGCAGGTCACAATTAGTTGATGGCCAAATTCTGTCCCTTCAGGGTAATCAACATTTCCATTAGGCACCTCTCCAGCAGAGCCACAGTTCCTCCCTGATAAACAAAAAACACTTTATGCACGAATGACTCATTAATCTATTCATCCAAAATGTATTTGTTGGTTATCTACCAGAGAAAAAAAAAAACAGAATAATGCCAGTTTATACTTGTTTTGAAATATTGCTAATATGAATTTGAATGTAAAGATAAAGTGCTAATATTCACTCTCGCATCTCAGCTTCACTGGACTCCAAGTGCCAGAAGTACAAGTAATGCTTGAAGACCCTCCTACAGATGAGAAGCCAATGTCACAGGCAAAAGAAACTGTGGTCCCATCTTGGAAAGTTTGACTGGTACCGCCCTTCAGCGTCATGTTGTCTCCTGCTATTGGCGTAGGGCAGTCTTGAGCTATGATGAGAAGTAAAGACAGACAGAGATGAACACTAGACGTAAGACTAAACACCAGCTTGTTTATAATCACACGGAGTACGTTGTCATTCTACCACTCACCTTGAGTGTGAATGGCAAGGCCAAGAGTGCTCAGGAGTAGGAGGTAAGTGACACCCATGACGGGATCTGGCAAGTCTGACCAAAGTCAATAAGCTTTTCTGGCAAAAGACAAACGCAAATGT
This sequence comes from Ophiodon elongatus, assembly GCA_016806645.1. Taxonomy (NCBI): domain Eukaryota; kingdom Metazoa; phylum Chordata; class Actinopteri; order Perciformes; family Hexagrammidae; genus Ophiodon; species Ophiodon elongatus. Next base: position 141,438 of record JACSYO010000895.1, on the reverse strand, counting down.
AAGCAAGACAGTCACGATAATAACTTGGTTAACATTACATTACACACAGACAAGCCATCAATAACATTGAGTTACTTCACTCACATATAGATTCAGTTTAAGTTTAAATTCATCACAAATAACGATGCAGAGCTGCTTAGTCGTGTCCTTTGTCGCCTATTTAAGAAAAACGTCCCGTCAAACTCCATTAAAAATATATCGATATTAGCCAGTTAGCGTGACACTGCTAAGGACCCCGGTGTTACCGAGCTGATGCACAACTCGTCTGTAGCTACAGTTTCCACTGGAAAATTCGGCGTATGTTTAAACACGAAAAACACACCGACGGCAGCGTGTCTCGTCGTGAAAGCTCCCCGGTCGGAAGTGTTGTGTCGCTGCTCCGTCTTCCTTCGTCACAGCACACCGTGGGCGGTGTCGCCTCGTAGTCAAACTAATGGTGTAAGACTAAATGTAACTTTAAATCACGTATAAACTATGCCGAATTACCAGATAATCCCCTGGGGCGGGAGAAAACGTTAAATCGCGTTCAATTGAGTTTTTAAAACTTGCTCAATATCAACACCATTCTCAAAAGCAGTGAAAGCGCAACAATCGTAAGCTAACGTTAGCTAGCGGTCGTTTAGCTAACGTAACGGCAACACACGTCAGTGATACATCGGTTTAGTCGAGTTAGACTCAACCTCCCCGATCCGTCGTCGGTTGGCTTGTCAAAAACATCGGCTTTGACTTACCCGAGTGAACGTGAAGACTCACACTGACAGCCGCTGACCCACAACGGGGATTATTTTAGTTCCTGCCTGTGTGACTCCTCGTCGGAAAGAGGTGTGGCTTTTTAATCCATGACGCAGAAGATCGCCAACTTTACCATACAGTCTGTGTACAACATGTTTGTGTATACAACATGTGAGCGCGTGACATGCAGTGGCTAGAAGTAAACTTGGACCAAAGCTGTTGCCCTAAAAACATATTTTATATAGGATATGTAAAGATCTCTAAAATGAATGTAAATGCTACTCCTTAAATGTACCAGAAGTACTTTAACCTCTCCTGTAAACCCCGTGTGTTTATGTTTCTTCTCATAGCCAGTCACAATCCCCCATCATTTCAATGGTAACAATGGAGACCATCACACAAGGCATTCATAGAGTATGATGTAATGGACCCAACCCTGGCAGGCTCACTATGAGGAAGTGAAGTACTTCCCACTAAGCTTATGTTGTTGGTAATTTTATAAAATGACCTTCTTTCACTATTTTTTCTCTCCTGCCGCTAAATCACATCGCCCATTTTCCTTTTAAGTCACTTCCCAGCTGTTAAAAAATAAGACAGAATTTATGTCAGGAAGTTTTAGAATGGAAAGTTTTATTTTTAATTATTTTGACAGTGGTCTAATGTCAGTATTACTGACTTAGGGACTTGCAGCTTCTAGCACTGAGAATGGATGGGTCGAGACTCCAGACATTGCCCAGTCATATATTTCTCTGCCAACACTTGGAATTTTTATCAAACCAACTATGACAATGAAAGTCCATGCCATAAAACACCTCACCGGTGAATCATTGTTTGTGCAAGAGATTAGTCAAAACATATGTGGAAAGAGGTATTTGCATTTCTTTAGATTCTTAAAAACCTTGTGTACATAAGGCTGCATCACGCATAAAATGTACTGACTAGATGAAACCTGTAGTTGGTTTACACTCACTGAAACAGAATCTGCAACAACAAAAAGCTTTATTTATATTTATAATTATACACACACACTTGCATTGGATTGTCTCTCAAATCCCACTCATGTATCAATAGAAAGCCAACGTACTAGAAGTCAGTACTGCATGAACTTCATTAGGACCTAATTTTGAACATTACGGAGATGACAGTTGTGCAGTTTGTGGTCAGGATCTGTGGGTTTAACTTCCTGTTGTAAAAAGTACATAACTTGAAACACCCTGTTTCCTAACATTCTATTGTATGACAGGTTTACACCAAAGAATGGAATGGAAATAAACACTCAGGCTAACTGCATTTGCCTGAGCTGATGAAAGTACATTTACATGAACAAATTAGGAATGTTCACAGCAGAGCAACAACTGGTCTCCTTTCTCATCAATAGTCATGGTCATCTTTCCGAGCTGGCATTGAAAAAGTTGCCTTTATTTAAACTATTCCATTCTAATATTATGTAACAAATACATTATATGTAGTAACCTATTAATTGAACATGAACATGTGGTCACAGATCATTCCTATCTTGGTAAGGCAAGCAATGACCTCAGATGACCTGTAAAAGTTATTATTTGTGATGAACTACAATGATAATAAGTTTGATAAATGCTGCAATGAGACCCTCTGATAAAAATGCAGACATACATTGTGGTTTTCTTCACAAATCATCATGTATTATAAAAGAACCATGGTTATAAAAAGAAGGAAAAAAAAGGAAACACAAACCAATGACTCATGGGTGGATATGACTTCCAAAGAACTACTGGTGTAAAAATGATATCAATGAGCAAACTATGGCATTGGCCTGGTATAAACCCTTCTCTTCCTTTTGCCACTTTTGTGTCTTGCTTTTGTAACTTTGAGTACTACGCACAGAAATATCAACATGGACACAAAAGAGCCCCAACGCAGCAATGTATACCAAAATGGCACCTCTGTCCACGCCCTGTGAAAACAAAGGTTTGATTAGTGACTGTTTTTCATATTACAAAAACACTTTGTGGATCCATTTGAAGATATATTAAAAGGTGCTAAAGACACAATTCAGAGCATATTCATTATCTCTCAACGGCTCTCAACATATAGCGACGGCTGAGTTGGCGACTTGCAGCTAACGATGATTAAAAGTGCTAAGAGTGCAAACAACAGCAACAGCTAACAGAGTTTATCTGAGAGGGACCCAGAGGGTGGCTGCTACTTCTGTGACAACGTTGTCAGTCGTGACAGCATAATCAGCAATTACCACTGCATGAGCACAATGCAGTTTGTTATTGGGCACGCTCACATGCACTAAAAGGCACGCACGGCCGGCCCCAGCTATATCTTTGCTGCTATATGCTCTGACTATCGAATAGAGAACCTTTAATGAATGAATCTAAAAATATAGTATTATACAGTGTAGTCTAACCTGCTGAAAAACGACTCTTCATCAGTTTGATTGATTGGTAAAGATCTGTTTCTTGTGTCAGAGTGGGTTTTCATGGGAGCTTGGCAGGTAGTCAGAGGTGGAGGTGGAGGTTTGGCCGTTGTGGTGCTCATTCTGTCATCACAGTCATAAAAGGGTTGGCCTGATGATAAATAAAAAACATTACAGTGGACTTCTTTTATGAGCTTGTACTTGTGCAATAAGGATTTCACAACAGTTTTTAACAAGTCAGATCATATCATTCCATTCTATAATACATCTTTACAATGTATTATATATTCATATCTAAAGCCCCCTTTTGTATGATTTTGTATTATCATTGTAAAACAATCCCATTGTAAATTGGTGCAATATCATCATTATGTATCATGGGTCAGGTGGGAGGTTTATTGGGAAGGGTTGGTATGATCTGCTGTTTGCTCCAGTGTCTTTTTAAATACGGCCACTAGGAGTCACCAAAGTCAAATCCAACACACTAAGGCTTTTATTCATTATATAAACAATACACAATATATATATATATATATAACCATCATTTTTTTTAAACAAATACAAAAAAAAAAAGTTTCACAGAAACTGTTACTAATTCTTGCTTCGTCGAGAATACAACATCACATCTGTGCTTACCCTGGATAGTGACGACATAGATGCAGCTGGGGTCAGCAGGCACCAGCACCTGCACAGAGATGACGTCACTCTCCTGACTGCTTATGTCGTTACTGGCAATACAGTAATACTCGCTGTCCTTCCGCACTGTGCCACATTGTAGGTATAAGTCGGACGAGTAGAGGATCAAAGACTCCTCGTGGCGCGTGCGTTGGTACCAGGCGTAACCGACGGCTGTGCCCCGTGTGCAGCCACAGCGCACCGCCACCGGCTGCCCCCAACACGTGAGCCTGTCCGCCAGGGAGCTCAAGGGCTGGAGCCTCGGTTTAGATACTGGAACTGGCAAAAAGTTACACGACAATATATTTGAATTCAGCTTGACATTATGTAGGTATACATTTCCAAAAGCAGCCCATACATGTTTCACCCCACACGCCTCGTTATTAAACGCTCAGGTCAACTAACATGGTGTGAAGAGTGGATGGACATACAAACAGAGGACTTTCGTCCACGAAACGTCCAAGTCACGGGCGAAACTAAAAGTAAATCTGGACCTTTCGTTACGTGAGTCATTGGGCCCATGCGTTGATAGTGTAGTGCGACTTTGACTCTTGGTGGTGACGTGGGTCGTTAGACAGTAAGGTTAACGTCAATCACGCTCTTTTCCTAAACCTAACCTAACTTTTTTTTTTTTGGGCCTAAACTTAACTTCCCGTGAACGCAAAATGTTATTATGAAAATACACTGTGCATGCAAGTAGTGGGAAATGACACATAGGGTACCTCCTAGTTGTTTCTGATGTTGTGATTCTGTTTTATTCTTACCGTCAGTGATGACCACCTTGACTGATGTCATGATGTCAGCATATATTTTGTCAATCCCAACCCAGTACACTCCAGAGTCGTCGAACTGGAGATGTGTGACTTTCACAAACAGCCCTCTTCTTCCTGCATCAATTATGTGAGACCTGCCTGCGTTTTGAGTATCACTTTCTGAGTCTAGCAAAACCTCACAGGTGCTTCTAGAGTTCCCTCGACACCAGTACTTTTTGCTGGACAGGTATCGGTTTGTGTCATAACTGCAGATTAGAGTGAATTCACCTCCAATATGTGCTGCGATGTTCCTTTTATCACACTGGAGCTGAATACTTGCTGAAAGACAAGAGTCCAATCAGAATGAAACCGCTCACAGCCACAGCAATCAGATAAATGGTCTTGTTTCAGGTTGTTTAACTTCCAATTGAATTGATTTTATCTCATTTCTTTACCCACATTTTGATCCTTGTAAGCTTTGAAAAACATGTAAAAAACAACAATGGGTCACCCAATGTAAATTCAAATTGAATGTGGGTTGGCATCACATATTGATTTTCAGTTACTTTAAATTAAACTGATCATTTTATTTTCATTAAGTAATTTCTAAAATAAAAATGTCACATGCGCGGAAATGACTGCATGCTGTAAGACTATAACATGATAGAATGCATAAACATATCACACCAAACATACCAAAATCATGCACAGATATTTGCACAAAAAACTGCCCCCTTAAATGGAGATCATGAGACATTTCACATTTTCCAAAAGGCATCAATAAATTAGTTTCTCTTTTAGAACTTTTTTAATAAATAAAAAGACTATTAGTATGATTAATACAAGTTGTAAATCATAGTCCACTCACCATGAATAAGCAAAATCATACACAGTGTCTTCATTTTGATGTTGAAAGTAGGAGAGTGAAATCTTAACTATAATCTACACAGGAAGCTGAAAAGGTGGACTGTAAAATCATAGCTTCCAGTAAGTATGTTGTGGGTCACAGGCATACTTTTGCATGCCGTATTTCACACGCAGGCCACATTTACCTCAGGTTGTCTTTGAAACCCCCCGTACAAACATTGGTTTCATAAGTGAATTTCTCATCAACTGCGAAAACTGCACCTTCAATAAGGCATTACAATTTGACTTGTTCTTCCACATTTGAGATTATCATTGACCTCGGTCACTTGTCTTAAGACTGGATTTGTCATTTTTCACGAGTTGGCCAAAAGTCAGTGACAAAAACAGCTAAATAAACTTTAAACAAATAAAGTTCACTGTAAACTTTAGGTAAAATATCAATAATCATGTTTATCAGGTAGATCAGTAATGAATCCAGTGTATGGAGGAGTGTAGTTTGTGATGGGTGCAAAGAAAACATTAAATCTTCACCAAACCAGGCCCAATTTACTCAGATGTAGACAGCTTCCTGATGTTCTTCTACTTTGCCCTTTGGCTCCTGAGCCAGGAAGTCAAATCAACCATACAGGCAACAGGCAAAGCAACAGGCAATGGTTTTTACTATGAAATCCCACAAACCACTGTGTAAATCGAAACACCCAAAATATCTATTTGGGTTTATCTACCACAAAGCCACTAGATGTCAGCATACTACTGGTGTAGTGTGCAACACCTGCTGGACGCAGTGTGCAAGTCAGTGTAGTCTGCATCATGTCAGCTAAGTTGCAGTTGGGCTACCTCCTCTCACATGCACTGCATGTCAACTTCTCCGGTAAGCCGGTTCTTATTACGTTTTCCTTATCATCTTGTGACTGGTATTTTCATCTTTATAGCATTATGCTCACAGTAACATAATTGTATACAGAACATATGTCATTTATTTTATTTATCATACTCTAATCCAGTTTACCATAAAGGGAAGTTCTGTATGCATGCCTTAATGCCCATTGTTCCTTGTAACAGAGCTCCTCCCATTGCTCTTTAAAGCCTAGTCCTACGTAGTGAAATAAACTGACCAGTTTCCACTTCTATCAAAATAACTAAAACATTTGCTGCTCGACTTTACAGTAGTGTATTGGTGTGGCCACATATTACAGAAAGTATTTCTGTATCTGCTGCTCTTAAATTTGATTTAAATGAATCAAATGCTTTTAAACTCTAATACAGTGTATGGCCTAATGTCATGATGTTATGTGTAAATCTGTGATTAATTAAAGTTATAACAGACAAAAATGTCCAATTATTGGTTTCAGTTCATGGCCGAAAGGCCCACTTAAAACATTGGGATGCAAATGTAAATGTAAGACGTAAATCTATAAGTCTAATATTAAGATGTAACAAATAGAACAGGCAGAAATATCTAGAGGTTAAGACAGATATAAGTAAACAACTTTAGTCAATATCTAGCGTATAAACTAGAATGTGCAATTTTTTAGAAAGACACTAAAGCCATATTTTAGTTTATTTAAAAAAAATTCACTACGGACCAAAGAGCAGCGGGCCGCAGTTGACCCGCAGGCCATAGTTTAGGCCACCCCAGAACTAGAAAGTTAACTGCGTTGTTGCCAATTGCTGGCTCAGAACATCAGGATATTCTGGATTCTCAGGTAGTCTCTCGCTTCACCACTCCCTCTGCCTCCATCCCTACCCACATCCCTCCTCCACCCCTCTTGTGCTTCCTGAATGTTGTCCAACAGGCTCAACTGCCTGCATTGCACTCTCACATCGGGTAGGAACAGTTGTTTGTGATTGTACATATGCACAAATGTATGGCACATTGTGTTTGCGTGTGTTTCCTCTCCTAGTCCCGCTGTCATGCAATGAAACACCCGGGTGAGTTTAGGACCCAGTGAGAGACACCCAGGGGGCGCGGCAATATTTTTAATCTGACCACGGAACCTGTTAGTTTACTCTTGCTTCCTCAAAGACAGTTCACACGTTCCCTCACAGTAGTTCCTTGATGTGACAGTTGCAATAGAGAAGTGCTCTGAGCAGCAGCAACGGAAGCGCCGGAGCCCTGAACCCAAGCCTTGGCGACCCTAATCGATGACCCCTGGACGAGGACCTTTGTGTCCTGACATGCCTGTGAAAGGTGCCCTATCCAAGGCATTGTTCAACCAGCCATGGAGCAGCAGGCCTGGATACTGAGGAACCTCCTGGTACAGCTGGAGAGACAGGAGGCTGTGGACGAGCAGGCGTCTAATGGCATTGCTTGGGAGTTTGCGGTGAGTAAACTGTTTTGTTCCTTTGGTTGAAGGAGCCCACTGTCGTGAGAAGTATCGATGAAGCCTCATAGAAAATACAAAGCACACAGTAGACGTATGTATTTCGTGTCTCTCGTTGTCACATCACCGGAAGCCATGTCATAATAGCTATGCTTATTTATACCGAGTGAACTGACAGTAAGTACAATGAGCGGGAGAGTTAATAGTTTTACAGACTAAATTTTCCAAAATGTCACAAAAGCACCATATTCAGGGAAGTAACGCGCTGCTGTTGTAACACCACATTTGCGCTTCCTCTTTGCACTGATACTTGTCGTTGAAGGCGCAAGGACAAGGAGGACCCAAAAACAAATGCATTACAACATTTAATAACGAACAAAGATTATTCAACTAGTCAAATCATTTGTTCATTTATCATGTTTCACTCTTACGTATCACAATGCGTGTACATTCACACACAAGCACATACATATATGCACAAAAAAAGCTCTTACTCAGAAGTAGAAGGATGACATCATCTGGGGGCTGCTGCCATGGTGATGAGTGACATGCTAGTGTCTGAGGACAGCCCCCTGTGCTTCAAATGCGGCTCGCAGCCCGACCACTCTGAAGGAAGAAGTCTATTGCATCACTTCCTTTAAGAACAAAAAGCACTCTGTAGTGTGAGCAGCACAGACGGTCCGCAAGGCCTTTAGCAGACTGTTTGGAACTGTGAGAATTGGCCTCTGAACAAAAAGACCAGTGTCTCAACAAATCCTGTAAGCCTGGACGAGCCATGACTTTAATTTGAGTGTCAGACCTTTCGCACAGTAAATTCTGGATGGAAATCCTCTCAGTTTGTAAGTCCTCGTGCCAGTTTCTAGTAAAGTGAGTCACAGATTCTGGTCATCCGGGGATGAATCATATAAAAACTGACCATGTATAACTATTGTGCGTTGGGTCGCATGTAATATGCCTGCTATTTGGCCCCTCTTTTTCTTGACTCTCCTGTAAGACTGAACAACTATGAAAATACTGCAAAAAAATGGCAAACATTATTTTAATAATACAAATGCACCACGACTATCATAGATTTGTGCCAGAGCAGTGAGTTGGTTCCTAGGCGTTCTATGTCCTGAAAGCATCGTAAGGCACACAACCACCAATATGACTTGGTTTTTTTCAGTAGAAAACATGAATTCATTAATTGGTCCAGATATGCTGTCACTCATATAACAGCATTGATTATGAGGTATTATGTGTTTACTGTATTTGACCGTATCCGGTCATATAATGCCTCAACATAAGCCAAAGCACATTACATGTTACATTATGTTTCATTAGAGAAACAGTTTTCTCCCATTTGCACCTGTTATGTTTTGTCAATGAGCTGTACATCAGCTTATAACTATATCTCTGTGGAATCCTAAATCACGGTAGTGTGAATAGCACAGACAAACAAGATGCACTCTACAAAGACAACAGGTTATTAGGTACATAATACTGGGAACATTTTTATAATGCAAGGCAATCTAATACGTAGTCACAACAAGATAGAAAATGAAGCTTCATAAAGTTAGTATTTTACCCACCACATTCTAAACGCAACTTGATTTATCAGCAGTGTAGAATTGCGTAGACTGAAAAGCATGTTACTTTGTGTGATATACAGTGAGAAAAAAGTCAGTAGCACTTTCTATGTCTATAATGCATTATAAACATACTTATAATGTGTTATAATCTGCTTATAGCACTGTGTAATTATAGTTATAAGTAAATACATACATATATATATATATATATATATATATATAATGCTATTAAATAATAGGCATAATACTTACTTATAAGGTCAAGTACCATAATACTTCATAATAGGTCATTCGCTGACATTGTTTTTGCATGGATGCATTATAATCAGTTATAATATATGACAATGTGATTATAAGTCACTGTAAGTGGTCATTGTTTGCTTTAAGATAAGTTAAAATATCATTAAATCTATGCAAGAACATTGAACTAAACTTTGTAAAATTATCTTGAATGATGTATCTATCATCCAACTGAATGATGAACACTTTTAGTGATGTATAACCAGGTTATATTGTATTGTATCAGCCTATACATCAGGAATGTCATTACTTCACTTAGAGCGCCCAACGACCCCTTAGAGTAATTTATAATCAATTACAATGCATTATCAGATGATTATTATATATTACACCGATGGGAATTGTAATACACTATGATCCTTGACGTATAAAGTACTATGATACTTGACTTTATAAGTCATAATAACATGCTTTATAATGTGTTATGACTATTGTTATAAAGCTGTATGTATATGTATGACTATAAGTATACACTGCGATCGGCAGATAAAAACACATTATAAGTAGGTTTATAATGCATTATAGGGTTAGAAAGGGTTTCCAAGAAGTTCTCTGACATTGTGCATTATGGATAAAATGCTGTAGTTGAATGTTGGATTCTACATCTTTCCTTTTTCAGAGGTTGAAAAGCCAGTCGATTAAGTACCGCACTGACAATACCTACCCCACCAAGACAGCAGAGAAGCAAGAGAACAACAAGAAGAACAGATACAAAGACATTGTTCCATGTAAGCTTTGCTCAAGGCAGATGAAAATAGCGGTTTGCCATATATACCTCTGCATAATCTGCATCAGGGCAGTTCAGATATGACTAGGACTAAATATATCTAGGTCAAAAAGTAATTTGACCTCCATATATTTACAACTTTGACACTATAATGCTGAAAATATATGTAGATGGATCAAAAAATCATACGGTTTACGGTGTTAAGTGTTGCATGACATTTAGATGCAAAAATATGATATGGCATGATATGGCATGATGTCCATAAATTAATTTACATGTGTATGATGACTTGCAATTATGCAAGGTGATATTGATGAGCTTAAATGTTATAAATAATTATCGTATGTTCTTCTAGGATAATGTGACTAATTATGTTGAGATTATATCTGATTTGTTTTACTAATTTAAAAATGTTTTCTAATATTTATAATCATTGAACAATGTGCAATATGTCCATCCAGAAAAACGTACAAATACCAAACATATTTTTTTCTAATTCTCTATATTCTTTTTTGCCACAAGGCTGTAAAGTACAGCGCTGTCAACTACGCCTTAGTTGTGCGAAGTTGATCTTGTAACTACATATTCATCTCCTTTTAGTTGACCACACCAGAGTAAAGCTCACTCTCATCACAGCTAAAAATGACAGCGAATACATCAACGCCAGTTTCATCAAGGTAAATTAACAGTTTTCTTATAATATTCCTATAAATTGCATTTGTACATTTATGTAACTAATATGGTTTAAGCAAATGTTACTAACATATCTTAACTATAAGTTGTGTTTTGTCACCAGGGAGTGTCAGGCTCCAGGGCCTACATTGCTACTCAGGGTCCTCTGCCTCACACAGTACTGGACTTCTTGAGGATGCTTTGGGAGTACAATGTCAAGGTATGACCCGCCTGTCATCTGTGGACACAATAAGGTCTTTTCTAACACATAATGTTGCTCTCAAAACTAAGTGAGTGGTTACATAAACTGACCCTTTGAATTCCTTGGCTATAGGTTGTGATAATGGCCTGTCGAGAATTTGAGATGGGAAAGGTAACATCATTTTCTACATTTCTACATTCTGCTTTTACTCAACAGCCTGTTTTCCATTTGCTTGTATACCATCAACACTTCTATATTTTGTGTGTCAGTTTACCTTAAGCTTGCTGTGATTTTGGAAACCGCTGTTAAAGGTCATTCACCATATTCATACACCAGCCGTTTTGCTGGGTTTCAGGGTGGCAGGAAACCTCCCAGTATGAGAAACTTAAAATATAAAAATGATAAAAGTGGTGTTCATTTGTGAGGATTATCCTGCTGAACAAAACATATATGCATCATTAACGTTTGTTTGCCGCAGTGCTTATTTTCTGCAATAATCCCAAATCCAATGAAAAAATCCTTTTTGCTTTTTGTTGAGGGAACCAATGTTATGCTAACTTCCGCATTAGCCTACAAAAAGATGTCATCCCTGCAGCACTCTATAGCTGTCTGACTAGTTCCTGGAAGAATGCTCCCACCCTGAGCATGACATCAGATGCCGTGTTAATATGAGGAATTGCCTGTTTTGGTTTGTGTATCGATGTCTTTTGTTTTTTTTAAACGGTTTAAAAAATGTGTGAAAAGTAACAATGTGCTTTCTGTTCTCTTTTTGTAGAAAAAGTGTGAGCGCTACTGGCCAGAGAAACAAGAGCAGCCATTTTTTTGTGAGCCTTTCACGGTTCACTGTGTGAGTATTTTTATTCCCGTAGTCACACTTCCTTCTTTGATGGTATTTTGTAGAAGTGTTCCATAACAAGTTGACATTGTAATCTCACACTATCTTCACACAACATCTGTGTCATACAACTATTGGTTATTCTATTATTAATAAAACAAGAACAATTATCCAAACTTCTAAAACAGCAAGAATAAATATTGATCTTGAAGATGCATTGCTGATTTATTACAGGATTCTGAGGAAAACAAAGGAGATTATCTGACAAGGACGTTAAGGGTGACTAATAACAATGTAAGTAGTGTTTATACTGTACCGTGACTGTAAGAATAACTGACCCGTAATTCTCCTGAGACAAGCAAGAGATTATCAGATTCACTTGTTGTTAAAATGTCCCATGTGGATATATTTACATTTTTTGAGAAAAGATCTGCTAACGTTTACTAAAATCATTCATGTAAATCTTTAGCTTTCACAATGACAAAGTTGCAAAACAAAACGTAAACACTTTTATGCCTTGAAAAGAAGTTTACATTGTCGTCTACAATGTTGACAATGCCTTTTATTTTTTTCCAGTGTAGCCGAACTTTGAAACAGCTGCACTATTTCAACTGGCCAGATCATGGTGTACCAGACTCCATCCCTCCCATTCTGGACATGTTGCATGAGATGCGTTCCTATCAAGCCCATGATGATATCCCCTTTTGCATCCACTGCAGGTCAGGCTTCTTTATGGAATTAGGCCCAATGGAATTTACTTAATAGCCTTAAGAAAAACTATCTTGATCCATCTATTAATTGTAGGCCTGTTGTGGTCTGTTTGCAGTTAATAAACAATGAAATAGCTATATTAGTGATAATAAAATACACAACAAATATCAATCGGGCAATACGGAATAATGAAAGCATCTAGTTGGAATTTCCAGAAAGGTCCTCGACTGGTTCTACACTGATTTTAGTTTTTCAGCTTTGGTAAACATGCTTCAAATACTTATCACTTTCTATATGGTGTTCCACAGGGTTCCATACTCGGCCCACTGTTCATGCTCCCGCTTGGCCAAGTTAAACAAAATAGCAAAGCAGACAACACACAATTTTATTTATTTCTGTTTGACTGCTGAAAGAGTGTTGCAACTTTGATGACTAACAACTATTTGAAATTTGAAAGGACAAAAGAGAGATAATAGTTATTGGGGCTGAATCAAAGAAAGACTAAATTTCAAATAGCTTGAAAATGCTGGAAAAACAGGGTCAGAAGCAAAAAGCTTGGTATCATTACTATCATTATGACTTAAATTTAAGAAAGTATTCTGTGTTATTAAGACCACATTTTTCAACTGTAGAATATAGTAAGTAGACAATATCTGGCACTTTCTGATGCAAAGACATCCATGCTTTGGTCTTCTCTAATTTTTACTATTGCAGTGCTCATTTAAGTGGACTTCCCAAGTTATCAGTGAAGTGATGTCACAGCATCTTTCACAGGCTCCCTGTCTCCTTCAAGGCTCTGAATGATTTAGCACCTCAACACTCAGTCCACTGTGTCTGCCTTTATACTCTTAAGAAGTATGGGGAGGCAGCCTTTTCGTATCATGGACCAAAACATCATCAGCATCAAATCAATATTTAACAACTTACTTTAACTTCCTTAAAAAAACAAAAAAACATTTTAAGACTAAAGAGAAGAGAGATAATTACTGATGGACTAGGGTTTGTTTTGTTGCAGGCAAACAGTGATTACACTGACGAATCACACTTTTGGTTCTCATTGAGTAGTTACTAAGGGAACCTATTTCCTGTGGGCAGAATGTACAGTATATGTCCCCTACTTGAGGCCTTAGAGGTTAGGCACCTCCTCTCTTTTCTTTCAGACAGGAATTGTGTGTAGGCAGGTAGCCAACGGCCCACTAGGTTTTAAAGTATATGTGTGGGCATTTCCCCTCAGTTTTTCCGGCACTTACACTTTGGCTGATTTAAAACCCACATCTACTTTTTTACTGAAATTTACACAAATCAAGAGTCTTGTGACTTGTATCAATCCACACAAACAACTGCATGTGTGTGTTCTGTGCTTAGTTAAACAGCTGCAGTGTGAGGCCTTATAAATAAATAGTTTGTTTTGTGAATTAGTGCAAAACAGAGCTATTAGATATTTTTTGGGTGGGTGCAAATAAACAGTGAGTGGCTGTAAGGGGGATATGAGAAGGAACCTATGTGAGGTTTGATGAAAGATAAGTGTAGCTTAGTTATTGAATCAGTTCCTTAAAAAAGAAGAAGTGTTTGTTCAGTGTGCTATCTCAATGATAAAGAAAATTAGTAACCTATGCAATACTTAGTTTAATAGGATATAAACTAATGTGGATTTTGCAAATATAAATGATGTTCATATTTTAAACATTTAAATTAGTCAGTTACTTAGAATTTTATACAAACATATATGTTATTTGAAAGTAAATTAAAGTAAATTATTTAGTTTTGTTTGTGATTACTAATTAGCAAATGTTGCTCTATATTTTGAGTAGTTACTGATATTAATACTGTAGACAAATGTGATCTGAAAGCGTGCCACACCATGACCTGCCCACACCTTTTGATGATGATGTGTCAGAAATGGAATGTTGAGTAAGTGACTGATGCAGCCTACATGCCAGGAAATCACCCCACTTCTGAGTGATATCACCACAATACAGCTGTCGAAAGCTTTCAGTGAAAAATGTGATTTTGTTCCTCAACACCTAGAGGAAAAAGAACATAACATCACAAACATCTCATATTGATATTGTACGATACTACAATACAACCCTACCACTAACTGTGGCCTCAATAATTACCATAGAGTTGAATCAACTCTTGTCTTACACAGTGACACAGGTTTATTTTACGGATTTTATTTATTGATTTATTATTATTGTTTTAATCTAATATCAGGATTTCAAAGAAGTCCTCTGAAATTAGCCTTTTTAATTGAGAGTCCCTCTCTCTGGAGATGAGCTGAGTGGTTAAAATGTGACTTTTTGCTGCTGTGATTGTAGTGCTGGCTGTGGTAGAACAGGAGTCCTGTGTGTCATTGATTATACCTGGAACCTCCTGAAGAAGCAGGTGAGAAATACCTGCAGTTCCACAATACATTTAGCACATTATCTATCTAAAGTCAGATTAATTTACCGTAAAGATTCAAGCTGTATTGTGCTGTTTGTGTGCTTGTTTTTAGATGATCCCGGCAGATTTTAATATCTATGACTTGGTTCAAAACATGAGAACCCAGAGGCCCTCGGTGGTTCAAACCAAGGTAGTAGCTGTTTTTGTTTTTTTAACAAAGCATTACTTGTAACAAATCTTCCAACAGGCAGAACCACACTTCTTTATGTCAGTTGATTCCTTCTATCAAATATATTTTGATGATTTGTGTTTTGTGCGTCATGCCTCAGGGCTGTGTCACCTAACAGAGCAGGTTTTTGATGTTTAACCTCAGGAACAATATGAGCTGGTGTACAGAACCATCAAGTTGCTGTTTGAGAGATATTTGCAGTCCATGGACCCACAGACCTGCAGAAATGAGGTGAGCGATCAAGAACACTCCCTTGTGAATGAGCCAGACATAAAAAAAACAATGGAAATATGTAATACTTTCTCGACCACCGCCAAGCACAACTATCACGTTCAGCAAAGCAGAAACAAAAGCTGTGGCACGCTCTCTTGTGGTTTCAGTAGCACTGATGCAGACTGCAGTCCTGTGATCTGATAGGAAAGTCATTCATTTGCAGACAAATAAACTATGAAGGTTTTGTCAATAATGGCTACTGCTTTACTTGAAGATAAACACAATAACTTAGTGATTTGTTCAACTGTAAGGGCCTTTGCATAATGTTGCATACACCATAATACTACATATTTGCCAAGCATGAATGCATGCACATGTAAATTGTCTTCATTTACCAAAAGCTGTTGCTGCTGCTGTGACTCACACTTCCCTGTTAAACTGGCCAGGTGACAACGGTGCCATTTGCATTCACGACTGACATTGAAAGCGAGATCTCCAACCTGAGTGAGGAGCTGGATTTGCTGCCACAATTCCAGAACCTTCTTGATGAGGAGAGGGATGCTTTGCTACAGTACCACACTCCCTTGTCTTCCGCTTCAGAAAATCACATTGCCTTGAGAGCCAAGGACTTGCCGAAGGACCAGGAACAATGGCGTCTACTCCGAACGCTTCCTGAGGCTCTGACCACCACCCGGGACCCGCAGGAGGGACCCAAGACCTCCCTAACACAGGTGCAGACCAGCCAGCAAGCCCCTGCAGTAGATGAGAGGATAAAGGAAAGCAATAACATACCATCTCTGAACCCTCCACCTTCACCGGCTGTGGCATCGGCCATTTGTCTCATGGTGGAAGACCCTTACTTTGACACACCAATGAGCTCCCCTTCATCAGAGGAACCATCAACGGACTCAACTGAAGGCGCCAACCGATGGACAGTTAGCTCCATCTTCACCACGCCCTTACTGTGTCTGAATGACCAGACTCTGGAGCTTAACTCTCCTGCCTCAGGTAAATGGTCATATTTGTGCATCTTAGTCCAAACTACAGAGACAACAGGGAGTACAATATAATTCAATTTTGTAGATGTTTGCATTAACTGATGTGCATTTTGCAGGTACTGTTGAAGTACATAGAGATGAGGAGGTACCTCCTCCCCTACCTCAACGAACCCCTGAATCCTATGTAGTAGCTGTGGATGCAGGTTGGTGTTCTCAGTGTAGATAAATTAATACAAAATCTGGAATATAAATCATTAGTTTTGTTTGAAGCTTACTCTGTGCATATATCCTGTACTTTAGAGGATGCATTACATAACATGTTCTGGTTTTTGTTTTTCAGAGCACCCAGAACCCTGTGAAATGTTAATGGTTATCATTCCACCCAATGCTGCTGCTGAAGCTGTTCGGGAGTTGGGAAGTGAGAAAATATCTGAGAAATCTTCTAAAATCTAAATATCTTCTGTGATACACTGAATAATGCTTTTCTTCTAATGCCACATCTCTGAAGATGAATAATATCATTATTTTTAATGCAATTATTATTATTATTATGATTATTATTTTGTTGAACGTGGAGTGACCCTTTGATGTTGAAATGTATATCCCTAACAAACTATGATAATTTTTTTCCAGGCAGTCCCCCCTCACCTGTCCCCCAACTTCCTGAGAGAACCCCAGAATCTTTTGAGTTGGCCCTTGATCAAGGTGACTTCATAATATCATAATCCACAATCAACAATAATAATTCTGAATATAACTTTAACTTAAAAATGTAATAATTAAATTGATTATTCTTGATTATCTTTCAGCTCCTGTGAAGCTGAAGTCAGAAGTCAAGCCGGTGGTGAAGCTGAACAGAATAGGAATGTCTTCAGAATGGTCTGGTGACTCAACGCCAGCTGGCGCTGCATCTCAGAGTGAGACCAAACCATGGGCGAGGAGTAAGGTAAGGATAACGTCTCTTCGGTGGCTGAAGTGTGACTTTCTATAAGTGAGTGCCATGAGGGTTTGGAAGATGACGAGTTATGCATATTCACATAATTTGAGCACATAATGAAGTCAGCATCTGTTTGACAGACACCTCTGGCCAATGGAGAATGTGAATGATTGTGACATGTGTCACCCAAACCATGAATTGTAAAGTGGTGGCTCAAATAATATGTCATTGAGTAATACGAGATTTAAACTGCTTTCACTACCCTGACGTTTACATTTGAACTGATGGGTTTCTGAAATCATCCTGTATAAATAATGTAATATCTAAATATTATGAGCATTTAAAATGTCTGTTATGTAACAGCAACATACTTCTCTTTCTTGTAGAGTCTGAAAACAAAAATGATCTTCACAGGTAAGATATTTATTACACGCAGCGCAGGGCTAATATTTATACCCACTGGCTAAAAATGAAGCCAGCTGATAACTTATTGTGTATTCTTTTAACCCACTTAGAAAGACTCAACATTTCAAATGATATCTGTCAGTTAATATGAAATGACTACATGTTTGTGATGTTTTATCAATAGTATTTTCTTGTAATATCTCCAGTTCCAGTAACACATCCTGATCTTGCACCAAATACAACTTCAAACCTCCACCCTCTGGATCCACCTCTGGAGCCACTGACTTCTCCGCTGATTCCTCAACGTAAGCTCACCACACTGAATGAAAAATCTGCAAACATTAGTCTGTTATTTCAAGAGAAATTATCACAACATACACTACCCACACAAAAAGACGACAAATTAATTCCTTGTTATTTAATAAGAAATAAGAAGTTGTTTACCTTTGGTTGTGCAGCTGAGGAGAGCCTGACTCCTCCACTTCCTGACAGAACCCCCGAGTCCTTCATCCTTATCACGGAAGAGAGTGAGTATATCATCGCCTCTTTGCAACAGAGAGACACAATTTAGCTCATGCTGCAGTACTTGTTGTCTAAGTGATGTGCTCTTATCCATCAGTTCACAAGAAAAGCGCCCTCCGCCCACAGCCCATAGAAGCAACACGGCCCTCACCGAGGGTAGGCTTGTCATCTGAGTGGGATGGCACCGCTCAGCCTAACAAATTCCTTGACGTTGTTATGAGCAGGAGCAAGGTAATGACTCAAAAACTGGGGGATACAGTTGGTTGTCAGCACACTAAGTAGTGACACGCACCAACTAATTTTCCTGTACTAATCTCAGTGCTTTTCCATTCAGTAATTAACGTTGTAAGTTTCCATTTTATTGGACATTAACATTTTTGCTTACATTTCCCTCTCCCCCCTCCTCCAGAGTGTTCGACATAAAAGTTCCACACAAGGTAAGCTATTTTATGTCATGGAAAAATACTCTTTTCTCTTGTGCTCTCTCATTCTGACCTGGCAAGTAAAAGATGGCAATATTTTAAAATTGTCTGCTAAATAAATTCCCAAAACAGATGGGCACTGTGGGTTTGATCAAATATTTCTCAAACAGGAGTAAATGGTGTATTTGTTGGGGACTATTTTCAGTCGCAGATACGGTGCGCGATAGAGTTATGCTACGTTCACAAGAAAAGCAACAAAACTGCCGAGTGTGGCCAGCTACATTGTCTGCAAAATGCAGCTGAAGTGTTCCTCAAGTGCTTGTTGGCATAGTTATGTTTTTAGAGTACTGGGAACTGGCTGATGGCATTATTTGAGATGGAACGGAACAGGGTGAAGCAAAAAAACATATGATTGGTTGACGCTTCACCATGTCATTGGAGCGCTGAAACATGTTATTTTTATGTCCTAGGAAAGTTCAATCAATATTTGTGAACATGAACTACTCTCTTTTAAAGCAAGAAACCAGAGAAGTCTCAAACATGTGATGTCATCCAGGGGCCAGAGTGAGGAGGAAGCTTCTGGGGCTTCAGTCCCGAAACTCTACTCCAGCATAGTATAACAAAAATAACTTTCAAGATTAGTAATTAGAAAATCCTACCCAGCCTATGTAGGCCTATGTTGTTGGACTTAAAAATAGTAACATCACCCATTTTCTTTTGCCTTTTGTTAACGGTGGCATAGGTGAACATATATATATGTACAGATATTTAGGCATATCATCTCAAAAGGCTCCAAAAATAGTGCATATAGCTGCAGTAACTGGGGCCTGGGCATCCTCACCCCCATCTTTCTTGTATACCATGGCCTGTAAAATATTGTAGTGTACTCAGTTCTGAAGAAGAAAATGTGCCCACATACTAAGAACATTCCCCTGGGTGCTCTCAGTGTCATCTATAACATATGCCCCAATGCATTGTCTATGAAGCAGTTCAGACTATACTTACTATATGCCATCACACATTTGAGTTTGAGCACTCGAGAGAGTTGTTCATGTTTACTAATATTTTTGTACCATCTTAGACCAGCGAAATAACCTGTATGGATTGCGAAAATGGACGTAGTTCCCCTTTAACAGGCGCAGGAAGGTGTATTTTGAAGAACCCATCTTCCACCATTGGGAGGCATCCTTCACTAAAACAAGAGATGAAAGCTTGACTGGGAAAATGCAATTTTTGTCTTGTTCATGATCAATTTAAAACATTGTATGAGGGATAGTTTATCATTGTGTTTCTACTGCAGAGCCCCTTACTGTGGTTCGGCAGCTTGCTCCACCTCCTGTGGTCGAGGCTGGAGCAGGAAATGGTGAGTTGCTTCAGACATTAGAGGAGCTGAACACTTGACTGTGGCCTCTTTCACACACACTTGTATTATTAGATACATAATTACTTGCTATTAGAAACATAGCCACAAGTCTGTCAATTGTTCAAGTCTCAACACCACAGATAATCTTTCTCACGAAGCCATGTGCAACATGGGGTTCGCCATCAGGGCAATTTCAAAATGCAGCAAATCATTTAATTTCCTTTCTGTTTCTGTGTTCATCAGCACAAGTGAGGACGCATGACCTGAACCGCAGGCCCTCCCTGAACACCGAGACACCAGGAAACAAATCAGACAAAAGCAATGAGAAGGGCATGTCTCGAACAAGGGTAACGCAAGAGCTGCACGCAACTAGTTAAAAGGAATATTTTAAGATTCAGCCAATTAAATCTATGTTTTTGTTTCCTTTGTCCCAGAGTCTGAAGTTTTTTAGACACAAACAAAAACGTAAGTGTTTATTTAACGGTTAGCTCAATAAATGAACTGATGTTTATAAGAAAAGTGGGATTAACACTTTTTAAAAACTATATTCTCAGCTAAAACTGACCCTCCACCGCCTCCCACTCAACCTGGAAGACCACCTACATCACATGGAGCCTCGTCTTCAGTGTTCAAATTTGGTAGGCCTGCGTCTACGTCGATAGGCAATTAAGATTGTATACAATGTTACATACAATCTTTGTGACACCATCTTCACCTTCCTCAGGATTTGGGAACCGTTTTGGAAAGCCAAAAGGCCCCAGGAGTTATCCAGAGACCTGGGATTGATATTTTGAGTTATCCATCTCTAAATATCAAAACTGGACCTGTTCTTGTAATGATGATCAACATAATACATCGCACCGCTAAAGGACTTGTATACAGTGGACCTGAAACGCACTGAAGAAAGCTTCTCTTTGTCTCTCACAGCACAGTAGCACCCCCAGCAGCAGAGAACAGGAAGTACCTCAAGATCAGCTCTGATGCACTTTGTACAGTACATCAACTACGGTTGATTTGTAATCATTGATAGCAACTTCGACCAATGACTTGAATGTTGACTCAAAAACTCAGCCTCTAGAATAATTTGCTTGAGGAAGTGGGCAGTCTGCAGTGAGAAGTTTGACACTTCTTGTTTGAATGCTTAAAGCAATGCTGTTAAACTAAAATATATTTAGTTATGTGTGTTTTTATATATATTTGTGCTGTTGGCATGAAATGTGAAAACTAAAACATGTGTTGCCACTTTTTCTATTACAAAGACAAAAAAACGAAACATTGTTCATCGTGTCATTTAGTTTAGTTTTTCTGCCATAATTTACCAAATCCATCTGTAGTTTTGAAATGAGTTTTAAAGCAATGTCAACATGCTAAAAGGTACATTGACTGATGTATACTGACTAGGCATATGATGCAACTACAGTTAAACCGCGTTGTATACACTGGTTGCACACAAAATTATTTATTAAAAAATATAGAAAGTCTATGCATTCTTATTGTGTTTTTTTTTTTTTACAAGACTGAAACATATTGGCATCAGATCTCTATTGTCTGTAACTTATCACCGAGGAAACTGACAAACATTAACAACATCAATCACTGGCGCTAGAACACAGCGTCACAACAGATATGACAAAGTATTGTAACTGTCAACTTATTTCTACATTAAGCTAGCAAGTCAAGACAGACATTTCTGACAAACTAAAATAATAACCTGCTTACTGAATAGGAACTCGTAGGCATGAAATTATATCTTAGTAATTGTATCTTCCAGGTAACATTCAGATAAAAAGCATCACATGAACAATATTTGTTATTAATAGAAAACCAAAACAAGATGCACTATGGCTGCTTGGCCAATCCCCATTTTACTATTCAACTCATCAATAAATAAACCTCACAGTTTTAGCTGAGGCAAACCGTATACAGTACAAGGCACTAAAACATAGTCAGTGGTAGAGCAAAGGCAGTATTACAACATCACTTCCTTTTATAGAAGACTACAGATGAAAAGGACTCTGAGGTTCAGATTAACTGTAAATCTCGTACTCTGATCAGAAGCTTTGGGTGACGATGTTCAACGTCATTTCAGGACAGATCACTTTGGAAGAACTGTCAAGTTCAGTCTTGGATCATTCTTGATACAGGTATAAATCACCACAATAGCACTCGCATACAAACACTAACTCTCTACAATGGTCCTCATTACCCGTGTGACAATACAAAGCTAAAACTAAAAAAGGTGAGAGTGAATTTAAAGCAAATGAAAAATTACTTAACTGCACTGACAACATTCCCAGCTATAACAACATTTTATATATATTAATATATATATATATATATATATATATAAATATATATATATATATAAATAAATATAAATATAAATATATATATATATATATAAATATAAATATATATATAAATAAATATATATATATATATATATATATTATAAATATAAATATATATATAAATATATATATAATATAAATAAAATAAATATATATAAATATATAAATATATATATAAATATATATAAATATATAAATATATAATAAATATATAGAAATATATATATAGATATATATATATATATATATATATATATATATATATAAATATATATATATATATATATATATAAATATATATATAAATATAAATATATATATAAATATAAATATATATAAATATAAATATAAATATATATATATATATATATATAAATATATATATAAAATTCTACCAAGACATACTCCACACCTGACTATTATTGCTAAGTGCAATCATTTAGAGGCGCTCCTATACTTAGATAATAATCTTAAATATTCAGCACTGGTTATTCATCTGTGTCCATATGCTGAGCTCAATTTTAAGAAAATAAATAAATATCTAAAACCGTATCAACAGTAAGAAAAAGGGCAGTGTATAAAATGTTTTTTTTAAATAAGAAATTGTGCAAACCGCTACTTATAAAGCAGAGAAAAAAGTGGCAAGTGCCAGAAGTTCCAGTCGATAATTCTAATTCTCAACCCAGAGAAAAAAAAACAAAAAAAAAAAACAAAAAAACATCTTCTTTAATTTAAAAGAAACATTGAAAACAAAAGCCTCATTTTGATTTTCTTTTGTTTACTGGCTGTAACCAGTCAAGGAAATCTAATATGTGGCGAGCTTTTGATTCAAATGGCAAAAGCCCAGCTTTCCAGACAACATCCTCAATCTATGAAACTACACGTGTCTTCTGGGTAAGGTTAGTCTATGTGTCTGTCACTGAAATGAATAAAAACAGTATCATGTCAATACCATGCTTCGAGAGTAATCACATCTTATATGTAAACAATGACTTCACCTGCCACAGACTTTCCATCTTTGATTAAGTCATTCTGTCAAAAGAAGAAACAGCGGCGCCTTCAACATAGATTAAACATCTTACAGTAAGCGTGGCAACTCATAGTCAGTCTACAAATAGTTTCTTTACATGATACACACCTTTTGAATGAGACAATATAGAGTTCCAGTTTAGGTGCTATCAAAATTTGAAAAAAGATAAAAATGTGTTACACACAGTCCCATCAAATCCCTTTGGCTGAAAAAACATATGGGACCATTTTATCAGCATTTAAAAAGATGAAGAAAAAAAGTGAAGAATAATTTAAAGGTTTCCTGATTGGCACAAGTGTCAGTTTTACTCTACACTTCTTTCAGGTTCACTCCTACCACAGTGAGGAGAGAGAGAATGTGGGGGGTCATTTAGGGAACTCTGTTGTGTGGCCCATAGCTTTTGGAAGGATGGGCCCTTTCGAAGGTGTACAACCAGGGTGGACCGTTCTCGAGAAAAGGTGGCGATCCTGGTATGTTGGGGGCACGTGAGCAGATTTGGTGGGCTGTGGAGGGGCTGGCTGAGGCTCCCGGGGAGGTGTTGCTGGCCTCTGGAACTCTGGTTCTTTCGTCTCGGCCACGCCGCCTTGGATGGTGTCCGCCTGTGGTCGTGCACAGGCGGTTACGGTGGCGTCAGGCCAGGCGGGGGAGGAAGACGAGAATCGCCCGAAGGTGGAGCTGAGATCATTGGGCCGCCTCTCCTCCTCCTTGTCCTCTGGATGGTACTGTTTTAGGCGGACGTGCCAGGCCAGGCTGCAGACTGCAGACACAGTCTTAAACTGGTGGATGACGTTCCTTGGGATGAAGTAAATGTCGTCGTCACAGAGCTGGACACGGACGTAGCGGATGCCCTCCCTCCTCAGCTGGTTGAGCTTGGCATCGTCTACCCACTGGACACACTGCATGAAAACATACAGTGGTTTCAGGTTTCAAATGTTAGCAGGATATGCTAGCTGGAGTCTAATAATCAAACAAAGACACAGATCCTAATGGATTATTTATGGTAATACCAGTTCTCACCTGAGACACTGGGGGCTCATACAGATCCAGCTGCAGCCTGTGGACAACTTCGTTGAAGTCCCCAGCCTGGAAACACACTACGTCTTTGGTTATTCGAGGTTGGTTATTCCTGTAACAGATTGCACAAAAAGCATAAAACACACAGCCATATTGCATACTCCTTCCTCCTTACATTTAATGTCAATGCAAACGTTTAAAAAAAAAGGTAGGGTTGGTAATATTCTTCAAAAACTGTTTGTTATATTTGTCGAAATTCTCTTCTCACCCCGACAGCAATCAATAAATCAAATGCTCTCGCAAAAAAAAAAAAAAAAAAAAAAAAGGAAAAACCTCCGGTATCTGGCTGTCACAGGGACGTAATAAGTCAGTACAATCATTTCATCCACTTGAATGGAATGATTGGACGGGCTACCTTTTTGTCTACCTGCATGCCTGCATACACAAGCTGCTAGCTTGATAGCTGTGAGTTCTGACAATAGCCATGTTAATCATTTACATTCATAAGGATCATTTTTGAGAGAGTGGCATTGGAGGGAGGCTTTCAGTGCTGTTAACTTGGCTACTTTCTCGCTAGATTTAGCAACTTTTGGAGCTGGAGCTGCTAGCTACCTTCATTGGTAAAGCAACGCTGGGCTGGATTTTTCGGGTTGGAGAATAAAAAGAAATGTAGTTCACTCATGCCAGTTCAGCAACTCATGCCAACTCTAGCTTTATTGACTTTAAAAGACACTCACCATTCTCCAAAGTGCACAGCCTTCAGAACCCCCACTGCAGCAGTGCTCTGCCAGTCGAAGCTCTGGCCTACATGGTCAGCATGGGCCTTCGTTCGGTCCTCAAACAAAACCTCTCTGGGTTCACTGGCCCTCGGCAGGTAGTGTAGATTTTTGATCTCATTCATAGACCTAGACAAAAAGATGGGAGGGGATAGTGAAAGAACAAAAATACTTTCACAATCATACCTAAACTCACAATCGCAACGGTTCTTCCCTGTATTTCATATCATGTGGATACGGAACTGCGTTCATATATTTCCTTTGCAGCTGGAGCTGTACCTGCGTCTTTTGAACGGAGACTTGGGCATGTCAGCCGTGGGTACCATTTGTTCTCCTGGTCGCACCCACATGATCGGCCCGTCGTCACTTTGAGAGCGACAGTCCAGCTTCAGACCGGAGAGGCTTCCCCACGGCAGAGTCATCTGTGGTGACGCACACACAGACACACACACACACACACACACACGCGGCTGTGTGAGTCAGACAGTAGGTTTGTGGCGCAACTGATGAAAAACGGAATTACAGGCCACCATATGAAAATGAAATACTAAATACAGTATGTGATTTAGTTTCTGTTGACATTATTGTTATGACAAGTACAACAAATTTACAGCAATAACAATGAATCAGCAATGGGGTAATTATGGATTGTGGTACTTGTACTTCTTAATGAGCTTCCTGAGAGAAACATACTGCATTCAGCATATTAACAGATTCTGGTCTGAGGTCTACAGGAGGATGCACAGGTTAGGGATGCAGGATGAGTTTAAGTCCGCTAAAGGTGGCAGGAGAGCAAAAACTAAGGGCCTCATGCAAGAACCCCTCGTGCAAACTCGTTTTTTCTTAAGTGGTTTGTACAAGTGATTTAGGAGAAATTGCCGCTTTCACAAATGTTCTAATAGTTTGAATTTTTGCTTTGGAACAAACAGATTTTACTAGTGGTCCAGAACTGTCTTAATTCTAATACATAATTAGTCTGCTGTTATCCAAGCCTAAAGGGTTTCACTAATGGATATTATGTTTCATTGCTTTGAACATTTTTTTATTTGAAAACCCTAAATAAATTCTATTTGTAAATTCTTTCATTCATATCGCCTCACGATAATCACCATTATTTTCAACTCGTGAACACATGCATTGTATTTCACATGGTTTGTAACGCCTGAATTTAAATGGAGCATTGTTTTGTGTTTCTGTCACAGCAATGTTGTTTGACAGCAATGATAATTGCATAGAGACATGTTTACTAGTTCCTAGTTTAATGTATTACATTTCTCTTTCAAAAAGGGATTTCCAGAGCATCCCCACTACCTGTTGATGTTTTATTGTCAGCTGTTTACATATGCAGTCATACCTGCAGCCTCATTTGCTGTCTTAACTAGTGGTCGGCCGTTCGGAGAGCTCCCGGTATTGCTGCTTGCAGCGTTGTCGGGGAGTATGCCCATTTCCGTTTATCTAAAGTTTATTAATATTAAACACGTGTCCAAATTGCACCAACTTTGCACGTCCTCGGGTCCCCCAGCAATACACCCACCAAGTGTGACGTAAAGTGGATGAACAGTTCTCAAGATATGCGAGGAACACACAAACAGACAGAGATTCCTTGCTTTATGGTAAGATTGGCTTTTGATGCCATTGTAATAACACTACAACATCAATATGAACATCTCAAACTGCAAAATGACTTAAATGATTTGACTAATTCACGTTGCAGCATAATAATACAAAAATGCACGAGTTCCATTGTTGCTCAGACTGTCAAAACATGGCTCAATACATAAGGCTGAGTATGATCCTGAGAATATTTATGAAAAAAAAATCTTCCTCTGTTTGACCTTGAGAAAGGGTGACTCCTCCAGCATGTCAAGGAACTCTGGGAAATAGTCTCCAACTTCCTCATCTACAGCTCCCACCAAGCTGATCTGCCTCATGGGTCCAGACCGGTATGTTCCTGAACAGTAAGTCCGGCTCACCTAGGACAGGAGAAACAGGTTATGTCTTCCAGTGTGTCCCATTCGATTCGACACACCAATTGTATCCATACTACATAGTGTGTAGTATACTGTATACTTTGTATGCCGGTTTCCCAGTTAGTAGACAGAAAAGATGTATATGTATTGACGGGACATGACTGCTAATGTTTCCCCAAAACTTCCTCACTTCCTTGGTATCGTCATCACTGCTCAGAGTAAACAGTGTTCAACTTAAAATATTAATGGGATCCCTTACATGCCGACGATTGTGTCGAGGATATAAGCTTGCAGACCACAGCCTGCGATTTGTATACCATTATAGGCACATTTCTTTTTACAGATTAACTCACGGCTAAAAAAGGTGTAGATAACTGCATAGAAAACATGCAAGACTGTAATAATTGTAGCAAACGGTTATTATGCCGGTATGTGAACATTGACACTGACATCTTTCTCTGACAGCGAGGGGAGATATAATCCTGCATCCATATGGAGCAAAAGAGACTACATTAGATCTCTGTGGAGGGATCACTTGGCACAAGCACAGGTTTTTAGACTGAACAATAGTGCCGCTTGGATGGAGTCTAATTGGTGGAAAACATGTACTTACAAACTAATTTGTATGCCCTAGAGACACTTCAGTCAGCTCTATTATACCGGTATGACAATCCATATTACTTGACTTTAAAGTTACTCTTCAAAAAAGTCTCACAATGCAACATGAGGTTTGACTATAACCGACAGGCTACAACCATGCCATGCCACAATAGGTTTAATACATTATGCTTTCTTTTTTTTTTTTTTTATGCGTGCATGTTATTCTACTTCACTCTTGTTTTGTTTACCATCAAAGTGTTATGATTTGGACTAAGGTTTAAATGATTAGTCCATTAATCAATTAGACTGACAAAAGAAATGTAATTGCAACAATTCTTCATTTTAAAACGCTTTTTAAATAAAGGTTTTCTGGTTCCAACTTCTCAAATGTGAACATTTGCTGATTTGAATCTTTTGTCATTTTAGACCGCTGGTTGTACAAAAGGAGCATGACATTCATTCACTCATTTCTCACCTGTTAAAGACTAAACAATCATATTAATTCATACCAAAATTCAAAAGAGAAACTGGCTGATTGAGCTGATCAAGAACAACCCCATCATATGACCACTGCTCTCATTGAAAAGGTATGATCTATGACAAAAGTGCAGCAGTTTATTACAAAGACCACTTGCCTTCTCACATACCTGAGAGTGAAAGTTGGCGATAGTGGTGGTCTCGATGTCTTTCTTGCCCAGTATCTCCATTTTGACTGGTGTGTTGGGGAAGTTGAAGGCAAAGTAGTCCAGGAAGTCAGGTAGGAAGGCGGCTGCGCTGTGCACCACTGCCAAGGCATACGAGGCTGCACCTCTTTGTGTCTCAGCAAAGGCCAAATGCAGAAACTCCTGCGAGAAGCACTCCATCTCTGCCGGGCTGAGACAAGCGATCTCGTCAGCGTACGCGTGTAGAACTGCCCCCCCGCCATTGGCCTGCCTCTCCTCATGCATGAAGCGGCCGCACCAGGTGCCCGTCTGCAGGCAGGAGCTGCGGATGTAGTGGTCTTGGTGGGAGAGGAAGGGAACTAGTCCGGGCTTGAGAGCACGCAGGCAGGGTTGGTGGTTGTCCACGGTGTCTCTGCCAGGCGGTCGCTTGCTGTCGTGCTTCGTGGTGCCAGGCCGAGGAGGAGGAGGAGGAGGAGGAGGAGGGGGAGGATCGGGGCGAACGGGCAGCGCGAGATCTGCCCCGAGCCCGGCGCACACAGTCTGAACCGCTTTGTTGCGCATGCATCGGACCTTTTTGGCGCCGTGCTCATCCTCGCGGTGCTTCTTCTTCTTCCTTCTCTTCTTCAGGAGATACTCCTCCAGTGTTAGAGACGTGACATTCCCGTTGTGCGGCCTTGGCTCTACGGGTGCATACATCAATTACATTTAGAAGAGGTAGGGTACCTTGACCTTGTTGAACACTACAACTGATTTTATAAACAATGCATCATTTATTGATCAGCATGCTTCCCACACAAGCAACATTGTTCTGCAGGAGTTACTAAACGTATGTTATTTGTCATGCACATTTAGATTATTTACACCATAGACCACAAATTAATATGATTTTGGGGGCATTACACATTCAGGTCCATAAGAATATGGAATCTTTCTAATTTTGCCTATTTACACGACTGCAATGGATTTTAAAGAAAGCAGTCAATATGTGGTTGAAGTGTAGACTTTCAGCTTTAATTCAACGGATATAACAAAACTATCGCATTAATCGTTTAGGAATTACAACCATTTTTACACAGTTCCCACATTTTCAGAGGCTCAAACGTAATTGGACAAACTAACACAATAGTGAATATAATGATAATTTTTAATCCTTGGGAGGAAAATCCTTTGCAGTCAATGATTGCCTGAAGTCTTACACCCATAATCGTCACCAAACGCTGAGTTTCTTCCCTTGAGATGCTTTGCCAGGCCTTTACTGCAGCCTCCTCTCTGGCCAACTAAACCAACCATCCAGCCATAGCACCTTCGTTTGTTGTTGGTTAGTCACATCTTGCACGACTGTTTTGTTAGTTAATTTAATTTAAATATATTATTCTATTCTATTTGTTGTATATATTGTGCATTTTTCTTATTCTACTACTATTCTATTTTTGTATATATTGTTCTTTCTTATGTAAAAATGCTGCTGTACCAAAAGAATTTCCCCTTGCGGGATTAATAAAGTATCTATCTATCTATCTATTTATCTATCTATCCTTCAGTTGCTGCTTGTTTGTGGGTCTTTCTGCCTTCAGTTTCTTTCTTTCATAATCTAAAACTGATCAGGCTTATTCAGATGTTTTCTGGTAAAGTCTAATCTGGCCTTCCTGTTCTCCAGTGTTACCAGTGGTTTGCACCTTGTTGTAAACCTTCTGTACTCCGATTCATGAAGGCATCTCTTGGTTGTAGACTTTGACAAAGACACGCCTCCCTCCTCCAGACTGTTCTTGACCTCATTATTCATGTTATGAAGGGGTTTTTCTTCACCATGGAAAGAATTCTGCTACATCTACGTACTTTACACGTCTTCCGTGGTCTTCTGGGCCTTTTGGTGTTGCTGGGCTTGCCAGTACATTCCTTATTTTTAGGAATGTACCAAACTGTTGATTTGGTGAATCCTAATGTTTCTGCTATGTGCCTGATAGCTTTGTGTAGTTTGTCAGCCTACACAAAGTAGCCTCCTTCACTTGCATCGACACCTCTTTGGTCCTCCTGCTGAGAGTTCCCTAGACCAGCTACCAAATGCAAATTCAACATTTTGAATCATCTCCAGCCCTTTTTTAATCATGAAGTAATGAGGGAACAGGCCACACCTGGCCATCAAACAATTTGTAAGACAATTGTCCAATTACTTTTGAGCCACTGAAAATGTGGGGGACAGTGTAAAATTGGCTGTAATTCCTAAACGGTTCATGCGATAGTTTTGTTATATCCATTGAATTAAAGCTGAAAGTCTACACTTCAACCACATTTCGACTACTTTATTTTAAATCCATTGCAGTCGTGTAAATAGGCAAAATTAGAAAGATTCTGTCACCGTCCAAATACTTACGGACCTGACTGTGTGTGTGTGTGTGTGTGTGTATATATATAT
The DNA here is from genome assembly GCA_016806645.1 of Ophiodon elongatus. Classification (NCBI taxonomy): domain Eukaryota; kingdom Metazoa; phylum Chordata; class Actinopteri; order Perciformes; family Hexagrammidae; genus Ophiodon; species Ophiodon elongatus. Next base: position 110,370 of record JACSYO010000895.1, on the reverse strand, counting down.
ATATAGTTATTTATAATTGCATCATGTTACAGTGTGCCTCTCCTGTCAGAGAGCAGCTAAGTTACTGACTATGCTTTAACCAAAAAACAATTGTGTATACTGTCAACCTATTGAGTGAAAATACAACAGTTACGTTGGTTCCTGGACACGACTTTGGGAAAAATATATATATACATATTTTTTAATAGATAGGCCTACCTTACCCATTTTTTATATACAAAAAATAAAAAAAACTCACCCTTTTTTTTCTTGAATTCCGCGTGTTTCACATTTGCCTCGGTATTTTCCTTCTTGAGCTTCAGGTCTTTATCCCGGTGTTGGTCTTTATCCCGGTGCTTGGCCTTGACCACTTTGAGAGGCGTGAGCGTGAAGAGCGCCGGTGGCTCGGGGAGCACCGCTCGCTTCTTCTGCAGCTGCTCAGGTACCTTCCGCGGCTGAGGAGGAGGCTGCAGGGCTTTAGTACCATTGGTGAGACCGTGAATGTGGTAGGGATGGGGGTGGGGATGGTGGTGGTGCTGATGGCTGTGCGGGACATGTTTCTCTGCGCTGAACTTGTGGGGTTTCGGGTTTTGCGGCAGCTGGTGCGGCTGGTAGGTCCGGTGCTCACCGTGCTGGTGGTTGTGATGGTGGTGATGGAGCTTCACTTTCTTCTCCTCTTTCGTACACTTCTCCCGTTTGACAGCCGACGGCGACAGGTCCCGTTTCTTCTTCTTTTTCTTCTCTCTAATGAATCGATCAAGACTGTCCCTCACCTTTTCTTCTTCTACTTTGGCCCGGAGCAAGTCCACTTGAGCTGCCATCTTTGCACGTAGGCTTCATTTAAAGAGCTCGATAATTCTACTGCGCAGGTGTCCTAACATGTGTAGTCCTCCTGCCGATAGTTTGTAGTTCATTTATGTCTCGTGGGTCTGCTTTGCGCATGCGTAACACGTCACCGTGGCTTATGTAGTTTTTATCAATATTGCGAAGCCTCACGGGAGTTTGAGTTTACTGCGCCGACTGCGTGCGATTTCGCACGCACACACTTCTGCCCGGGTGACGTCATGGTTCAGCTCCGAGAGGCGGAGCCTCACCGTTATCTAAAAGCGAGGCTCAGCACGCTGTTAGACAGCAACACGGTTCATTCAACTTCACAATGACACACTGACATGTTGGAGGAGCCGAACAAGGCTGGAGGTGTTAAAGGACAGGTTCACACTTGTTTCAAGGGTGTCTTAAAACATGGCAATCGGGTAGAGACAGACGGACAATATACCCTGTGGAAAAACAAACAAGACAACACACGCATGGCGATTGTGTCGCTATGGTGATGGGAATACTATTTCCGGTCTACAATTGGATGTACTCTAGTAATACATGTGGATATACAATGCAGTGCAAACATCTATTTCAAAGTGTATTTAATGTGAGACAAATCAAGTGAGTGTGTTCTTGGTATAAAAACAATGTCTGGACTAAAGAGACCGACGTTATCTTCAACAAGTTATCTAAGAATGTATTTTTTTGCACAAAACAAGTACTGGTTTTTTTTTCTCCATCATGAGTTACTTTGAAAACAACCTTTTAAGTGCCAATGTTCATTTGAACACCTGACTATTAAGACATACTTAAAACATTGTGAACATGTATTTTAAGAGAATCTGTGGTGGCAGTCAAAGGAAAAGTATACTGAAATGTCTGTAATATGTTAGTGGCACACCAGACAATTTAAGTTAAACTGAGGCAAAATTAACTTGTAAATCTTGTAGCAGGCCGATGATTGTTTTATTTATAAAAGATAAATCCCCTAAATCCACGAAAGAATATCCACAGTCATATTTATTCAGTAAACCTTTATTTATCAGTGCATGAACAGAATGCCATGACCAGATTATTACTTTTCACCCATTTTAAATCTTTTCCTCTCAGCTCCCTTAAAAAAATAATGAAACGATTTACAGAGGATTTTTTTTCTGCATGAAGGCAAATATTTATACAGGTGCTGTACAATTTATAAACATTTACAACTACCATGATGTCAAAACTAAAAGACTCTTTTTATATATATATGTTGGAGCAATGCAAGGCCACAGTATCATACATGGTAATGTCATGAACAGTAAATAATATAGTAGCCCATAATGTCAACAATAAAGTGGACAATAAATTAGTAAGTGGTCTCACAGACCTAGAGATGCACGTGTTACTTCCGTACTTCCTTAAACAGGCTGAGGAGGGTATGGTTCAAGCAATGAAGAGTTTATGAATAGCACTTTATGAACCACTAGGTGTCTCTGTACTCCACAGTAGCAACATTTAAACAACACAAATTTGGTCTTCAGAGGAGGAGGGCACAACTGATAAATTAAAAAATATACTGTGTATATATATATATATATATATATATATATATATATATATATTCATATATATATTCATATATATACACACACATATATATATATTATCCAGGCCTTTAATCCATGTTTGATTAAATTTGATAAACTTCATAAAGTAAATTCAAATAGCCCCCCGAAAGAAGCAGTCGAGCCATTTTCACATTGTGCACCGTTTGCAGCCACCACAGGGGAGCACGCTGGGAAGACTTTCCCTCCTCGTGTGGAAAATTAACTGCATTCTGAGGGAGTCTGGCTTTAATTATAACACAAACGTGACCGCCATGATATTGTTATTGATGAACAATTAAGCAAACATTTACACATTTACACACTTCCATCCCCCCTTCCCCCCCCACCCCCCTCACATTATGGGTCATGTACTAAATAAAAATAATCAAAAATAGATTTGGAGTTTAGGAGAAACAATATGTTTTTGTGCCTATATTTGTGATGATAAAAATACAATATCTCTTTTAAGTTGAAGGCAGACTTTTCACTTCTTACAATCAAGCTCTGTTAACTCAACTCATCTAAATTATGTGTCAATATGTGAAATCACTTTGTTAAATAATATGTTTCAGATTAGGTATAGTCAATGCTACAGCGATATCTAAAATACACAGGTCTACCAGTCAGCTTGTATACCTACGCACATAGCCAGAGGACCTAAATTACAGCGCTGCCAACAGTAGACGACATTATGAATCAGGCTTGTGTGGTGATTTACAGACCATGATATCTTAGAAGTAGAATGTATAGATTTCATAGTGTTATTATTTTAGACGGTGATACGTATCTACACATTCTATTTCTATCATTAAGTCCACACCAAAAGTGAAATGACTCAGCATGGATATGCGCACTAATTGTTTTTGTTTACATCTAATTTCAATAAATTACATTATGCTGTATTATTATCAACACACATGGAACAAACATTAGAACTATAACCACAAGTATCTGGTCTGCTGATTGATGCATATAGAGCTCCGGGTTAGTCTGTCCACCCTCTGATAAGCTAATGGGATCATAGAGTCTTGTCATGTGCAGGAATACAGTCACCCATACAGTTCACAACTCTAGTCGCGCTCTTAAAAAAAGACCGCAGGAGACACTCTGTCCCCCTTTGCAGCCGATTTCAAGAGAAACTCAACCGTCTCACTTTCCAGTACATCCAACAGTGACAGCAACAGTGAATCAATCTTGCCAGGGAGCGAAGTGACTGCATGAATATGTCTTAAACCTTCAAAGGAAGAAAAAGAAAAAAAAGAAGCAGGATCCTTCATCGAGGCGGGCAGACAGGGAGAGCAGTTCCTCTCATAACCCGCAAACAGTCTCACAGTGAGTGCAATACAGAGCAGCTTCTTTATAACCGGAGTCTCTGATTGGCACAAAATAGACTTCAGTGTCGCATTCAAAAATTCTCACTCAGAACCAACCTGTTTCACGCATGTCCGCACATCATCGTGCGGTACAAATACTTAGGAAGGTGCAAGCATGCATGTCAGATCGGACATTAGCACCGTGATGCAAACTGACCGACCGAGGCAAACTGGGTGAAAAAAATATATATAAGCAATGAGAAGCTATGTTGCTGGTTACACAGTGATCTGCTTTGTCCGAGATTGCTAAAAACCAAAAATCCTTCCATTCTTTAATGTCAATCTTTCAGGGGCTCAGCTTTTTCTTCATATACGCAGAGAGTCGTGGGAGGATATCAGACATCTGCGTATGTGGTGTCCACCTGGGACTGGATCTTGGCAGAACTGGGAACTTTCCATGGACCAGGGGTGATGGGAGCCTTCTTGCTGGTAGTTGTCCCGTTGCAGCTGGGGTCCTGGATGCTACTGCTTGACCCTCTGGGATCCTTTTTATTCACTTCTTCAGTTGGCCCATGGTACTTGCTGCTTTCCCGAGATTCCTTATCCCCCTTCTCTCTTCTACTCTTCCGGTTTAGGGTGCCGCTATCGGCATCCGACCCGGTCCTCTCCCTGTGCATTTGGGAATGGGATTTTTGTGCCGCTGCCTCTTGCTCAGCCCTTTTGCTCTTCTTGTGGCGCTCACTAGTCCCCAAGCTTTTGTCTCCACTCTCTGTAGCCACCCTCTCCTGCCAGTGGGCTGCATCCTCCTCCTTGTACCTCCAGTCCTTCCCTTCTCCAGAGGCAACGCTGGGCTGTTGGCCAGCTGGACGCCGGGGGCTCTGGGGCTCTTCCAGGTTCTTCATAGGCACAGCAGGGTCATGCTCCCTCTTAGAGCTCTTCCTGGGGCTAGAGGAGTGGTGGTCTCTCTGCCCTTGGGCTTTTCTGTCCTTCCTCATATCCTCCAAGGATCCGCTGTGGTCTCGCTCGGTTTTTCGGGGGCTCTGAGAGCGCTCTTCATAATCTACCCGGCCATCAGTGGCTCTATTGGGACTAGCCAACTTGGAGTCACTCTTGCTTGTTTTTCTGGTCTGGGTGCTGGGGCTGGTGGTTCGCTTATGGTTGTGTTGAGGGAGCTGTTGTCCTATTGATCTGTTCGCCTGCCTACCGTGCTCCTGCCCAGCGCCAGGGGACCCCGATGCCCGGGGATCCCCCCCGGAGAACTCATCAGGGGCGGTTGTTTTGGGTGAAGATGGGGACAGTTCCGAGGTAGAGAGGGAGACAGAGGCTGGAGAGGCTGGAGATGAGTGCCCGTCAGATTCAGAAAGTCTGGGAAAGCTTGAGGTTGGAAAAGTTACTTTGTCCTTTGAACCTAAGAAACAAACAATGGGAAGTAAGAACATGTTCTAGCTGAGCAACAACGTATGCACTCCAAGGATCTGCATAAGCTAAAATATCCCTTACATGGGATATTTCGCAGATTTGATAAAAATGTAAGATAATTAAATATGTCATGCAACAGAAGAAAAATATCCTTAATCGTGAAAAAAAAGATGTCCACCATGCCCACTTTCTCTAATAACCCTCTGTAATATCCCTCTAAATATTTGCCTTGTTTGAGATATGTATCAGCCGACGACAGCCATCAATGGAAAAGGTGATAGCGCTCACCCAGCACTGACGTTTCAATTTCCCCCCAAGCTGATAAGAATTGCACAGCTGTGATTGAGAGCAGATATATGCAGCAGAAAACCAGAGAGAGAGAAAAAAAATGAAGAGCGATGGACTTAGTGGTGCTGAAATGAGATTTTGGATTTCTAGGAGCGACAACTCATAGAAATTCATTCTAATGTGGTCTTTGGATTGAAAGGTTGATGCCAGTGAATGCACACAGATCCTTTTACCACTTGCCACTCACTGATCAATATCTAGTTTATCTAGTTAAGGGGTTTTCTCCAGGTCTCCATCTTCATTCAGGAGGAGGTGTGTGTTCAGTGGCATCCCAGCTTTCGCAATACCCTTAAAAAAACTAACTTGCAGAGCTCTGAAGCCTCCCAGCGCTCCTGCAGGTCTGCTCGTTCTTCTAGGACTCACTGCTTTGGTTCAGCCCTCCAGGGGAAGAGTAACTCTGCTAACTGATCTATTTCAAATTGAGCATGGGGATGAAGGAAGGGACAGAGAACGACACTTAAATCTGGGAGATGAATCACTTTTGAAAGGAGAGGTCAAAGGCAAAAGTACAAGGAGTACAAGGTTTACCAAGGTTATTAGGGACAGACCAAGAAAAGCAGTGAGGCCTTTAGTGATGCTCTGGTTTCATGTAGAAGCACAGGGTGGAAGAAGAGTTCTCACCTAGAGGAGGAAAAGATAAATAGGTAGAAATAGACGGCCGTGCCGGTGCAGAAAACAGGAGCAGATAAAGAGCACAGATAAAGATAGAAGTGAGAATGACAGGAGAGAAAAGTCAAGAGATGCTCGCAACACATGCATGAGAATAAAAAAAAAAAAAGACTCAGCACCCTGCTATCAAGCATATCCATACAAAAGCTTCTTAACATGTATGGTTAATATGCTATTGTGTAGATCTATGTGCAGCGGTAACAATGTGTGTGCATGCATGCCACCGTCAGCAGTCACTCACTGTGATCCGGGACCAAGCCCTGTCCAGGTCGAAGCAGCAGATGGACTTTACTGCCTCCTGCTTGGATCAGCTCAATTGCCCGAGTGTGCGTGATGCCCTGGGTGGCCTCGCCGTTGATCTCCACTATCTGATCGCCAACCTGTGGCGTAGACATAATCCGTTCTTACTGTGCATGTGACAAGCAAAGATCTTTCAGAATGTTCGAAAACAAGATGAAGTGCATTTTCTGTTCTTTCAAGTGAGACCAGAGGTTTTTAAACTGCGGAGAACGTCTCCCCTCTGGGCGCTGGTGAGTTGAAGGTGAGTGTAGAGGGAGAGCTGCGAGGCATCCATGCCGGATGAGGTAAAAGGGACCGGTTCATGCCAGTGTTCTCAAAACAACAGGAAGTTAGTTATTGTAGTTTGGCTTGCTAATTTGGCCCGCTTAGCACTTCCAAATGATGGCATTATCCGATTTCTATCACAAATAAACGTACATTTATTCGCATGGAAATCATAGAAAGAAACGCTCCTCGTAAGTCACTACTCACCTGAGAATCGTGACGTTTTTAAGTTTTCTTCAGTGTCAAAGTAATCCAGTTTTAACTGTCTGAACATCAATGAGTACATTGCAAACAGGAACTGCTAGTCAGCATATATTTAATGGTGCCACTTTGCAAAAATGTATATTTACACACACAAGTTATAGCCGACAGCTAACTAACATTGCAACATTAACTTCCTGTCTACATCCTCCAAAGCACCCAAATTATAGGCACTGTAGCTCCAAAACGTAGAGCATGATTATCCCGCAGACAGAAATAAGACAAAAATAATAATAGGAGTGAACTTTGTACGCAGTTGTCTTTGTCTGGAGAGCGCACACAGTGTAAGACTTTGAAACCCCAGAGTAAGAACTATCAATTTCATTTAAAATGCAATAGTGCAAGTATTATTACCCAGTTTATATTTAAAAAAAATAAAAATAAAACTCACATGTATCCTGCCGTCTTTAAGAGCAGGTCCGTCCTCAGCCAGTCGCAGGATAAACAGGCCCATGTTATACTCTTTCCCTCCTCTCAGACTGAAGCCGAAGCCCCGCTGGCTGCGGTCCAGCTCCACCACAAAGCAACCCTGTAGTTCACAGACAAGAATATGAGCTTTTGAGACTGGGACATTTCTTGACAGGCATAAGATAAAGGTTGGACGCTGTCGTCAAACCTAGAAAATCCCTGGTTGATAAATATTTTAGTCCGATGACCTAAAAGGACAGCCCTCAAATTAAGAATTGATTAAGATCAATTGGCACCAGAGCAGAATGAGTAAATTACAAACATGATGTAAAACTGTAAAATTGAGAAACATTCAATAATTCTGGCTATAGTCTTACCTGCTTAGAGCCTGACATGATGAGTGTCCCCATCTCTCTTGGTGGGAAAGAGTTCCTCACCTCAGTATCACCATTTCTACCCCAAAAAAGACCACACACACACATTATAATTGTGGCCAACAAACTGTGGCTATGAAATATATTTAGTGGTGTTTTATCATATTATGGCATAATATCTCATGAGAGAGTTGAATTTCAGCACATACATAGCATATGAAAATGTGTGAAACATTAAAATAAGGAAATATCATTATAGGGTACAATTTCAGCAGTTTAATCTTCCACCAGCTTGTGTGTGAGCTACGGCACATGAAAAGTATAGATGCTAAGTATTGTGAGGAGAGCAGAGAAAGAGTATCATTCTCTTCCCATTCAGCTCTGTCCAGTGTTACCCACACACTGCCACGCCTTTATTATGGCAGCGTGAGCCTCTTTCTGTCGGTTTCATTACACAACGCAGACCTAAGTAAATCCTTCAAAGAGTTGTTGCTTGTACAAGAAGATAACAAGGGCATACTTTAATGCTCCGCAGAGCTCATTAGAATGCCTTTGTGGGAACTCAGCGGCGCTGACACACTATCTAAAAGAGTCTCGGCCTTCTTAGCAGCGCTGGCATGGAGAAGAGTTTACACACTTCATGCAGACAAGCCGGCGGCCTCGGCTCATATCCACCCTGGGCTGACCCAAGGCACGTTTTGGAGATTAGACGGAGAGGAGAGCGAATGCTGCCGAGGAATGGACACAGGGCTAAATGAGGAGAAGGGGAACACATGCTGAAAGGGAGCAAATCGGAGCGGCTGAGGGCGAGAAATTATGGCGGAGAATTGCTGCTGCAGCAATGGATTCAAAAGTTTGACACAGGTAATCTTGTTTGAAAAGAAAGATCAAAGAGGAAGTGAGACTCCCTATTAATCTGTCTCTTTTTCTTTGCTTCGCCATCCAAGCAGTGACCCCGGGGGAATTTTCTGTCTTTCTGGATAACAAAGCAAGTGAGGGCCACAAGACTTGCCAATGGGCCAAATTGTAGCACAAACCAGAGCCCGTTTTGGGAGGATTTGGGCTGATTTATGGTTCAAGTGGCCGAACCTGTGTTAGAGGGTCTCCAGTGGGATCAGTGTTTGAGAGGTACCCTGGCAAGCTTGTGTAAATGCTTGTGCTTGTATGGGAGTATGTGTGTGTATATTCGTGTACCTGTCTGGATAGCTGGGAGGCTGTTGGCCCATAGCTCTGTGTTGTGCCGAAGGGCTCTGTTTGGCTGAATTTGTTCCGGATGGAGGAGCGCTGTCTGTGAATACACACAACACAACCATTTAGTATGACGCGCAGATCTTGTCATCTGCTATCGGATGCCACAAAGCAATTTCAAAACCTCCTTTTGACTGCTTAAATACTCTTGATATTCTTCCTGGAAATCAGCTTCACAGGACTAAGACATTCTCTGTGCCAAACCTACCATCTTCAGGCACAACCGTGAGGGTGACACAATTGCCGGCGTCTTTGATGAGCTGGACAATATCGTTGTGCGACAACTCCATGATGGACAGGCCGTTGACAGCGGAGATACGGTCTCCCACCTTCATCTGACCTATACGGTCCGTAGGGCTGCCCTCAATAATGCGGCCAATCTTGTGAGGTATAACTGAAACAGGGAAGCACAGAGAAATCACAACCTGTTGCTGGTTTTTTTTTTTATGTTTGAGCAGCACTGATTAAGTAACCCCAAATCAAGATATCCCGTTCAAATCACAATGCATTGCACAATCTTTCTGAGTTACCGGGAACCTAATCAATACATGGCTTAAATGTAAAAACATGGATTGAAGTTGTACAACCAAGAGCAGAGTTGGTTGGGAATGTCATTTGTTTTGAAGGTCATAAACCAAAGACAAACTCACATTTTGACAGCACTAGATCAAAAGTTAAGTGTTCCACAGAGATGTTACAATTCACCCCGAGGGGTAGGGGGGGGGGGGGCATGATATTTCACTCAAAATCACAATTGTCAACCTCATGATGGTGCTAGAGGAAAAGTGACGGGTTTATGCATAATATGAAACACAAGGGGTTGACCAAAGCAGAGGGATTCATCCTGGGGAGAACATGAATGTCTGTGAGAAACTTCATTGCAATCCATCCAATAGTTCTTGAGATATTTCCATCCCTAGAGCTAGCATGGCTAAAAGTGTTTATTTTACTACACTTTGTCCGTTTGCATCTGTATATTTCTTCCGGCATATTTAAATATAAAATCAAACTTGTAAAACAGAAAATATGTCTTAATGTAAGTAATCAACTGGGGATTTTTTACGATGATATATGTTAGTTATATGTTTTACCCTATTCACCAATAGTGTCTTCCACAATGAATAGACTTTTAATATACATAACCTAGTAGTAGTTTTCTCAAAATTTGTTTTTTCTCAGACTGAGCAAGAAATCCCTACTTCAGTACACCAAACTTTACAGTTTCCTTCCTATCTATATTCTGAAGGTTTTTACAAAGGGGTTTGTTCATATATCATTCATGGCCTGATTCATAAAAAAAAAAAAAAAAAAAAAAACATGCAGAGAATGTTTTTTTTATGGCTATTGACAGTATTTTCTGATTTATGGAGTGATAAAGAGAGCTATCCAGAATTCCCTCTGTAACAAATTGAAACAGGAACTTTGGACCTCGCTTTATTCAGTGTTCAGATATCTGTTCTGGAAATGTAGGCAAATTAGCACATATTTAAGATAATGCCTCTTTTCCATATTCACATATAACATTTCAGAAAACTCGTTCCACAAAAAAATATAAATGGGGAAGTTTCCTGGCAATGTCTTTTAGTGACATTTCTACCCTATTCACCTGGGTTGTCTACCCTTAAATGACCTCATGCTTTTTTATTTAGTTATTTGTATTAAGTTGTACATAAGATGGTTTTGTTTCTTGATTTCTGACCTCCAGGTGGGGGCTTGTTCTTTGACGTCAGGATAACGAAGCCAAAGCCCTCGTTGTCTTTGCGCTGCAGAGTGACGTCGAAGCACTCTGGCCGAGAGGACTGAACGGGCTGGACGGCATTCGGAACCTCGACACGCTGCATCTTGGGAGAGCTGTTGACCAGGGCGGATGCTACCTGCTGGGGGTGCTGAGTGCTCTCCTCCTCTTCGCCATCTGACAAATCACAACGCACAGAAACATGAGCGGACGCTTACAGTCACGCATTTGGAACACCTCTTCTCAAATAATTGATTGCAAATGATGAAATGATACTGGTATGTCTATCCATCATTTCTTTTGAAAGGAGAGAGACAGCTCAGAAGACAAATGACCATTGGTGGAATGGAACTAAGTACATTCACTTAATGTACTGTTTTAAGCTATTTGTAATTCATTCAAGGATTTCCATTCCATGCTACTTTCGACTGCGCTACATCTTAGAGGCAAAAACTTTTACATTTATTTTAAAGCTTAAGTGAAAATTGAGATTATTGATAAAAAATATAAATAAACTGAGGTTAAGCCAGCATACAGTATATAGAATAATTTAAATGAGCTCCACCTTTACCAGCTGCAACATTACAGTGATGAACACGCATCAATAATCATAATTCAATAGTGTATTTGATACTTTTACTCAAGTAAAAGATCTAAATTATTCCTCCACCACTGCAATTGACATTACAATTTGTCACTCTCACCAAAAGGGCAACACAAATGTTTATTTTGAGCAGGGGTCATTCTGAAGAGGACGACATACACTACAATCCATGAACAATTATTTGTCAAAATATTCCCAGTTTGTCATTTTTCAGATCCCTCCCAAAAATAATCCAAAGCACAGCGGCTTTATTGAAGATATCCTTTTTGCTCTGTTTATTGCACACATGAAATATAACTGTCAACTCAACACTTGAGATGAAAGCCCTTTACAATTTGTTATTCATAAGACACGCTGATCTACCTCCATCTCGCTTCATTGCATGTTTGTTTTGCCGCGTCCCTGTTTTGTCAGCCGGCATCAGGGAATCTCTTTCTAAACCCCTGCTTTGAAAGCATAAACCCTTACATGATTGATGCTTAATTTTTGCAACGTGATCAAAGCTGTTGTTGCAATACATCAAATCCAAAGTAATTTCAAAAAGTGCTGGTACTATTCATGGAGTGGTTATTTGTGGGGGTAAACAAGCCTGAATGCAGCAGGGGTTTGTGCTGTTGAAAAAGAAAATGCAGCATATTCTATTTTTTCATCTTTTGAGATGTAAATCAACTCAACCAGCTGATATAATCTTCACTGCCCTTCACATGGCTCCTATCAGCCTTGACAGATAAACAGAGCAAAGACACTTTTGCTGTTTTGTTTTAGTCTTTTTTTTTGGTGGATGAAAATTCTTCCTTTTCTGTGATTAAATTAAACACACAATCCTCTTTCAGAACTTTATTTTTCTTTTTAGGAAAAAGTCTGCACAGAATAACATCCTTCAGTAAAAGTCAATATTGATTGAACTTCACTTTCAAGTAAGTCACCCGGAACAAATTTAATAGGATTAGTAAAAGAACGATCCCAGATCAAAGCTTTTGCTCGGAGGACCTCCTCCAGCATACTGATCTAAACAAACAAAAAAGTAAAAAAAAAAAAAACAAGCCGTGCTAAAAAGCTTTTGAGTGCTCTCAGGGAAATGTAGAGCTGATTATGCAAAACAGACCCACCTGAGTGTGTCAGTTTCCTGCGGACTGTGAGCATGACTTGGCCGTTACGGGCAGCGTTGGTCATCAGCTCCAGCACCTGTTTGTGGGATTTGCCCTTGACTGGCACGCCATCTATACAGAGGAGCTCATCCCCCGCTCGCAGGCGGCCGTCCTTCTCGGCTGCACCGAGCGGCACGATGGCACCGATGTACACCTGTGGAGGATACGAGAGAAACAATCAATTTGAGGTCTTGTGTTCTACTTGCAAAATAGAGGAGTGCTTTTTTGGACGATACATTTTCCTATTGTCCTACATTAACAGCAGTAAGTCCGGCTATTTAAATATTGATGTGCCTGGTTGTAAACGGCTGGACCGCAACCTACCGGCTGATCCGGCCCCTCGCCTCCGAGGACTCTGAAGCCAAATCCCGACTCCTGGTTTCTTTTGATGAATACATCAAGGTCCTTGGTATTAGGAGCTGCAGAGAGGAGATGAGAGGAGAGGACAGGAGAGGAGAGGGGAGGAGAGGGGAGGAGAAGAGAGGAGAGCAGAGGAGAAAAGAAAAGAAAAGAAAAAAAAAGAGGATGGTTTTTATTCGCCATGAAGACAAGACACATGAAATATGTCGTTTGCATATTATGTGTTGCCGGGCATGTGGGCAATGTGTGTATCGTACAATAATCGTAAAGGCTGTAAAACTGCAGTAAAGGCTACCGACTTAAAGAAATATTTGATTCAAATATCTAAAAGATTAAAATAATATGATCTTTTTTTTAATTCACATGTAGATCAAATAAATTATGGAAATATATGAATGGATAAGTTGGTAGAAAACGTTTGCTTTATTATTGTACATTTAGTACCACATGATGTTGATCAGATTTTAAGACATCAATTCAGACCCTGGTAACTTGCTATGGGAATCCTTATTTTTGACAATACATTATCTACCTGAGGAATTCAAAAAAGTTACAGATAGACAAACTACAATCAGGCCTCACAGTTGTAGCCTCCGCCAACAATCAAGTTGTAGTTTATATCCATGTCTGTCCAAAATGTCATCAATTAATCACAGACGGACATATAACCATGGCTGTCACCGGTGTGGAGGCATTATGTTAATAAGTCGGATGTCTCATCACACACACACACATCCAAGATCACGTTGAACGGGGGCCAAAAACCACCCGTGCGTTTCATTGTGTACACTTACGCTTGCTGTCTAGCAAGGCCTTGGACTTCATGTAGAGCTCCGATGCGTCCGGTTTGGGTGAAGACGAGCTCAGAGTGCTGGCAGGGAAAGGGAGCGGGTTGGGGGCCAGCTCGGGCTGACCGAGGGCCTCTGGGCTGTTCATTATCTCCTGCCGCTGCGGCTGTGCGACGGGCTGGGAGCATGGATGGGGCATCAGCTGGGGTGCGGGATGGGGAGACTGCTGAGGAGTAGGCTGGGGTAATCCTTGGGACATGGGAGCCGTGCACTGCAACACAGAGACAAGAGCAGTGATGTCATGATAAAGAGAAACATAGGTAAACTATGACTTCAGGTCGATGATTATCATAGCGGAAACCATACTTTTAAGAACACTGTATATGCCCTCCCATCCCTATAATAATATACCTTATTTATTAACACAGAACCATCATTCATAAATGGTAAATTGATATTTTAATTAAACTATAGTTATTTTAATGTTAACAAACAGTGAAATGATAATTAGTGTTTTCTAATTATTAATAATGCTAGAATTGTTGGTAGTTTCTTGTTTTACACATTGTAACATTTTGTATACTATATTAAATATTTATTAATGATTACCAAATAATTTGTAAATAATAATAATTGCTTGTACCAAATATTTTTAACACTTTGTTAATGGTTAATAATTGTACTTAATACATGATATACAGTACTTTATGAAATGTTTTGTGCGCAACAATAAAATTAATAAATACTTTACTAATGTAATCTGAATGTTATTGATATTGGGTTTTATCAGCTATGAAACAATATAATTTAATTCCCATTTCACAAACTAATGATAGAATAGCATACATTATAGCTTATTAGTAATAATTAGTTTACATTAACATTAACAAAAAACAATTAACTCAATTTGAATAGACTACCAATTTACCATTTAATAATGATGGTTACTATAAAGTGTTACCCACAGTATGATATATTCTAAATGTAGCTGAAGCAGGAAAGTTTGATATACATCCATTTTTTAAATAGTGCATACACACATTGTGATTATGTCTTAAACCAATGAAGCAGTATGAGTAAGCCTGTTGATGCCTCAGATCCTATTTTAAGAGTGCAGCATGGAGCAGCAGCACAGGAACAAGCTGTTGAACATGGCATATCATCTTAAACACCCATACACAGAGGGATGTTAAGTTGCTGTTTGCCAGGAGCCAGCATATTTACCCACATGCAGTTCCAGAAATAACAGCCTGGCTAATGTGGGCTCACTGAATAATGTAACTAACAACAGCTTCCACAGCACACACACACACACACACGCGCACACACATACTAAGTGGCGCTTGTGGGTAACCAAGTTAAAACCTTTTTCTTCTGAATAATTCAGAAGAAAAAGGGGAGAAACATTACAAATAGATGCTTCAACTTACTGGTTTTAGTGATTTCACAGGAGATGTCTGACCTGTAAGCAGAGATGAGGAGGTGGATGTTAAATTCTGAATTCAATTCATCAAGCAAGCAGCAACAAAGATCTGTTCAAACATATAGCTTAAAAAGCTTGAAGGACGAGTTGTTCTTTCTATCTTTCTTCACTATTGGCTTTCAGTGGTAGAGCTTCAAAGTACATCCTCTAGATATACTCTGCACCTTGTTTGTTGTCACTTAGTTAAATTAGTAATAGTGCCTAGAGTTTGTTTTTTCTCTTTTTTAATACATCACTCTTTTTTCCTCTCTGTCAGTGAGTCCTGGTGTAATTCAACCAGTAGGGGACAGTATACTCCAATGGTTTACACATCACTGCAGGATGGAGGACACAGAGGTGACCCTAGGCCATGGGAATCAGGCACTTCTCTGGGTTAAACCTGCCAGATGTTTGCTCCTCTACCAGAACACTGGATACTCTCACTGTCTGCAGCTTTTCATAACCAGTTTTTGAATGTCAACCAACAGAATTGTATGAAATGTTTTCCTAAATAGTGTGGGTTGAATAAATACATTTTAAATATGTTTTTGATTTATTTTTAAATAATAGAACTGCAAAAGCACTGAAGGTATCTACCTGCTCATATCATATCATATCACAGCAGAGTTAGGGACTTGTTGAGGGATGTGTGAAATTAGGGTAGATATTTAGCATTATAGTCATTAGTTGGATACCCAGTGTAATTATAGCGAATACATTTCCCCTTGTGGGATTAATAAAGTATCTATCTATCTATCTATCTATCTATCTTTACAAACCAGTTATTATTGGATTTCTATTAATGTTAGCAATGATGTACTGTTACTTTGAGTAATGTTAGTCCACATTCATTTTTAGCTGCAAAATTCACTTATCTAATTCAAGGGAAAGTTTACATTGTTTTTTTTTTCATATTGCAATGCAGTAGCCTGTTTAAAGTGATCATATACCAAACAACTAATCAATGTTGATGCTGTATGATGAAAAATAAAAGAGTGATGATACAGTACATACTTTGAATTCCTTGGCTATAGCTGTTTGAAGCAGACTGGATGGCATGCAGCAGATGATACAACTCTCATTACAACCATAGGAGACGCGCAAAAAATGAGCATCTCTGTATCATAGTTACTGAGTGCAGAGCATGTCCCACGGGGAAGACTACTGTGTCTCATTTCCAGATTTAATTCCAGAACAGGGATGAGGGCCAAATCATTTCCTGTTTAATTTCTCTCTGCTGCTGTCATCGGAAGGGAGTTCTAGCCCCTGGCTGGGAGCAAAGCCTAACCTAATCCTGGTTTATGGGTGACTTGAGGGAAGCCCTGCAGCGGGGCTCCTTTTAGTCCTGGAAAGCTGCCCCTTTTTAAGCAGTAACACACAAACAGACCGTCTATACACATTCTGCATATGCACATGTAAAATCATATATATAAGGTTGGCCTCAATGGGCAAAAAGTTAATAAACAGGAACCAATTATACAGTCGTAAAAACCCGGAGTATTGATAAGGTCCGGAGTTAACGGTTCTGCTATTGGTACTTTAGAAGTTACGGAGTGAGATCTCTGTGGAAAAAAGCAGCATCTCAAACCTCCTCTCTCCTTCTCTGAGCCTGTCTTTGCACGAGGGACACACACACACACACACACACACACACACACACACACACACACACACACACACACACACACACACACACACACACCATGGCAGAGAGAACAAAAAGATCCAAAGTGTGGCTACATTTCACTCCAGTAGATGCTGAGAACAAATGCAATAAAACCCTTACAAGTAAGAGAGGTAATACCAGCAATTTACCAAAACCTTTGGCGAACATGCACATAGAACATAAATGTGCAGAAATGCACAGTTCTCAACTGTTTGGCAAGCAGCCGTCCATCGTCGTCCACTACAGGTAACATTGGCGGCCGTGTAGAGATGGATAATAACAACAGGCTAATAAATAAAAGCTAATTGCTTGGCTAAATGTATAGCTGCGACTATATTTTAAGGATCTTGGAACTTTTTGTAGATTGTTGGGCTGAGGCTGCAGCCATGACCCAGCCCAAGCCCCCTCCCTCTACCAACGCCGGTCCCAGCCCAAGTCCACAAGCAGCTACAGGGAAGATGATACAGGAGAGGATGAACGAGTGTCATAGGGCTGTTACCATAGGTTACCAAGTTCATTGTTAAAGGCCTGCACCCATTCTCAACAGTGCAGTCAAAAGGGATTTAGGTAAGAACTAATAAGTCTGTCAGTGTATATTGAGTTGTTTAATACATAGTAATAAGGGCAGAAGCTGGGTCTATTCTTTTCTAATTAATTGTCTTTTCTTCTCACAAAATAATAAAAGAATAACCGATAAGAGTATCGATAAGGAACCAAACCGATAAGCAGTATTGATAAGAGTACTAGTATCAATCTAATCCGAACAACACTCATCCCTAACCATAACTGATACCAGTCTAAACCTAAACCAAGTCTTCTCCTTAAAATGTAATGATATATGTTTTTTGGGGACTGGCATTTTGTCCCCAAAAGGGAGGCGATGTGCAATCAGATTGATGTCCCCACAAGATAGGTCACACACACACACACACACACACACACACACACACACACACACACACACACACACACACACACACACACACACACACACACACACACACACACACACACACACACACACCATGGCAGAGAGAACAAAAAGATCCAAAGTGTGGCTACATTTCACTCCAGTAGATGCTGAGAACAAATGCAATAAAACCCTTACAAGTAAGAGAGGTAATACCAGCAATTTACCAAAACCTTTGGCGAACATGCACATAGAACATAAATGTGCAGAAATGCACAGTTCTCAACTGTTTGGCAAGCAGCCGTCCATCGTCGTCCACTACAGGTAACATTGGCGGCCGTGTAGAGATGGATAATAACAACAGGCTAATAAATAAAAGCTAATTGCTTGGCTAAATGTATAGCTGCGACTATATTTTAAGGATCTTGGAACTTTTTGTAGATTGTTGGGCTGAGGCTGCAGCCATGACCCAGCCCAAGCCCCCTCCCTCTACCAACGCCGGTCCCAGCCCAAGTCCACAAGCAGCTACAGGGAAGATGATACAGGAGAGGATGAACGAGTGTCATAGGGCTGTTACCATAGGTTACCAAGTTCATTGTTAAAGGCCTGCACCCATTCTCAACAGTGCAGTCAAAAGGGATTTAGGTAAGAACTAATAAGTCTGTCAGTGTATATTGAGTTGTTTAATACATAGTAATAAGGGCAGAAGCTGGGTCTATTCTTTTCTAATTAATTGTCTTTTCTTCTCACAAAATAATAAAAGAATAACCGATAAGAGTATCGATAAGGAACCAAACCGATAAGCAGTATTGATAAGAGTACTAGTATCAATCTAATCCGAACAACACTCATCCCTAACCATAACTGATACCAGTCTAAACCTAAACCAAGTCTTCTCCTTAAAATGTAATGATATATGTTTTTTGGGGACTGGCATTTTGTCCCCAAAAGGGAGGCGATGTGCAATCAGATTGATGTCCCCACAAGATAGGTCACACACACACACACACACACACACACACACACACACACACACACACACACACACACACACACACACACACACACACACACACACACACACACAGAGGACAAGCCCCTGGAGCTCAGAACAGAGCCCAGCTGAGTACATCTGATATGTGGGTGCAACACTCTTGAATCTAGGCTACTGCACTGCAGTAAAGGCTAAAAGGAACAAGCCCATCAAATCAGAGAGAGCCTGAAGTTAGAAGAAGGGCAATGATTACCCATCATGCTCCGTCTCTCCTCCCTTCCTTCTCTCGTTCTCTCTGAGCAGCAAGTGAATCACTGAAAGTGCCACCTCTCTTCACCTTCCCAGAACAGCTCAACATGTGACTAAGCATGACTTCCTCCCTGCTTGGGAAGCTGCACGGTGGATGATGCAGAGTTGGTGTGGACCAGAGCATGAAATTGCTTTATTTAACATCGGGAGAATCTGTGTGTCCAAGCAATACCTCCAGAAATCCACAGTCCACCTTGTTATTTATAAATTAAAACATGCTACGTGTGAATCTTGCCTCAACTAAGTAGACCTTTGTCAATGTGGTAACAACTGTTTCTTTCTCTCTTAAGAGATCAATTTCAAAAGCAAGCGGGTGGGCTTCTCACCTCTGTTGTTTCACTCATTGCTTTTTTTGGGGGTGGGGTGGGGGGGGGGGCGGGGGCAAGAGAGATGATACTGTAGGCGACACAAAGCTGTGTGGGGATTAAAATGATTTCAGAAGCATGGGACTAAAGCTCTAGACTATCTCCGGGCACTAACACCTGTTTGTTGTCTGAACAGTAACCTGAGTAGATTAATATAGACCTCGGCGATTTAACAAAAGAGATGTCACAGCGTCAGCACTGTAACCCCGCCAGCTGCGACATACTTTTTAGGATTAGTTCAATGCTGCAGGCTTACCTGCGACTGCAGTGGACTACACTTCCAGCAACTCTCATTTCTGCGAACTCACCTCCTCTAAGCACCAGCACGTTGACCTCGCTGCCTACAGGGAGGTCTTTGAGGATGTCCACCACCTGGGAGTGGCTCAACGTCTGGACATTCTGTCTGTTGATCTCCTTGATAACGTCGCCCTTCAGCAGGCCGCGGCACCACTGGGCATCCAGGATCATCTTCACCTTTTGGCCAAGGGGGCAATCTGCGATGGCGAAGCCGAAGCCCCCCGGGCCTTTTACCAAGGGCACGCTCACCAGCTCTGGCTGTAACAGAGTGGGGTCAGGGCCTTCTTGGTTGGGGATGTGAGGAAGGTGTTGGTGAAGATGGTGGTGGTGGTGGTGGTGGCGTCCACCATTGGTCATGGGTGGTACTGCAGCAATCTGCCTGGGGAGGGTTCCTCCATCTGGGACTGTATGGTGGGGGTCCTGTGGTGTGGAGGTTGACGGGGAAGGGGAAGTGTCCTTGGAGTTGGAGAGGCCTCCTGAGGCCTCCTCACTGCTGCTGGAGTCCTCAGGCAGCGGGTAGCCCCGGCAAAGGACCATGTCCACATACTGGTTGATAGGGATGGACTGGAACATCTGCACCACGTCAGCGTGAGTCTTCCCCAGCACACATGCCCCATTGATGTCCACGATCACGTCACCTACAAGAACAGGGAGCTTTTAGACGTTTGGGAAATGGCCAAATTTGACAGTGTGGACTGTGATCAACACACAAAGGCAAATTTAATGAGGTACAATACAAGAAGAGACACTAACATCAATTACAAGTTATCACAATAAATGACATGACACTTATCTAGCTGAATTGCTCAAGTAGAATCTGTAAATGTTTCTCCCTCTGCTCTTTCAACTCTTTAGAAAATTCAAAGATGTTAATGGGGATGGAGAGATATGAAAATAGAACAAGATCACTGACATGCCATTCTCTTCTTCCACCTTTCATCTGCCTGTTAGGGGGGGAGACTCTCCTCACCCCTGGCCTGGCTGAGATATAGGCCTGGATGGGCAGCTGAATTGCTGACTGGCTAGCTGGCTGAAAGCCCATTGGAGGATTCAGCCCACCTACACAATCAATAACACAGCTCAGGTTTCACTCTGAAATGAGCTCCATATCCCAATGTAGTGCCTGTTCAGAACCCACTACACATATCTCCAATGACTTATCTAATAACTAACCATCCACAAAATAATAACAGTACTGTAGGTAAAACATAGTCTCAGAAACTTTTAAATGATACCCATGGCATAAGTTAACGCTCCAGGACTAAAGTCTTAAATCCAGAAGAATGTTAACAGTTCAGCGCTTCCTGTAATTACCCAATGAAATTAATTACATGTGTTTTTGTTTTAGGTTTAATCAATTACCTTACTTCTCGAGGGCAATGAAACATTGAAAATAATCTCTCTCACTGTTCTACTTTCATGTTGATTCTCAGCAGCAGCACTGGTGTGGCTGTAAGAGCTTTCAATGCAATCAATACGATTGTAATGTGAATCCTGGAGCGCTTCGCTGACAGTATTTTAAATTACTACAATCACCATGTGATAATATTTATACATACACAATAAAAGGGAATTTTCTGAGCTAACGTAGCACTAGTGAGATTAAAGAAAGTGTAGCATACATGCCAGTGTTGCAGATTACTGCATTAGAACATTATGCAGATAAGCAGGCTTTGTCACCCACCAGCCATTGCAGGCCTATTAAATCTGTTATATATGGCTGCATATAAAATCTGGTTGTTAACCATAAACTGAACATGTGCTTTATTGACGGAAGTTTAATATATTTAGAGCTGCTCCACTGAACACTGTAAACTTTAGCTTGATCAAACAATGTGACATTCAGGGTAAAGAGCCAGTTTGGTGGGGTTTTTTTCTCTAAATGCGTTTATTTGTGAGTACTCGGGGTACATAAAACTCTATTATGAACAGCACGTATGCTGATGCCAAGTCGAGTGTCACTTTGTGTACTGGCATTCATGCCATGCAAACATACGTGTGAATGTGACACTCGATCATGTTTTGTTAAAGTAATAAAAAGCCTATTTGTCTCCCCATAACTCTTCTTTCTTGCAATTCCTCCCTCTATGACTTTGCATTGCGGGCATGTATGATTGCGTCAAATTGCTAAGCCAAAGTGCAATCAAGATACTGGAGTGCACTTTTACAAACAGTAGGTCTGTGGGGGAAGCCTACCTGAGGCGATCTTGTTGTCATGCGCGGCAGGCCCGTCGGGAAGGACGTTTTTGACCTGAAGGAATTCGTCGGGTCGGTCTCCTCCGATAATGGTGAACCCAAAGCCCTGGGGGCTTTTTCTAAGTGCAGTCTGCAGGATGGAGCCCTGCAGTTGAGATGGATCTCGTGTGAAGACCCGTGCTCCCTTGCCGGGCTCCTCTGCTGTAGGGATGGCAGTGGAAAAAGAGGAGAGTTTGACAAGGGGAAATTGACAGGGGAAATAGAGAAAAATATCTTTAATGGCCAAATTACTGTAATCACTATCTACTAAATTGCTTCTGTTGCTTCCATTTGAACACATTACGTAGTTCTAGTCTAAAAATAAATAGTGATATATAAAACTCAGCTTTTATATTAAATGAAGTCACAGTGGCATTCATTTGATAGAAGCGAGCAACATATATTTACCTCCTGTGACCGTCTACGTGCCATGTGAGCATTTATGTGTATGTGAAAATGAGCGTGAGATATGACGAGAAACTGAAAAACGTTCTCACAAATTGCCATGTGTCTCCATCTTCACAACATTCAACAACGTTCGTGACAACGTGTCTGACAGCACGTCACTCACTGCCAGTAATCACACAAACACTCCAAGAGCATCGTAATTTAGGTGCAAACTCAAACAAATCCCACATACACAAAACCTGGGAGTCTGCTGCTGTTATCGAAGCCAATAAACATCCAGTTATTGCAAAATGTCTGAATTTAGCCCCAGTCTCACCGCAAACAACTGTTTCTTTTCACTGCAGTGATAAATTAATCCTGAAACGCGCCTGACATTTTCCAGGTAAACTTTTCATTGCAAATTTCCTTTGTGGTGCCTACAGGATGAGTAAATGGGGCAACTTTTTAGAAGAGAGGACAGGAATTATAATAGACTGTGTGTGTGTGTGTGTGTGCATGTGTGAGAGAAAAAGAGCGAGATAAGAGCAATGAGACAGAAAGTGACAGAGAGAAACAGAGTTAGCCTTGACAGAAAGGAGGAAATTCTAACTGAATCCTAGCTCGTCCTTCCCTGTGGCGTGAGCCTATGAGATTGTGAGTTATGTGCCGTGTCCCTACAAGCTGGGCTTCTTCGCTGGCAGTTCCCACACTGATAGATCGTGGAACATCAATCTCATTAGGGAGGGTACAGATAGAAGTACCCCCCCGCCCCCCCCTTCCTTCAACACCACCCTCAATGTGTCATGGGATTGTGATTTGCATAATTGCATTGCAATTGGCAGATGAACGTGACCGCTCTGAATATTAAAAAATTAACAAGCGCCTGACAGCTGTGTTATGAAAATGTATGTCGTGCAAGCGTATGCGAGCATAACATGAAATTCCTCATGACAATTTAAGTTGTGAGCATGTGTGTAATACATAGGTTTGACATGATTCCCACTGCCCAGGCCTTCCATGTTCACACACACATCTCAACTGACTGTCAGCACTGTTTCTTACAGGTTCACCGGGAAAGAAACACCGAGAGAGGAGTAAAGAGAGAGCGGGGTGTGGGTTGGGCAGGCAGCTATACGCCAAAGCCATGTTTACATGCTCTTGATTAAGCCGTGGCCCACAAAGGGACAGTCTGTATTCTCGGGGGGTGAAGTGATTATATGAAATGTCAGACAGGATTGTCAGCGCTGTAATTATGGCTGAGAATAGTGCTGCGCTTCGCTCCTGTGCTCTGCGGCATTGTCTGGGAGGTCAGGCAAGCCAACCTTGTCAAAACAGTGTTTAGATGCCACCTCACGTACGTCCGCCACACACTTGCACAAGACCACTAGCCATTAATTCTCATTAACAAGGGTGGGAAGGTGCGGAATGTGCACGGGGGATGCAGTTGAAGCTGGAGGCGGTGGTACACAGAGGAAATATCATCCGCGGACGGCCGAGACTGTCGGCTGTGGGAGGCGGAGTCTGCGTGCAACAGAGTGAGGCAGACAGTTCTGTCCAAGGGGTGTCTGAAATACAGAGGCTAGTTTGAATACTAATGCGGCCATGCTTTCTGTGTGTACGCACACAAGAGCATAACAATTCTTACTCATGTTACAACAACGCAGGGCCTCCGCTTCTCAGAGCTTTTTTTTTTTACTAAGAGGAGGGTGGTTAGAACAGTCAAGCAGCAGCATTCACCACAGGTGGTAAATGATGAACAGATATCCAGTAGAAATGCGATTTATGATCATAAGTCTCTTTCAACCGCAGTCACCTCTTTCTCCATCTCAGTCTCTCTACTCTCCCTCCCGTTCTTTGTTCTTAAGAGATCTTTGAACTGCGGTGAATGACTGGGGCAAAAGCATTTTCAAAGAGACCTCAGAGCTCTCCCTATTTCATAATCTACTTGTCAAAATGAATTCTGCTGCCAAGTGATGCGCTGCTCCATTATTCAAATTGAATATCATTACTTGGGCTATGGGCTGTTTATCGGCAGCATGTCAACTGTTAGAACATCTTTCAGACAGACATCTCAGCATGAAGAAGATCATAAAAGTGCTCCAGTATTTGGATAACAGATCTAACACCTTGTTGTATTTGTTGTTTTTCTTCACTAACTATAAAAAGGTGTCTCAATAAGTCTTTCTTCATAATGCTGTGTACACCTGTGCTGCATCTTATAACAGCAGGGAAAACACAGACAAATGTAAAAGTTACTGCGCTAAAGCAAAATGGGCTAACCTGTTGAAACTGCTTATCAATATTACCCTCGTCCGATAGGTTAACTACACACTTTCTGCCTCCACTTAAGTTATTTATTTATTTTTAAACCATTATGTGTCATAAAAGCATTCACATGCATCTTAAAATTAAGCAGAGCCCTGTAGCACAATTAAATACTAATCTACTAAAAGTTGACTAAATCTAAGTTTAACCAAAATTCAATAGGGTTGTATGGATTTGCTTGCTTACCTAAATAAACACACTTGCTGTCTGGACCTAGTAAGTAGACTGTAAAGGAGTTAACTTTCGTCTGCTTCATATTCCTTAACAAAACGTTACATTGTTTGCTAGTTAGCTAGCTAGCTAAAAAGTCAGTTAGTTTGTCTACATCACTCATGGTGGCTTTTCTTTTTTTTTAAAGAATTTTACTCTTTTGAGAAGAACGTGTTGGCTGAATTAATGGCCCAATATGGCCAAATGATAGAAGATTAATAAACAGACAACTGCACAGTAAGGAAAACACTTTTTCTTTTATACCTTGAGGATACAAGATATTTACTTTTTTGCAATCTTCCAGTTCAGCTCCAAAACAGTTTCCTTGCTGTACTGGTATCTTCAGAGACATTTTGCAGCAGCTTCATAAAACTCTGTCTGTCGGTTAACTTTCTTTGAAGAACTTAATTATTTTGCTCAATCCATCTAAAAAAAGGCAGCCATTTCAAAAGTTAAAGGCCATTTTAAAAGGTCAACGTTTTGAAGCAACATTTAATCCCTCTTAATTTCAAGCTTGTTTTAAAGTTTGGTGCAACATGGTTTAAAGTTAAACTGTGATTTTAACTGTGTTTAAAAATGAATCCCTGTTGGTGCAACCCAGGCTAATGAGGGTCTACAGCCCTGTTAGACATCATGCCCAGCAACACTATGCATACATGTTAACGTCACTATGCCAACATGCTTACAATAACAATTGAAACAAACTTATGTTTAGCAGATATAATGTTTAGTATGTATAATATTTAGTTTTTTTGTCTTAGCATGGTAATATTTGCTACTATAATAGTCATCCTGAATTGGGGAAAGGAATGTCTGAACCCTAACTTTAAGGCAATCCATCCAGCAGTTGCCGAGATATTTCACAAAAAAACACAAATGTCAACAACATAGTGGAGCTGTAGCGAAAGAATTTCCCCTTGCAGGATTAATAAAGTATCTATCTATCCATCTATCTAGATAAAAAGTCAAGGGGTCACCTAAGTCAGTAGCATTCATCCTCTGGGGAACATGAACACCAATCCATCCATTGGTGAGATATTTCAATCTATTGAATGAAGTTGTGGAATGACCAACCAACTGACAACCAACATTGCCATTGCTACAGCCATGCTGCAAGGCAAATTTCGAAGGAATAATAATATGATTTGAATTTCTCTTGAAGGATTATTTAAATCAAGAGTCAAAGACTGAACATATGCGCTCTTCATGTGTTACTTTGTGCTCCCTTTCTCTCGCCCTTAAATTCCAGGATGCAATTTAGAGTGAATTATCTCAATTCCTGTCTATTTCCCTGATGACCAGTTTGAGTAAAACTTCCTGGCCCTCAATCTAAACCATGACAATTAATGTGAACATTGCAGAACTGACTAAAGATCTGTGTAAAACCACAAGATCAATATCTATGTTGAGTTCATCCTAAACTGCAAAAATGTATCATGCCAGCATTAAATTCTTACCTCTCTTAAAACAAATTAACTTGTCTGAATGTGGATTGGTTTAAAAAATTAATACAAATTAATTTCCTGAACTGACATTTTCTCCCTATTACTCTCTCCCCATTGCCACTTGTTTAAATAACATTCGGGAAAAAAAATAATCAGCAGTGAGAAGATCAAAATGATCTCACTCCATTGCAAATCTGTCCTTACTTGCAAACTGCTGTAAAAAAAACAAACTTCTTTCTGCTCCAGTGGGCTTCACTGTGTGTGGGTGCAGTTACCTGAGGGTGTGGCTGGTGGCAGCAGTACTGCAGTTGGCACGTCAACACTCAACTTTCTCTTCGCTTCCTGCACTGGATTCTCAAACTGGGTCTTCTGGTTGATGTGGCTGCACAAGAGATATGACAACATTAGATGAACAACAAGTTTAATTGTAACAAAGGTGTTAGATAAAGCTGTACTGTGCAGAGGTGATACATTTCCATCCTGTTTTTGTTGGCGTACCAATCATCACATGCCAGATAAGGTTTCTGCTTTTGTATTTGTCTGTGGTCTCATGTTTGGCCTCACAGAGCACAGCTTGTCCACCCTTGATGCTGTTCTTTGCCCGTCATGCGTACCTGTGATTTGACTATAAGTGCTGGATGTGACTTAACCTATGCTGGGTAGACAGCATTTCATCTAGCATACAGGCTTTTCTAAAACAGTATGTAAACCACCAATCCAAAACTGTCTATGCCAGAAGGGTAACACATAGAGATGGATTGAGAGTATATCTAAACCTCAGAAATAAAAAAGATGAATTGACATTCTCAGTGAATTCAAAGACTCAGAATTGGATGGAGAGGATTCATTGTAATCCCAGGATCAAGAGATTAAATGAACTGTAGATGTATATAAGTGACAATGTGCCCCTTTTTCATAGCGCACAGAGATGGCCTTCCTTTTAAACAGCATTGAAAATAAACAGCTCTGCCGACTCAGGATCAGCAGTTATACTGAGGGGAATTTACACCAAACTCAATCTTAAAAACAATTAATGAATTTTTAACAATTAACACCTGTGTGCTGAAACCTTTCCAGCTACCTGGATGAAAGGTCCCTCCACGGTTGGATTGTAACGGAGAGAGGTAGCTCATCTGCGTAATGAGCTTGAACAGTTGTAAATCCCGTTCATGACAGCACCTTGAAGGCAAAATGAACTGATGCTGCACAGCAAATCAGCAACATGCTGAGACACTGATGTGTGTGTGTGTGTGTGTGTGTGCGTGTGTGTGTGCGTGCATTCAACAAAAAGTGCTCTTGCTGCGAATGACTCATGCACAGAGATACCCTCCCCATTAAGTCTGGAGAGATAAACATTTCCCTCTCTTTCATTTCCTCTCTGTCTAACTTTCTCACCCCTTGGTTGCCACACCTCGTGTTTTGTTTGTCGGTTGCAAAAATAATGAGACTTTGTGTCACATCGTCGCATTTAGACGTTCATTCACATCAAAATTTGCCAGACAAAGAGACGGAGACAACGGAGAGGCAGCCTCTCAATGACCCTCTTGCATAAACATGTGCGCTGATTCCCCCCCTCCTGCCTGCAGGTCTCTCCCTCTTTGACCACAGTAATGAAACTAAAATGGAACATTGTGCTCTTGTTTACACTCTTGATCTGAATGGAATCTCGCCCCTTGTTTCCCTCTCAGGGACCCTAAACCTTCATTGTCTGTTGCCTTCACTGTCTTTTCGCTGTCACATACACACACACACGCACACACACAAAGCTGTAAACCACCAGTGTTATCTGTACTGACATAATTGCGTTCTGCAGGACTGTGGGAAACAACCATATGGACAATAGCATATGCCACAGGTCACTTAAGATTCACACATAACACTTGTCTACGTCTGGAATTCAGCTGTACGGCTTTAAGTTGCAGAAGATGTTCAGAAAATAATCAAAAACAACCTCCGGTTCTGAAAAGTGAAGCTAACGCGGATCTTCTTCAAACCTGCATTGCTTCTAATGTCTAGCAGGGGGCGACTCGTCTGGTTGCAAGAATAAGTCAGATTGTATGGAAGTCGATGAGAAATTGACCCGACTTGTGACTTAATTTATTACCTCAATAAACATTGAAAACATAAGTTTATAGTCTCAATCGCGAGTTTCAAGTCTTCTTCAATACAGCAGGATGTTCACTTGATGTTCAACTATGGTCCCATTTAGAGTAAAACAGACGAAACGGCAGGGTGTGCTTTAGAGCGTGGCTACCCCGTGATTGACAGGTTGCTACCACGGTGTTGTCCGGTCTGAGAGTTTGTCGTGTTTTCGTCTGAGAACTTTTACAGTTTCACAGTGTGTTTTCAGTTCATGAAAGTAAATTGTGAATTTTTTGTCGCCAAAGAATGTCTTATTCAGCATTCAGATATACTCCAGCAAACCTCTTGTGTCACTTCTGGCTGCAAAAAAACCAAGATGGCAACGACCAAAAACCAAGATGGCAATGGCCAAACTCAAGGCTTCAAAACCGTATCCGCACGCCGCTCATTGTGACTACGTTCACGTCCTGTGCACAGTCTATAACAATAACACAGAACTCAATCAGAAAAGTGTAATTAGTAAAATCAAGCATGCAGACACAGCTCCAGAGGACCCACACAGGTATACAGTCGGTTGAAGCACTGGGTTGAACCTTTAGACTGTCACTTCAACAAAGACACTAAGAGACTGAATATCAGCAGGCCATATTATCTACATCCACCACAATTCACAGCGGTATCCCCCTGGGTCCCCTCATGCACCGGGAGAAGTTTACTCACTCTACGTAGTAGGTTCCGTACTGCGGGTCCTCAATCTTCTCCCAGCCGTAGGGCAGCTCTGGTGGGAGAACAGAGAGGGAGAGGGCAGATGCGAATTATTTTTGATACTGCTGAAGCACCACATGGACAATTGGACTCATGCAATGAGGCGTGGTGCTTTGACTGGCAGCTTCCCAGCATGCCTACCTACACCTGGAGAACAGGAGGAGGACTTTTTGTATGTCGCTATGTGTTTATGGCTTTATACACATTGTGGAGGAGGCAGGGAAAGAAGGTGGAAATGCTGAATTGTTATATAGCCTCCCTGGAACATAATAGCTTTTCTTTCCAGCAGTGTGTATGTGTACAACATCTTGAGTCTCTGCTGCTGTGTGACAAACACATGCGGCTCAGAGGAGATCTTAACGCAAGAGGGGACCTAGGAAATTGCCTTTTGAGAGATGCTGCACTGATGAGCTCCCTGCATGTGTCCCAGAAGCCATTAGGAGGAGAGGGGCAGGCTGGAGACTGGAGGTTTGCTCTGTGTCACCGCCATGACTGTGACCAGGCCCGCTCAGCTGTTCAATTGCCGTCTGTTAGCCAGCACCCTCTTCAGAGACCCAGGGATGCACACACTGCTCTATGCAGCGGGGAGTTGGGATGAAGTGTAAGTGTGTATGTGTAGAGAGGACCGAGGGCTATAAGTGCCCATGCAAATGTTACTACCATACCGACTATCTGCAGATATTGTCTCACCTCCTTCCTCGCATTTCTCGGGAGGCTTTGCCTTCTTGGCAAGGCGGGGGTCCAGCCAGGTAGTTGTCTTGCTGTTGTGACTGAAATACAAAAAGGAGACATGGCTTTAGGCTCAGTAAAAATCATTTCACAAAAATGTAAGATGAGGTGACAATCAAGCAATTACTGCAGCACTGGCAACTCTCAGGAGTCACTGTAGCCAGGAGCTATTCCACCAGCTTTAACAAACAAACAGAGCTAAAAGCTCCCCGAAAACAGTGGTTAACATCTTATCTTGTAGGATCAAATGGCTTACTAAAAAACACTTTTTAACATTTTAACAAAGCCTAGAAGACCCTTTGAAGGTAAAAGGAAGGGAGGGAGAAGGATGGAGGGGGGGAGAGAGAGAGAGAGAGAGAGAGAGAGAGAGAGAGAGATAGTCTAAGTAAAGAAGGAAGAAAAGGGGGAATATATCAAGCACAAAAAGAAAAGGGTGAGCAGCGGCAGAGATCATAAAGAGCAGAACTGAGAGAGCAGGTCAGGGGTGGCGAGCTTCATTTAGCCTGTTGTTTTTCTGGCTGGCAGAATGATCTATTGATTTAGCAGCGAGCAGCGGCACCTGGCTCTGACAGCGGCTCAGAACTGACTGCTTGCCACACTAACGGGCTAGGTAAACAAAGCGGGCCTGCTACTTTTAGTATCAGCCAACAAACCCAACATCAAACACAGGGGAAATGAAAAAAAAAACATAATTGAGAACAACACAACTGCCATTGCCGAGCCTGCAGATAGCTTCCATGTCCAACACCTGGTTTGATACAGCACACGAGGAGTGCGGCGGATGGGGAACAGAAACGACACATTTGGCTTACCATGGTGGCAAAAGATATGCATTGGGAGCATACAGGGAGTAAGCTTTGCACAACGCTGATGTAATACGAGAGTAATAGGACCAACACAATGAAAGCAAATGGCAGGAGAAAGGTTACTTACTCTATGAAATAAACCATGCCGGTCTCTGTGTAGGCCATCTCCCATTTTTTAGGCAAGGACTCCTGGTTTTCGTCCGGTGTGTTCCATACACGCAAGTCCATAGCCGCGGCTGACTGGTTGTAGCTGGGCACCGTCTTCCTCCACTCCGCCTTGTCCTTGTGCTCTGTGGCCGGGCATGGTGAGAGGGATGCGGGCATGGAGACAGAAAGAGGAATGGGTTGGCAGTAAAGGTATGGGAGATGGTAGAAGGAGAAAGAGACAGGAGGTGAGAATGTGGCGCCATTGGAGCTCCTCTGGGCTCCTTGCATCTCTCCCCGATGCTGCTGTCGCTCGAGTTGATCTTCCTCTGTACACTGGGTGGACGGTTACATCCACAAGAGAGGAAGGGGTAGAGAAAAGAGAGGGAGAGACAGAAAGAGAGAGTACACAGAGAGAGAGGAAGGAAGCGCAGCAATTGCCATAGGATTTGCATGTCAGCAGAGATGTACTGGGAACTGCCTCCCAGGCAAGGGCAAGAGCTGACCAATGCTTCAACCCAGCCGCGAGTGCCACATCACAACTCTATTAGCATCACACAGGCTGCTGCATGTGTGTTTGTGTGTGTGTGTGTGTGTGTGTGTGTGTGTGTGTGATATATTTGCCTAATCTTGATGTGTGTGTGTGTGCCTCTCTGTGTGAGGCTCTTATCTGCAGGTTTTCATCTGGCTGTGTATGACCTAGCTTCATCATGGCATTGAATGCTCAGTCTGTTTGGCTGGGGTAATTGAAAGGCGGGGATGGGAAGTGACAGCTGTTGACTGGAAGAAGCCAAGAGCTTTTTGTGTTGAAATTGGGGCCTTTTTTTCAGCATGGAACCATGGAGGGATTTCTACACTTATAAAGTCAGACTAATTGATTACATACAGCCACTTGCTCTAGGCTGTAGCAGCTTTCAACCCTTGTAGAGATAAATTATCTATGTTGCAGATAGGGGCTCGCATAGCATTCTCGTCATAAACTGACGAGAATGCTAACAGGACACAAAAGAAAAATGGCTGTTAACAATAACGCATGACCATTTTTAAACTACCTTCAAGACATGGTGATAATCTCTTCCTCTACCCCTTTTATAATACATCCTCACCACTTCAACAATTTAATACATCCACAAACTGCATTTGAGATTAGACAACTCGTGAACTACAGAATTGGGAGTGACATCGTTCTACAATGAGTGTTTTTTTCTTGGCTGGGCTCCACACTGCCATCATTACTGCCCAGGGCCACAGAGATGATGCGTCTCTGACAATGTTTTTGACATGTAACCAATGTCTGTCTCACAGTGTAAAGTTGTTTTCTCCTCCCTCCTGTGGATGCTAGATATGGTTCACACGATACAGTGAAAATGTCTTATGGTGATCACGTCCGTCTGGGTCAAATGGATCACTAGAAGCGCACAAGCATTTTTTTAATTTATTTTTTTCATACAGATTACCATCTAATTTGAAAATGTACCAGATGAAGTAATAAGATAGACAGCTTCACTATTTACTGAATTTTATTGGCTGTTTCAGAAAACAATACAGCTGTTTCAAATGCAGCTTCAGCTGTTTGATGGGCGACTTCAACCACAGGTGCTTTCCTTGTGTGCAAGGTATCATGGGAGTAAAAGTTGCAGTAGTTTCATTTTTCTTCCATGCTTTTTTATTAATGAGAAGACCACAAATGAAAACTGTAAGTGGACTACTTGAGTAATATAAACTAATTATTTGAACAGCCGTTGTGAGGAATGATTCTGTCCCAAGCTTTAGGTATGTGTTAGTGCTGATAGCAATAACATGATAATGGCATGAAAGTTCTTGTTTTCCTCGCGTTGATAAAAAATGTTTTGCAATCCTCGCAGTTGCATTGCTCTATAGTCTATTTAGACTGGTGTCAGCTGAGACATTTAGATGAATGTACAGAATGGTCAGTCTATTATACTTTGCTAATTGTGATGCAATTATCTTGACATGATGTTTGGCTATTCACTGGGTCTTTGTTTGTGCAGAGTGGCTCACTTGGCTAACAATCTGGAGTATCAGTGCCATATAGCACCAGGCCAGGGTATTGTTTAGACTAGTCCCGATATTGAAGCCATAACAGAGGACAGGACAGCTGAAGGAGCCTGCTCCAGCTGGAGAAGCGACGGGCTAGAAGCTGCTACTATGTTCAGTTTACTGGTTTAAGATGGGTGAACGGTATTATGAGGGAAAACTATTTCATGTGGATGGTTATTATGCAACATGTTGGCCCATAGTTCTGACTATTACCATTTAAATTGTAGAGTTAATAATAGCACAGCAGTTAGAGGTTTCCGAACTGCTTTCACCATGGGGACCATTCACCATTAGGGGAAACATGTTCAGATTCTACTTGTGCCATGAGCCATGTGAGGACATCCAAACAAGAGCAGAGTTTATCCCTCTAACCGAAGGATTGCTTCCATTGATCTCAGCCAGACTTTGACTGCTTCTTGACTTTGCAGTGCTGTGATTTAGCGCTGACGTTGCATACAGAACAGCTAATCCTGGCAATGTTTGTTTGGAGAAAAGAACGATAAGGAGGAAAGAAGAAAAAAAAAATCCTGTTGTTTTGCATTATGAGAATAATATAATGAGCGCCTGAACACAGAAATGAATCGCGCAAACAAAAAACTGCTGGGGGTTTAAATTGGGCAAAAAGCGGTAGGAAGCACAGCTGCATAACAACCAGCTGTAATAACTGCAGAAGCAGTGAAAGAAGAAGACAAAAGTGCCTCTCACCAGCCAAGCCGTTGACCATAGGAGGCCTCTCTTCTTCCTCTTCCTCCTCTGGTGCAGCGCTGTCCTTTCTGTCCATCTTACTGACAGAGGTTGTGCGTTTTCGCTGGACTTCAGTGTCAAATTCCTCATCAAACAGAACTTGGTCCACCAAGTCCGGCTGCACGGGGCTGGGCTCTGCGGGGGGCTTCGGGGTCCCATAGTAGTTGCCTGGAATGAAGAGAGGGCGACGGAGAAAAATATACTTGTAAATATATTTGACTTGTAGAAGACTTCTTTGACGATGCATAACCAATTAGACCCTCCATTACTATCTAATCTTCACCCTTACACTCCGCTAACCCACAATCTACATCTAATCATAATCTTAAACCCATGCTCTAACCCTACAACAGTCCCTTGTGGAAGCTAGGACGGGGAGATTGTTGGACCGCCATGCTCGGAGGATTTTTCTAGCCTTGTGAGAATATTTGGTCCTCATGAGTATAGTAATACCAAAAGGGAACACACACACACATAGTCACAAAGGTTAAATACTGTCGGAAAGAATTTTGCAGATATTGTCTTGGCAGTACACCACAGAATAGGAAAAGGCAATTAAGCCCCAATGGAGCTGCAAAATCACTTCGTTGATACCAGATCCAGAAAAGACCATCTCAACTCAACTGTAGCAGTTGTTTAAAATGATTTAAAAGGCACAGGAGAGTCCGATTGTAAGCAACAGATCATATCTGACATTGCTTGGAACAAAATGAGGCCAAGTTTTTACTCTTTTAACTCAGGTCTTGGAAAAGGTTCTTGGATAAGAGAAAGTTGACACATATTCTTTTTTGTTAATTCCAATTGGATACCGCTATTGCTGTCACTACTGACCCACACTGTCGGCCCTGCATCGTTTTACCAACAGTACCATATGCCTAATCCATCACACAGAGAGGGGTCATGTTGTCTTACCGGACCCAAATGCTGATTATGCGCACCTACCATCTAGCAAGAGAGTTTCTAATGTAACAACGGAGACATGATCCCTGCAAGCTTCCCACATGTGAAAAGGAGGACGAGTAGATGGAGCAGATTTTCTCATTTGTTTTATTTCATTGTTAATGTCCAATTTAATCTTTATGTTAAGGTACTGCTTTTTAAAAAAAAAAGAAAAAAACACAGACCAAAGCCAAAAAGCCTGGGCTGTTGCATTATAATTTTACTGCTTCATTCCCCAGGGAACTATGAGTTTACGCCAAGGTAGGTTCTCAAGCACTCGATTGCCCCTTTAAGTCCATCAGCTTGCCTTTGCTGTCATGCTGGTGCCTAAGGCAGCAAACAGCCTTACACCACAGAGCGAGTCTTCGTCTTTCCGCAACTATTGGAGAGGGGTGACCCACTTTACCGCTCACTACCTTCTCTCGTCCTGCTAGAGAATAATGAATAAGAGAAAGGATGAAACTTCAAAGCACAAGAGGTGAGAAAATAGTTGAGGAGGTATGGTACAAACATTGATTCACTGGTGGTTCTCTGTGGAGCCACAGTCCTCCAGTATTTGTGTGGGAATGCAGTGTTTAAGAGTGAGCTGTGTTTGAGTGGCTGAACATTGTATTGTAACAGTTAAACGGTACATCGGGGACTGGACAGCCACTGCGATGAAATCCACTGGGAAGAAGAGCGAGAAATGAGTATGGAACAAAGGAAGAAGGACTGGAGGCAGCGGAGAGAGAGAGAGCGAGAGAGAGAGAGCGAGAGAGAGAAACAGACAGCATTTTCTTACTAACAGAAATATTGTGGCAATGGAATAAAGGTTTCACACCAAGCAAAATAAGGCAAAAAAGGAGTTTCATTCTTCTTTAAATATATATTTGATTTGATTTGTCTCACATAGAAGTCACAATGACAGCACAGAGGAAAGAATACATTTTACAGCTTCTTTTTCAGCTATAATTATGACGCTACATAAAAAAATCAACAACAAAAATCACAATTTATCTGAGGGCTATATTAAACGATACATTAGAATTGATTATGGCAATTACATTAATCCGTGTTTGAATGTGTGAAGTATTAATTTCGGTACCTTTTCGAAAACCGTGAAATCCTTTACTAGGTTTGTAATTAATAGGATGCTTATTAAAGAAATTGCAAATTCAGGGAGTTAAATTAGAAGTGGTAATTTTCTCTGTGCCCTTTGAAACTCAGGCACACGTAGCCTCTGTAAGTATCCATTAGCAAGGAGCCGGGAGAAAGTGGCCACAATAAGGAACTACAGTAAGATGAATCTTGTTGTAATTATACTGTACTAATGAGTACACAGTCATTGGTGAGAATGTATAACTTCATTCAGTGTGGATGTAAAAACCCCGCAGCCTGAAAAAAATTACTCAAAAGTCTGGAGGCTGGGTTAGAATTAAGTGAGATGTCTCATTTAGTTTTACCTTAAAGATGCAGTGTGTAGGATTTGACATCGTCGAGTAGTGAGGTCACAGATTGTGACCAACAGAAACGTCTCCCGAGGGCCGAGCGTGTTGCTGAACTACGGTGGCTGACGTGAAAACGCCATCTAGAGCCAGTGTTTGGTTTGTCCGTTCTGGGCTACTGTAAGAACAACTCCACGCTCCAAATGTAGATATAATATGCTCATTCTAAGGTAACGGAAAACACATCAATTGTTATTTTCAAGTGATTATACACTAAAGAAAATATATCCAATTTCTGCAAATAGATCCCCCTTAATGCTACACACTGTTCCTTCACAGTTATTTAAAAAAAATGCAGTTTAATTAACCTATATAAATAAATCTGGGGCACAGCGCTCCCCAGCTTTCTATAGTCAGCTATATGATTTTATTTAATGTAAAATAATATTGTAATATAGTAGTTACTAAATATCCACTGTTCCATTTAATAGAGTTAGAATGCGCAGTCCTATTAAAATTATAATGTAACAAAGAATATTTATTTTGGATCTGACAACTACATAGTGTGTTTTTTCAGTTTTATCTTGCAATAACAATCCGAGTTAATTATTAAAAACAGCCACTACATGGGACATTTCTTTTCAGTGCTTGTGCACATACATTTGGGTATCTGGAGTGCCTACCAACTCACAAACTGTGAAATAAGACAACACAGTCAGTCTGTGGGCTGCCTACAAAACACACTCTGAATAGTACATTCACACTGACGGTATGAGATGTTTTTTAAATATTAATGCATGTAAACAAATTCTAGTAGAAACCCAAAGTACAAATGAACCTGAAGGGCATGATACATGTGACCCCCTTTAACATGTGACAAGCACAACAACAAATTAAAATTAAAATTAAGACAGTGAAAGAATAAAAACAGGCAGACACTGTATGTATTTAAACATATTCGAGCAGAAAAAGTGGTAATGAATTAGCATGCAGAGAAAAGAAATGTCAGAAACTGTTAGTGTGAAGACAGACTTTTGCTTGTAAATTAGCACTTACATTGCTGCCGTGTCTGGATGAAATTTGTTTTAATTTGCGATTCAGAATGAGCCATTTTGTCAACGACCTACCATTATTAGACAGGCAGACGAGAAAAAGTAGTTTGCTGAACGACTTAAATTCAATATAGTTATGGCTGCCATCATAATAGCTCATCTTGTTTGGCTGCTGCTGTGCTTTCCCCCACGACTGATGCCAGAGAGAGAAAACACTGATCTAACCTGTCCTTTGTCCTGACATAAAACTCTGCCTCATTAACAAATGTCCGATGTCTCATTATCAGAACAAAGGCCGTCACTATTGGGATGCCAGAACACATTCTAAAATCAGTCCTCATTTGAATAGGATGTCTGGTCACCCTTTGGCAACCCTGAATATGCCATCTCAAATCTTCCACCTTAATTACTGCTTAAGATTAATGGGTTGTTCATTCTTGGAGAAAAAAAAAAAAAGAGCCTGGGAGCCACCATGCTACCAGTTCCCCATGACCATGTGTGTGTGTGTGTGTGTGTGTGTGTGTGTGTGTGTGTGTGTGAGAGACACATGTTGATACGGGCACTGAATCAACACGTCAACATGCTGTATTCTATTAGAAAACAAAATGTATCAAAGACATGAAGCAACAACAATTATCGTAATATCGAGGAAAGAATAACTCTTCCTACAATATGGCCATACTGATGGCTCAGATCTCCGACCTTGGTATCCTACACAATGCTCAACTGTAGATCACTAACACTTTAGTTATGAGCATTTCAAGGAATAATACAATACATAACATATGCATACAAATGATGTGTTTACTACTGTGCTGTACTACATTTACTAATTTATATTTGACCTAAATTTACTACTGGAAATTAGGGCTGGACAATAGTTCAATATGATACTTGTCTCTCAATGGAATCATATCATGATGAAATCATATATTGTGAAACCCAATTACATCATCTAAGTTGAAGAGAACTAGCACAGGCTGAATACATTTCTTCAGAAACATTTGGAGATCAAACTTTACATTAACACTCCGTTAAATGTGATAAACAGACTCCAACTAGCAAACTGCCCGTCACAAGCTTCCATTACTCCAGAAGACAGCAGGGCATACAGCCCAGGATAGGGCTCTCTCGGCATCATAATGGTGGAGAGTAACATGTAAAGGTCCACTTGCACCCAAATGTTGGTTAAAATACATTGTGAGTAGTGATTTCCAACAGCAGTGTGCAGGATTTTCTTTATTCATTCGTTCAACTTTTTTTTTCAAATCCTGAGCAGCTACAACCAAGAATTCTGCTTACAGGAAGACCCCAATTAAATCAAACTATTGTCTTAATGTGATTACTCTGTTTTGTGTGCATGCATGTATGAATAGTTAGTGTATAGCTGGAAATATATTCTCGGTGCTTTTCATTTGTCAAGTACTTTATTCACACAGGACTATATTAAACTTTACTATGTGGTTATAATAGAATATGTATTGACTAAACTACCAGAGAACATGCTACATTGTGATATATATTGTTATCGAGATATGAAATGACTGGATGTCAGTAGTAATGAGTAACAATTACTCTGTAGTCAACTTAATTTTTTTAAAGTCCTATTGGTGAATGTAATAATATTAATGTCATATTTTGTTTCTGGATATTGCATATATCTGGACAGAAGATTTTGGCCATATCATCAAGCCCTACTGACTAGAAGTATAAAAACTACTGATGAGGTTCATATACGTCTCCATTTTGTGGCTATGTTTAACCTATTAGAAGCAAGGGTTTGTCTTAAAGAGAAGAAAGGGACAGTGGATAAAAATACTACAGCTCATCACACTGTAAAATTAAAAAATTCTGGTCATCAACAGCTTATGCAATTTCAATCTTGATTTCCTTTAGTCATGCTGTGGCAAAATGACAAGGAGCAGTTGTGTTAAAAGTAACATCAGCAAAAACAGTGGGCACAGAGGACTGATGATTTTGGCATAGTGTGATTACATTAAAGCTCTGTTGCAGCTTTCAGAGAGTGGTGGGTGGACAGTGTAAAGCAAAGCCATTTTCAGTTTAACAGCCCGGGCCAACGCTTGCTTGGCACAAACAGTGAATTACACAGCTATTCAGTCATGTTACACATGCAGGGTTGTGTTTGCTGCCAGTAAGAAGCAGTTTTGTGTCAAAGGTAGCATTTTGTTTTTAAAAAACTTGCTTCCTGTTAAAAGGCGTCTGTACGCGGAGTGACCAAACACTGAAATATGCACAGCCATGTGTGTGTATGGGTGAGAAATAATGCCTGTGTGTGTGTGTGTGTGTGTGTGTGTGTGTGTGTGTGTGTGTGTGTGCGTGCGTGCGTGTGTGTCACGTCATCTGTTTTAGTCAGCAGCTGTCAGCATATCTCGTCTCCAACTCGTGAGAATCTGATTAAAAATGAGAGTACAACTGTGACCAGAGTTGAATCTGTAGTGAGACATAACCTCTCTTAATCGCACT
Source organism: Ophiodon elongatus (assembly GCA_016806645.1). Lineage (NCBI taxonomy): Eukaryota > Metazoa > Chordata > Actinopteri > Perciformes > Hexagrammidae > Ophiodon > Ophiodon elongatus. The sequence goes on along the minus strand of JACSYO010000895.1, from coordinate 70,909 downwards.
ATAACCTTCAGAAAAAAAAACGTAATTAATAATTATAAGCTGTGATGGAAATGTCTGAGAGCAAAGACTCATGCAGTCGTGGTCATTTAGCAAACGTGAAATAGTTCTGCATTTTAACACACAAATGGAAATCGCAGACACCCCTTCTGTTGTGGCAGTTAGGGTAGACCTCTCAAGGGTTTATACTCGGGCACAGCCTTCACCAGCTGCCCCCCAAAAGCTCCCCCCTACATTTATCCCGTTGCCTCTTTGAACCTGCCAGCCACAGTCACAGACCCTCATTAATCATTGAGGATGGGCTTCCACTCTCTTGAGCAGTTCCCTGGCTGCCGGGGCCGCATCACTAACTATCAGTGCCACAGGCGGGTGAAGCCCATCTTGTGCTCCAGCCTTGGCACAGGGCTCCAGTCCTGCTTGGCATGTATGCCCACACTTCACAAACCAACCTTGTTAACCCTGCATTCCTCTACTCCCCGTGCTTGTGTGTCTATTTGGCGAACAGCTTCACAATCCACTGTCAAATGACCTGGCTCTCATCTTTTCGAGATTATGTCCATCACCTCCGTCTGTGCAGTGACACCCAATATAAATTATACATCCTCCCTGTCTTTTCTTCCATCCTTACTTTTTTTCCTTTTCGAGCTGCTCATCCATGCTAATCCCTCTCTCTTCATCCCTTCATCTTTTGTTCACCCACTTTCTGTTTCAGATTTATGCTTTTTGTTCTCTTATTTTACTTGGACGAGCGCAACAACAACAACACTAATCCGACTCCTATGATATCAGCAGTGCAGTCCTGAAAGCGGAGGCACTTCTTAATCCTTCAAGCCTCTGATTTGCCAGTTCCTAGGAGTGGGCAGCTGTTGCTAGCACAGCACCTTTGCAACCTCCCTCTTCCGTGACTTCTAGCCCGTTGCCCTGTTTCTATTTAATCCACAGCTATTCAGCTTTGCCTCAGAACTTCACAAAGCCCATTATACCAAAAAACGACCCTATTATAAAATGGTTGTAGGCAATGTGGCCCAGCAAAACAATGGGACAGTAAATGGTCATTTATTTTACAGTAAAGTCCATGATTGTCAAGGGGAGTACATTTTGTAATGCATAAACAAAGATGATTTCATCTTTATCCCTTATCAAATTGGCCCCTAGCAGACCAACAACTACAGATAGTGTCAGCTAGAATGAAAGTACCACAGCACGGCCTTTTCTGTATAACTCATGGCCTTCTGTTGTTGTACCAGCCTTTTATGCTTCATTCGTGGTGTGTTATTCTTTAGTTTTTTTTATATTTCCACTACATCCTTACAGTGAGTCACTTTCATTCACCCATGAACCTAGCTTAAACCTCCAACCTCCAATTAAGGTTGTGAATCTGATGGCTATAGCCTTGGAAATGAAAATAGCACATCCAGCATTCCTTGCATTGGACAACTAGAAAACAAAAGCCCATGTGATAGAAAGGCATATGGAATACATACTTAATAAATGTTAGCATTGTCAGCATAACGTGGGTAATAATAAGACATACAAGTTCATGCTGCTTCTTCATCTGATATCTTTATATCCACTGTTGCTAACTTTGAGTGTAAACCGAGAGAGATACCTGCTTTCCTTGAATTTTGCTTGTCCTTTTCAGCTCCCCGTCTCGGTCATGAATGATTCATACTGGCTGTTCTGTACCAACCACAGTGAGGAGTAGAAAATTGGATATGCCCTAATTCACATACATACACACACTCTGGCACACAAGCAAATCTAATATTGGAGAATTTCGGCACAGCCAGAGTAACAAGTATTACTCACACATTGCCACTTTCACCATTCTGGAAAAAGAAAACTAATCCGTCTTTGTTTCTGTGCCGTTTAAACTTCCCCATCCACTTTACCAACGGCTGAGTCAACTTCGCTGCTAAGACCTGCTTGAAATGCTTAGAGTGAGACTGTTGGGAGTGGAAAATGTAATGGATTTATGCTGAGGAGCAACCTTTTTTATGCTTGGTTAAGTATTTTCTTAATATTGCCTTCTGAAATATCTTTCTATTATTGGTGAGCGATATGACAACCAATCTGTGAAACACTCATTGTCTCAGATATTGTCTCCAGCAGAGCAGTGGGAGAGAGTGTCTCTCTTGGTTACAGATTAACCATGGATACATCTAGCCCCTGTTGTTCTCAGGTCTGGAGGATTAGTCACAGCGGTGAACGTGACTGCCCAGGAAGATGTTTCCATTCAATTCGCCACTTATACAGTAACTAGTAAGTAATACAGACGTGCACTGAAGAGGGCATTTCAAAAACAGGGAGCGAGAGAGAGAGAGAGAGAGAGAGGTGGATGATGACTGGCAGCAATGAAAAAGTATAAGGGAATGAAGTTGTGGTTTCCACCAAGCCCTTGACACTCAAAGTTCAGTTCAGTTCAGATTTTGTCCCACAAGAGGGAAATTCTTTTTGCGGCATGGAAACAATCAAACATGACAAAACAACAGAAGACATAAAAAAGAGTGATTACCATACCCAGAACACAGAATAAAATAAAAAGTCCAGTAAAAATCTGCAACTAATGAATAAGATTAAAAGAAAGTGCTCGGGTGAACCAAGGAGCAGTTTATGGCATCATTAAAAGCCGTTGCACTCCAAGTGTGGATTTACGTCCCAAAACTTTGAAAGAAAATTTATAAAAAATTGATTTTGTGGGTTCTTATGAATGCTTGCACACCCCTGTGGAACATTTGGAGATATAATATTCAGACGAACCGTGATTTCAGCAAATTTCAACCTGGGGAAATAAATGTTTGACCAATGAAAGACTTTGTTCCGATGGATTCCATTAAAACTATTGCAGTCATTCGGCATACTAATTAGTCAAGTGCTTCCGTTTGTTGCATCGAGAGCTTGTATTTTTTGGAGCAATGGTCCTATTGTCGGACAAATGGGCTTTTTTCCTGTCCAATTGGAGTATTGGTGTTTTAGAATAATGGTCAGTTCCTTTGTCAACATCCAATATCCACGACTACTACCTCAACAAACCAAATAAGGGACAATATATGGCTTGAGATCACACAGCAGATGAGATAAGATGAATATAGTAATGTAGCTGATATGCACTTTCTGACGTTATATGATTGTCACAGAATGGGCTAGCCACATCAGATAACGTTATACTGTCTGTACATCATTTATTTCATTTCAATTTACTGTCAATTTACTGTCTTTTACTACTGTTTAATGCGTGTTTGCTTATTTATAATACTTGTGTTTCTTTTACTATGCATCTTGTGTGCACTTTAACTTTGCTGCTGTGATCCTGCAAATTTCCCCTTGCGGGACTAATAAAGGATATCTTATCTTATCTTATCACATTTTGGGTCCGATTAGTTTATGTATCGTGTGTCCCATGAGGACTTTCAGATTCCTACACCGCATTTTTGCATCGCACTGGTGAGAAATGTCTTTTAATCTGGTGTGTTTACTGCATAAAGAGTTAAATCAAAATGATATACGGTTACACGCATTTATCTCTGACCAAAGGGGAATGACGTGAAATTAATCAAACAGGTAATCCAGGCGTCTCCACAAAAGTTAAACTATTTATGCATTTTTGCACCAACAGCATGTCCTGACTTGCATCCTACAATACACGTTAGTACAAATTAAAGAAAATGATTCTCCAATGCAATGCATTTCTGTGTAAATGGGTCCTCAAGGCTAATTTTACAATCTATAGTATACTAGCTGTAACAAGTAACAGATCTGTAGTCAATGACTAACTCACCATGGAGAAATCATTCATTATGTGGTAAATATATCTTCCTCCCTCTTTCCCTGCATTCAGGTGCCTGTCTGTCTGTAGATCTGTGTTTGTGTGTAGTAAGTTTATCTAACAGTGTATCTGTGGAGACACAGAGGTCAAAAGTCTGACCATTAATGATTAACTTTCTGAGGGCTTCTGAATCTGTGTTTTCAATACACATACGGTTGTGTTACATTAAGCAGGGAAGGGCAGAGCAGGTCCATTATTCATCCCGTTGACTGGTTCATAGGTTCAGGGTTGAAGGGCCAGGCTCCCAGGGCTGGATATGGAACAGAGGGCGGACGAGAGAGCTCTTACGTAGCCAAAAGATTTACGACACAACGTGTAAAAGTACCAGAGTGAAGTTCTTCTTGGCAACAAAATCACATGGGGATATAGTATATCCAGCTTGTTCCCGAATAGTGACAGGCTGCTGAAGACTTAGGCAATGACTTCATCTGATGACCTAATGTTGCACAGCTCAGCAAATTCACAAGAGAACTAATAGCCAGGGCATGGTGTGGGGATTCACCCTCAGCTGGAGCCGTGTCCCCAGGGTGGACTGGGATCATGTCCTGTAGTGATAACTTAATACTGTGTTTCTCTCTCTCTCTCTGCATTCTTTGAGCTGCAGGTTTTCTCCCAAAGTTTAAATTGCCCATTTGACTATCTTGCGAACTGAGATGCGTTTGCCTGTTTGGTTTAGTTGAAAGCTGTCAACTGAAGTCTGATGAGGTCTAAACAAGCAGACTGAGACCACCTGAAAAGCTGTGTCTTCAAAGTGAGCTTTGTATAATCGGCGTATAAAGCCTGTTCATTTTCACCGGGGTAACGTGTATGCACAACACTTCCTGAGTGACCTTCCTTCATGCTTCAGAGAGTTGAAAAGGAATAAAAAACGAGGTGTGTTCTGTTTTTGTTGTACATGTACTCCATGTATTTTGGCAGTTGCTCATTTAAAAGTAACTACCCTTCCATCATATTATAGCAAGCCTCTTCTTTTTCATCTTGCTCCCACCTGTTCCTCATTATTCATAACATGAGGTCGAGTTGCAGTCCCGACTAATAAGTTATTTCTCGGTGAACCCTTTGCGAGCACATAAATACACATAAAAGGCAGTAAAGTGCTGCATGACCTGCCGTCAGCAACCGGAATTTGATTCCCCCCCCCGTGGGTCAATGTAGTGGCGATGGCTCAACAAAACTGTTCAATAAAAGGAGTTACCCGTGAGTCAATATGACTTCATGTTTACTTTCTGGATGCGTTTGTGAGAAGTCAGTGCCAACACAAAACGGATCACAACTGAAAGGCAACGAGACGTCCTTTTTTTCCCCCCCTTGGTCTGGACCACATGAACCCTCGTCGAGGAACCACACAAATCTGTGAGCTCATGGCTTGTTTGCTCTGGCAGATGTGTCTGGGTCACCCTTTGCTTTGCACAGGTTTCCAGTGGCCTGAGACATGCCGGAACAATCACAACCGTTTATCTAAAAAAATGGGGCGTGTTTGAGACAAAGACCTTAAGGAGGAGCGCCACTGAGGCTTAGTATCTAGGTAAGACTCGCCCTACGTAGCATTCAAGCGCTAGGACTGGCCAGGCGTCCATGCTTGTTGGAGGTACCGGTAACTTTGTTTATTTAGGTTTCTCTGCCATGACCAATAAACTGTCCTGACCCTAACCACTCAAGGTCAATGCCAAGTGGGAAATTTGAGGGGGGGCGAGGGGAGATGCTGATTCCCTTGTGAGCAAAATGACCAAAATGCATCCCCCTTGTTAACTTGCCATCCCCCCTCTCCACAACCCACACGTTTCAGAAGTGCCTCTATCTGTGCTGTGTATTGATAAATGCATGGCGTTGTCCGTGTTTGCTGAAGACTGAGACTTTCTCTCTGAGTAAACAAATCTCTCTCTAAACAAATAGTCTACCGTCAATGCCGAACCTCAACCAGCCGTCTCTGCCTCAACCAGCTACGCAAAATAAACATTATATACATCCCCATCTATAGTGTTTAAGTATGTGTTGCATTGAGACATACCATCATAGGTGCCACTCTCCAGCAGCAGTCCGCTTTCTTCCAGGTCACGGAACTCCCCCACACTGATGAAATTATAGTCCACTCCAGGAACCTCCCCCTCTCTGGGCTGCCGAGTGGTACCTGCCAACAACGACACATTTTAAGACAGAGGGAACATCCAAACAAATGTGTCTATATCATGAATAGTCAACAGAGCTGAAACCACAAAGATATGAAAGCATGATTAAAATATAAAACAGAGGAAAAAAAACTTCCTGTACAGAGCAGCACAGCTGTCAGAATACAGACGAAGTGTGATGATAATGATAATTAACAAGATTATAATTGCACACTTTTACTTTGATTTCTGTGCAACATAATGGATGCAATTAAATAATATATTAATGCAATACATAAGTGAGGAGAATTTATAGAAGATGGCTTTAGTAAGTTGTGCACCAACTACATAAATGGATGAAGTCTAACTTCACTGTCAACCTTCTGCATTTTTGTTGAATAATGAAACTGCTTTTACATTTGCTGTGCCTTCACAAAACAATGTCTCGTCAAGCCCACGTACAGCTTGGTGTCCATGGCAACTTAGTGGAAAATAATGATTCAACAAAAAAGCGTTTAATGGTGACTTGGCAGTATAATGCTATTTAAGTAAACATCTTGTTAATGCCAGACCTTTTCTGTGACATTCCTATTTGCAATAAACCAAAGAACCAATTTGTGAATGCCCCCATGCCCCCATGGCATCTTTATCGTCAAAGTCCTTTCCAATAACAGTAAAAGGTTACAGCCTTAGAGGCAACCCTGTTTCCAGAGAGATTTGTTCATGTTCGTAAACCAAGGATAAACAAGGTCATTGGTGTAAAAAGCAGTGATATGTACTACAGTGTATCGTCTCCTTCATGCCAGTGGCCATGGTCAAGGTCAGTTGCTTCATGGTTGAACTGATCTTGAAGCAACATGAGTTCCAACTTTTTCGCCTTCTTTTTTGAAATTGATTACTTCGGTTTTTCCCCTAAAACACACTGCCGCTCCAAAAGTGAAGCTCTACACCGCATTCCAGTTCATGCAAAGTTCCAGTCGTTAAATAATAATCCGCCATAGCTGCTGCAACCGGTTAAATAATGTGTCATGTTTTACCCTGTTGATATACTCTCATCTGCAAGACATTGGAAACGTATTTTTTATGAAAATGATTTTACGCTCACTAACATGCCGACTCTGCTTACCGTCATCTTAGATGCAATCAGGGCATTTACACTACCTCATCTGAACTGCTGCTCTGCTATTTGGCTGCACTGCAGGCATAAGGAAATTTAGCACAGAGTTTAATAGGAACCTATCCCCATTCTTCATTTTCTCTCTGTGTCAACATCCATCCTGACTGCGGTATGAGCCATCACATCTGAAACAGCTTAGTCTGTTGCAGAGACAATCTTTTATTCTGTCAAACAGAGCAATCAGAGGGGACCAGCACGAAGGGAGGAAATATGAGCTTGTTTTCGGGAGGAAGGAACAGGGAAATGCAATTACTTAGCTTTTTATTGTTTATTCAGCTACCTTACAAAAATATTCTCAAATAGGATTTAGCAACCCTAACACTTTTAATCCGACTAACAACATCATGTGCTTTTGCAATTGTGGTTCTATCATCTGAGATGTCAAGTACTGCTGTAACCTTGTGAGGTGATGGCATTTTTAAAAGACACAAGTGTTACAGCTTAAAGGAAATAATGGGGAAAACAGAGGCAGCGGATGCTATCTGCACTCACAAAGCATCGCTCCAGTCTCCACACCTGGACAGCTGTGAGGAGTGAAGAGTATGATCACACGCCTTGGGTAGACAGTGACTACTGAGACTGATTAAACTGGAAATCTAACTATTATCTGAGAAGGAGCGCTGGGATAAGGAGCTTTGAAGGAAACACAAGAAGAAATTTGCTGCTAATTCTCACTGGAAAAAGAGCTGTTTTAACTTCCATCTTGTACGTGGCTCCTCCCAAGCGTCTCTTTGAAGAGATGAAACAACCGCACTGATACAAGACAAAAGTGCCGCACCAAAGCAAACAAAAAATAACCCCATAGTAGTCACTGGGTCTCCAGGGCTTAACAACTTTACATACAGTAGCTCTGCAGTGTTTGGTGTGAACTCTATTTTGTGCTTTTCCATCCTGGCAGGTTGAACACCCACTCAGTGGGGCATCAAAGGCCGTGTGACAAGCGTTTACCACCAAGGCTACCAAATGCTAATTGCAGCTGAACAATTGAAAAGAAAAAAAGAGAAATATATTGTAAAATTAAATTGAATTTCAAGAAAAACAAGAGGGACTGTTGGACGTTGGCTGTCATGTCTGATGAACACACAATGAAGCAGAATACTAACTTGAAGAGAAGCAACAATATTGAGCTCATGCCGTCTGCCCATTTTGGAGCACATATCAGATTAAAATTCGAAATAATAAGCTTGTTATGCACAAATTAGCCCATGTAATAGAAAACTGGACTGATGTTGTTATTATCTGATTTATAGATGGTATAAAAACCAGCACTCCATGAAATAAGTTTGGGTTTATCATATAAACCCAAACTCAGATCCATATAAAAGTCCTGCGTAGTGGAATAATGTTACTATAATCAAATTAATCTCCACTGTGTTTTTTGGATGACGAAATATTGGGTAACACTTTGTGTTATCAAAATGCTTATAATGCGTTATAATCTGAATATAGCACAGTGGATTAATGCAATCTTTACATAAAATACAGAAGGAAAAACTATATTTGATACGATTAACTTTTTATTTCTCTGTAATTGGAAGACTAAATGATGAGATACATTAATTCAATGTTGTATTCTGCCTCTTGTCTTAGAAGGAACCTCTTAAATCTTAAAAAAAAAAAAATGAATAGGATTGAAACCAGGGGGAACAATTTTTTCACTTCCGCTATCCTTTCTAGTTTTTTTTTTTTTTTTTTTTTTTTTTTAATCTACCAATGACACTCGTGGAGCTGATTGCCTCACCGTGACATATATTAATGCCCAGGGATGCATAGGGGGGAAAAAAAGAGATAGCTGATGGAGGAGCTAGAGGTTGTGATTCAGCCAGGCCTCAAGAATTTTCATGGTGCCCTGGACCCGTGGCACATTCTTGAGCTCCTGTCATCTTTTGTGGGAGGCAGCAGTGACACATAATAAAGCCTCGCTGTGTGTAGCGCAAGAAGGAAGTCACGCTTCCCTCGCTCCGAGATGCCATTCGCGCTGCTGTAATGAGCACAGGCATCATGCTGTAGTGGCTATTTAGGCTCCTCGCGCGGTCACTGTGGCTCAGCGCGCTGTGATAAGCCACTGGCTCGGCCCTGCGTGAGCAGAGTGGACAGGAGACATATGCTGAGCTACGGAAAGCCAGACTGCGATGTCTCGCGTGGGATCTGATGCACGGCAACAGTTTTTAGATCTTCAGTGTTGACCCTCTGAAGTGGACTGTACATAAATGGGTAATACCAGAACACGATGTGTACTGTCAGCAGCGCTCAACTGTAATAATCGTATTGATATGTGAGAGATTAAGATGACTGCTCTGAACTCTATATACTGTAGATAAATAGCTACGGAGCAAATCATAAATTGTTTCATACATTTCTACAGCAAATCCGTGGGCTGATTCACTCAGCAAGATGAGAAAGTAGAAAGCTCTGTTGATTATGTTATTATGTCCAATTAATCATCACTGCTTTATTGTACATTACATGTCATTTCAAATGATGCTCTTAAAATGACTTTCCTTCCACGCAAAATGTCAGGTATGACAGTTTTTGAAAACGCAGATAATGATCCATGTCTGGAGCAGTGATAAATGGCAAAAACATTTTTCTCGTTGTTGTTTTATTTTTTTACTCAGCTGTACAGCCCAGAGAATTGCAGCTGCTCTTTTATTCACGCCTGTTGGCCTTGATGTCCATTTTAAAATCACTCGGGTATAAAAACAAAATTGTTCTGTCCTGTTTTCTTTTTTTCTTCTATTTTCTTCTATTGTTTTTTAAGAAGAAACAAGAGAAAACAGAGGAAAATGTTAGCAGCACTCTTTCACACTCTTAAAACATATTTCCGTTAAATTAAACACAAAGACCGAGAAAGTGTGTCATTCCCCTCGATTCCAATACAGTTTCTTTTGAACAAACCCTGACGTCTTTAAAGCATATTTCACTCATGGGAGATAATGTGAGCCTTCTGTATCAAAAGTCTTCTCAGGTTTTTTTAGGACATCAGAGTTACATTAAGCCTAAAACTGGGTGCTATTACTAATTTTGTTGGGATTATGAAGTGAATAGTTAAGTTTTGGTGGAATAATGTTGAGGAGAAAAGGAGCAAAATAAGTTAAAGGGGGATTTTTTTATAAAGACATAGGGGTAAGACTTTCCATGACACCCATATCTATAATGCATTATAGACATACTTACAATGCATTATAATCTGCTTAAAGCACCGTATAATGTACAATTTATAAGCACCCAGAAATATTCAGAATTATTTATAGCAATAATCATAACACATTATAAAGCATTATACAATATAATCAAGAACATTTTCGAGACTGTTTATAGAAGTCTTGTTGAAAGTGTTTTAACTTTAAATATGTGTAGATGGCATAGGCACATGGGTGCTAAGAACAAAAATATACCGGTAATGTCCAGAATTAATTATTTATGGGGAGTCAAATTATTAGTACACAGAATTCTTATTCCAATACAAATTATAATAATTAAAGTTAAGTCGTGTTGCGTAGTTATTTTGACAGAACATTTATTTTCTATGGCACATGGGCTTTAATGGTCTAGAAACACAGATTTTCTTGCAGTATTACTGTAAAAACTTGCATTCACTATCGTTTGGCCGTGACACCTGCTTTTCTGTATATATATAAAAAACAAAAAAACAAAAAACAAGTTAAAAACAATTTCTTCCTTTAAAGACCATCCTCTACACTGTGTTTTTAATGGACTCAGAAGCTGATTTAGTGAGCGACTCAGGATGCCTCAGTGTTCTACTGAACGACTCAGAAGGTCGTTCGTTCCAGCAGCAGTTCGATTTTTTAATGAACACCTTTAGATGTGGTTTTTGGATTATCATGTTTCATATGGCTTTTTTCAGGTGTTATTTATTCATTCTCTGTGATATGTTTTTGTCTGTTTTTGTCTGTTGTGCACTGTGTCTATTGTTGTCTGTATGAGTGTTTTTTGGTGGCAAATGAGTTTCCCCACTGGGGATTAATAAAGTTTTCAATCAATATATGGTCCACCATCTAAAAAGTTTGGCCAACCCTGCTCTAAATGGTCATTGTTTGCTGTAAGTAAAGTTTAAAAAAATATAATCAAACGGCAGCATAGGAAGTGAAACCAACATGGGAAATGCCGGCAAAAAAATAAGTAGGATGCCGCAGGCAGAGCCACAGATGACAACCGACCGGGCTCCATCTGGAGGGGTCAGAGGACAACAAGCAGAACCCAGACAGAGAGAGAAGAGACCGGCGTGCAGAGGCTACTCACAGGGAATGGTGCGCAGGTACAGGTTGTCCCTGATCACCTGCTGGAGCTTATGGTCCAGGGAGCCCTTCTGAAACTGCAGGCTGAGGTAGTGACGCAAATCAGTGTTCAACACCTTACCTAGAGAAAAAGACAGAGTAACGCTGGGTCAGTCCAACAATTAATACACATAGGAGGGCATCTACATGGCGCTCATTCACAAAACACCCACACTGATGATTTGATTTGGAGACAATTAAAAACAGACGTTCTGAAATTGAAATTGAAAACAAGCTACAACACACATCTCCGACGGACGACAACACGTGCTCCAAGCCATAAATCAAAAGGGTCAAGACAGCAATTACTTGTACCTGAGAAGGCTAGGTGCTAAGTGGCGAAGATATTGAAGCTGTGATGAATATTAAAATCCAGAGGCATGCATATAACAGAAAGCAGGAGGCATACAACATTAGGACTGTTGCTTCTCTGGAACAACAAACAGCATTACGGACTAAGGAAGTGGAGGAGATAAACAGTCATCCTCAAAGAGGAGGGAAATGTACCATTCTCCTGTTAGCGACAGAATGTCAGAGAGAGGAAACGGGGAGATAAAGAGAGAACGACGAATCAGAGCGAGAAGTCCTCGTGTTAGTTACAGTAGCGCTCTTCCTCCGTGTAGACTCCAGCTGTGCGTGGGGCAGCAGCAGTTCAGGAAGGGACATGCAGATGTGCTTTGAATATGGCTTTTGTTACTGTGGGCCTTAAAAAACAGCGCTGACGCCTCACAGCTGTCGAGCAGGCGGCCCACAATTAACCTGATGACTGAGGTAGTGGGTGCTCGGGGTCCACTGTCCACAAGTTGCAGTTGTTCTGACAGCCATCGCAGTAACATGCAACAATATCTGTCATGTGCCTCATCAAAATAGTTCCATGTTCTACACCTGCTTTTGTTTTTGCGTGTGGGTTCAAACACATCTCTACAAGGACAGAATGTGGTGATGTTTGCTGGCAATGTCTGCCACATTCTCTGACGCACGTGTTGAGTCCCGTAGATCTTCCATAGATCTTCTGCAGATCGAAAAATGTTGGCAAATCAAAATCAAGCAGAAGCCAGGCTGTGAGATCTGCATAGAGGAACACCAGTCAGTAAGAAAATCCACTTCTCCCAGCAAGAAACCTACAGAGATTATTAATACACATCATAACTTTCCCTATTGTGAGACTAATTATGCTGTTAGTTAATCTCCTAATGAATACTTTACCATACTACACAGTTTCAGTCAGTGTGCCAGACGCTGCGCACTCAAAAATCATTGTGGACTTGCTTTGATTTTCGTATGAACCATTTATCAACTCCATTCAAATCTATTCACACACACACACACACACACAGACACACACACACACACACACACACACACACACACACAGTCTTTCAAAGGAGTAGCAGAGTTCAAACTCGAAGAAATGTGAAGAAAGAAACAGAATAAAATATGATCAGCCTGCGTAGTAACAAAGAGAAATATTCCCACAGTAAAACAAAAAGAAAATATTGAAGTGAGGAGCATCCTACGCATACCACACGCTACAGGAATTCTACTCTGAAACTTGAGCAGTATTTTTTATGGTACACATTTTCAGCAAGAAGGATGGACTGCTAGGGGAAAAAAAGCTATCGCTTGCCAAATTCAAAAATATTGCATGTTAAATAAAGTTGTCTTATTCCTCTCCTAAGGGGATAGAACGACTACCGCTGTGACTGCAGATCAGCAACATTATGTAGCCTGGTTGAGAGGGATTATTCTCAACCCTCAACATCAGCCAAAAAGGGACGTTGAAAATATTTGAGCTTTTTGAGTTTCTTCTTGTTCAACACAACTCACTGCTTTTGTTGTGTAGGCACACACATGAGCAGATCATTCAAGTGATTATGACATTCCTAGGCTTTCTAGTGTGCCTGCTGCTTTACCTAAGTTGAAACAGTAACTGCGGCATGGTAGAGGTGCAAGAGAGGAGGGCTGGGGCCAAAGGCAAGCATGGCTCTTCATTATATAACTCTATAGACTTTTTTTACTGGCACAATGAATGTAAGGAATTTAGGTCGAGGAAACAAAAGCTGGGTCTGGCTACGCGTTGCAACTGGAAAGCCACAAGCCTGTGGTCCCTGTTCCCAGAAGCTATGAGACATGAAAACCCCCCAAAACACACACAAACAACATTCATCCTATTCCCTCCCCTACCAGGTCAGGCCTGTTGCATGCTTGGATTTGCCGCCCTGGATCCATTTTCACACACTGCCTTCAGTGAGCTGGTTTATGGTCAACTGGTTTCAGTATGGACAATGGATGAAACTAATTGTTACCACAGGATTCCTGCAACCAAGGGTAGATATCCCACTGGGTCACAAAATCAATCTCTCTTTCTCTCTCCCGTGCACACACAAACACATGCAAATCACCTCCCCTGCCCAAAGCAAACTCCCTCTCAAGTGCTCCTAACAGGGTAGTCTTTGTGGCCCGCCTGTCAGGTTGTGTTAGCCTGCTACATCATATCTCCAGATACAGGGAGAAAGAGAAAGGGGGAGAGAGAGAGAAAGGGAGGGAGCAGCAACTCGCAGCTTCCCGCTAGGTTACAAGGCAGCGCATCACTGGCCTGCCAGGCTAGGACGAGGCATGCGGGACACAATAGAAGCCTTTGTGCCTTGTCATCTGGCCATTAGACACTCTCTCATACATGGGGGGAGTGTGTGTGTATGGGGGGGGGGGTCGTTCAAGGATGGCGAATCATTAGAAACAGAGGGACCGAGGGAGGACAGGGTGGAGGGAGAGGGGGATGTTTGTAGGGTGGGGTAAGGATGATGCATGGGAACAAACATGGAATCTCCTCCTGCCCTTTCATCGTATTCTATCGCTCCATCACTGACTGTGCGTCACTGCCTCCCTCGCTGTAGAGATTCATCAGCCTGGGCAGATCCACACAGGGCTCCTCAATCCTGTTTGGATCACTTTCTTAATAGCCATCGGCCTTCCCTGCATCTCCCCCTTTTCTTTCTTCCACTGTTAGCCACTTACCCTTTTGTTTTCTCTCATTATAGAAGCCTTCGCTTTCAACTGTCATGTGCATCTCTACCTGTCGCTGGCTCCGCCTCTCTGCTCAATACATCAGCCTGGATGAAGGCAAATAGAAACCAAGCCCTCCCTCGGGCTCTGTCTAAAATGGCTATTAGTTTTCAGCATTTACACATATGTAAAGGAGGAGAACGGGGAGAAGAGAAGAGAGGAGAGAGGCCTTACTTTGATCAATAATAAAAGAAGAAAGTTAAAATCTAAGAGTGAAAATGTATCGTATGGATGTACTAACAAAACCCCCACTTTCTGTCTGTCTCTCTCCATCACACGTAAATGAAAAGAAAGCACATGCTGCTGCCCATCATCCTTTCCCCAGTCCCCTAGGACTCGTAGATTTTGGTATCTGCCATGGGAAAGCGCCACTCTCAGCTCACCTCACCATCTGTCATTTTCTGTAACTGATGTCAAAACTACTGAAGCGCTTTGCAAAACGTCTTTCATTGAGAGATAAGTTGTCTTTTAGCTAAAAGACCGGACAAGAGCTTCAGTCTATTAACTATTGTAAAACAGGTATAGCAGTGTGGTTAACCATTTCTGACTCAACTTTACTGCTGTACTGTAAACATTTAAAGGCCACAGCACATCAAAGCCTTGAATAATGGCCACAATCTTTTGGTAAAAATATTATATCGCTTTGATTTGATTGCCAAATTATTTGCAGAATTTAGTAAAAATAAGAGTAAGAATTTGTGAGGCTCTGTGAACTTGTATTTGAGCTAAATGCTAATATATGAATGCTATCAATGCTCACAATAACAATGGAAGCATGCTGATGTTTGGGTATTTGCTCATAAACCATAGTATTGGACAAATTTAAGTTTTGATCTAACGGTAGGGCCAGATGAAAAGTCACGAAAGTTACTACACTTCATCCCGAGGAGGATATGAATGTCTGAACCAAATGTCATGGCAATCCATCCAATAGTTTCCAGACATCGAAACCATGAATGAGAAGTTTACGGTGGCTCTAGAAGCAGATTCAGGAATGAATCCTCTGGGGACCATAAATATCTGTACCAAAGTTCAGTCCGGACCAAAGTGGTGAACCACCATTTCCATGCACATCCATGAGACATTCTGCTTGGCTAAAATTATGCTCATGAGCTAGAATTTTGATGGGATAAAAAAGTTCAACTATTGGCAAAGAGAGAAATATTTAAATAAAGCTTTTTGGCATTTAAGCTTGCACACTTTAACACTGAGCACTCGGGTGAATCTATCAGTCATAGTGCTGCATGAATTTGGCACAACAGCTATTTCGCCAAAAGCAAAAAGACTCTTCTTCTGTGAAATCCCTGCAGTTTGGTTCGCTCCCTGACACACCAGCATGGACTCACTTCAACAGGGCCAAAGCAATGTATATAAAGTATATGATGTTATATGTGATGTGTGATATGATATAAGATATTTACCAAGTCACCCAGTAAATGGGCAGTCAAATTACAATGTGCTTGCATCGACAAAATGTTTGTATTAAATGAGAGCGGACGCTATGAAGAGATGTCACCAGCAGGGGTGTCAGTGGGCGTCTAATCAGGCAATTCTCTGACAGTAGTGCAGCTCTAAAAACAGCGAAAAAGCCCCCAACATCTGCTAATTACCACCTTGTTAGGTTCATTTGGCATCCCGGGGTAACAGAATGCCCTGCCTCATATTGTGTGACAGGCAGAGAGAGAATAAACAGTGTATTGGCATCGAAGAGACACCCAGTTTCTTCACTTTCTCCTTAAAATGGCAATTTTGTTCTCAGCAGGCACAGATAGATAAGACATTTTGTGTTCCAACACCAATGGTTCTCATCCCCCAAACACATCTTCACCACTTCTGATAATGGCAGAAGTACTCCCACTCCCCTTAAACACTTCCCCTTGAAATAGGAGAGGCGTGGACTGTTGTCTCCCCTGAGACAAGCCCCATTGCTCTTATTGCCACTGTCCAAGCTGAGAGCTGTAATTGTCCAAAAAAAAAGTAGTCAGTGTGAAGTCAATTAGTAGCAGCAGTGCCCAAGAGATTAATTATGGATGGAGGTAGGCTTTGGGATGAAAAATGTTACATGAAGGAAATCAATGTCCCCAACCGCCCTTTTCTTCCCTCAGGTTAGATACATCCCTCTTAAAATCCAATTAGTGGGATGGTATCTCAACATAAGGTCAGTCTGCTCAAGCTGTGTGTTTTAGCTATAAAATGGTGATTGACCAGGTTGAAAACCACCTCATACAACTTCCACTTTTCCAATTGTATCTTGAAAAAAAAAAAAAAAAAAAAAAAACAATGTAATAGCAGAATTCATAAGCCATGAGCATCAAATTCCTATTGATAACACAAGACCGAAGGGGATGCGATGCTGGAGGAGAAGCACTAAACTATTTTGGGCTTGCTGAGCCACAAGGACAGTGGCATTATCCCTGCACCCTTGACAAAATAGCACGATCAACTCTTTAAGCAGATAATTGAAAGGAATGGTCTTGCTACACATTGCGTGCTGGCTTAATGTTGCGTGTTTATTATAGTGAATGTGATAATCATCAGCGCACTTGGCAATAGACACAGATGGTGTCCCAAAGCACTCAGCATTCGGATATATATTCTTGGCTCTGGATGGCTTGCCTGCTATTGTTGGCCGACTGTACTAAATATCCATTAGTTACATGTTTGAGATAAAACTGGCCCTGTGCTTTCTTGGCTCATATATCAGTACACACCTATTCTGTTGATAAATGAAGAATGTGTGTCTACATTCTTTAAACTTTAGAGCATCCAGGAGTGAGACCATATATATATATTCAAGGCACCCTGTCCTCCCTAATCACTGTGTTGCAGCATGTGACAAGCTCTCTTTTTTTCCCAGACAGTGAGAAGTAACCTTGAAATTGTCCTTTCTAATCCCATTGTGGCTTAGAGGAAGACATTTAACAAAAAGCTGAAATAAAGCGAAGGTTGAGCCTCTCTCGTCTTGTCTGTCCCTTTTGGATTCTTAGCTGTGGCGGGGAGGTGAAAGAACAGTCACAGCCACCCCGCAGTCATCCTGAGCGGGTTGGGCCTTCTCCCCTCTCCTGTCGACTTCCTGTGAGGTGGAGCAGACTGACAGTTCATGACATTAACCTCTCCTTCGCCCAGTGTCCGTGTCCAACCGCTTCCATGAGCACTGCTGTCTGCCCTGCAGTCTGTCAGGTCCAGTACAGCTGAGTGGACACTCCCATCCCCACTGCAGTGGTTCGGGGGTTTCCAGTGCCGACTTTTAGCATGTTTGAGGGGCAAATTAGGAATAACTTTGCTGGTTATCGTTTATCTGGTCTTGTAGTCACCAACTATGTAGTATATTGTTTTAACTATATGCCAATGACGCTTTGTCTGTCTGTTGGTCTGTCGGTCCACCACCTCTGTCCAGACTGAAATATCAGCTATTACAGTTATTAGATGGATTGGCACTTTTTTACAGACATTATCCCTTAACTTTATCTCAACACCACCATGAGGTTCACATTTGAGTTTTTATAAAATGTCTGAACAACAATTAGATGGATTGCCATAGTTTTTTTTTATTTTTAAGACATGCAGGGTCATTGCAAAAGGCACGTCTGCCTCGAAGCACATTTTCTCTTCGCCCCGTTGTTCATTTCCCCGATCCGTTCTGTGGAGTCCTTCGGGTTGTGACGCAGAGAAGAAGCAGCTCCCTTCTGCAATGTGCATCATCAAAAGCCTGCCGCTGTTTGCCATCGCCGCGGATTCAAACCTCCGTCTGTCTATCTGCATACAGACACACACACACACACACACACACACCTGCTATACACACACACACACTAGCATATGCAAACCCGCGGGCCAACACATTGCACGTGAGCATACATGTGCGCACACACACACCATAGCATTCCATAGATACTGAATGAGAAACAGAGATCAAAGAGTGCAACAATCTCTTTCTCCTCATCGCCGAGATACAGCGCGATCTTTATATCCCATCGTATGGTGAGGGGCACAAAGGGTTTCATTGTCATCAGTGGATCAGAGGGAGTGAAAGAAGTGACATGGGGAGAGATCAATCACTGTATTATTGAAGGATCGGAGCAAGTGGAACCACACAAAGATAGATGGCGCAGCAGCAGGAGCTTCTGCAGCTCTGTGGTTTACGGTTCTGCAGAGCAAGTAAAGTGATGTGCTCTTAGCCTTAATAACTTGGGCTGTCACTGACAATATGCCACCCGATGCATCAGAGCGAACCCCAGGGGACAAAAAAGTCTCCCTCTCACACACACACACACACACACACATAAACACACACTCACACACCTACACATAAAAACACTGAAACATCAAAAAAAAAAAGGACGCTGTGAGGTCTGAAAACATACCCAGGTGACACGGTTACATATCAGAGATCAAAGATTATACGTGATGGGGTATTTGCTGATATATGTGTCAAGAGAGATTTACATAGGACAGGTACCTAATGAGGTATTTGCTCTGTTCCCCAACTCGCGTGCACTGTTGTGGACTTGTGATGGTCTCGCACATGTGTGCGTGAGACTCGCTTCAAAAGGCCTTGGGTAGTCAGCAGTGCTGTTTTAGGCACGTCTGCTAATAATATGCACAACAGAGCAGAAGGCATTGTATTGGAAAGCACAGCCGGAGGAGCTGCAGTAGCTGATTTGACGTGTGCATCTCTTTCCGGGCTGACCCAGATGCTGCCTCGATCCTTGACTCACACAAATCTTCAAAAGGGCATCCTGCTGACACAGGCACACGCCAGGGAGGTATTTGCATGCATTAGTGCTGAACCAAAAAAAAAAGCATTAATCCATTAGTCGATTAATTATTACAGCCATTTAACAAGCGAGAGTGTCAACCAGTTTTATAATGCAAACATTTGGTGGCATTTCAGATTTATGGTGGTCAGATTAAGTAGGCAAATAAAGTAACTCAAAGATTGTTCTTAATTACAATACTTGAAGGAATGTCACTCTCCACCACTGGTGTTTGCTGGTTGTCATGGTTGCAATAATTTGCCTGGTTATTCTTCTGTTTTCCTGAAATAAACTTGAGACGGAAGTTTATAGATTTACTTCACTTCATTCGCAGATTGGAATTGTAGATACAAAACATATAATCAACTGATGAAATGCATTATTGAAGATTAAAATACCCAGCAGCAGATAAAGTAGTTGACATTAGCCCCACATCATTCAGCTACAATATCAATGTTGTATAATGTGCAGGGAGTGGACCATTGACAATGATAAAATACATTTTACTTGAGTGTATTTATGAGTTGGAATAGAGACAGTTTATATATTTTATACTGTGATATATCTATAGCTATTAGGGGCCCTCTCTCCTCTCTGCGCCAATGTTAAGGACTTCTTATCCATGTTTGTTTTAGGGGTGTCACAATACCAGACTTTTAGTATAGTGTCTAGAAAATATGGAAACTCAAAAAGCTATAATTCCACGACAATTAAGCAAACTAAAAAAGTACCATCATTTTTCTAACCTCGGCAGGTATTGTAACATTTCATCACTAAAAAAAACACCTAACTACCAAACACCTTCACTTGACTTCCTCAACGCTCTCTGCAACTCAAAAAGCAATTCCAGGTCCAGGACACACACACACACACACACACACACACACACACACACACACACACACACACACACACACACACACACACACACACACACACACACACACCTGTTGTCCATCTCCAGGAGGTCAGGTAAGGATGGGGCGCATGAGGAGAAACCACTCTCCTACATTACATCCATTCATCATGTGCTGGAGCTTCGAGCTGCAGGACAGGATACTCGCGCATCACTGAAATGAGTCAGCTGGCTTGACTTCAGTCTTTTCAGCCCTATGTCCACCTTCCATCCCTCTCACTGATAGATGTGTGTGTGTTTGTAGTGTATGTGTACGTGTATGTGTAGAAAATGCTTAGAATTATTGTGGAAGGGCTACTGAGTGCAAGGGTAGGTGTATGACTTTAGCTTCGTGAGGCCTATAGACATTGCTCGGCCACTGGATACTGACATTTATCCGTGATTTATCTTTATCTCTTTGAAGGCACACAGGAGGGGCTGCTCAATAAGCTGGGCAGATGCCCCGGGAGAAGAGGGCAGCCACATCAGTCACTCACAGCAGATGAAAAGGCTTTAGCAGCCAGACGCCAGAGAGCAGATATGAGGAGAATCAGAGGCAAAACCTCCCTACAACCGCTGAATGTCAACTGAGTATTTACCTCATGCTGTTTTCAAGGCTCACTCTGATGACTCACATTTGTGTTCTTGTAGTTGCGCATACATAGCAGACGTTAGTTATGTGTTCAATAAATAATTCTTCCACATGACCGAGGACTCATTGTCGGCTGTGGGAGGGGGCGGGGCTAAACTGTAGTGAATCGAAACAAACATCTGTGTGCTTGCTGCAGAGAGACGGATAGAAATGGGGTTTGGCTGAGAAAGCCGACACCCCTATGTCTTACAGTGTGTGTAAGACGTGGGGTCACACACCCTATCACACCATTTGTGTATATGTGCTTGTAGTTAAGTGTCAGAAAGAGTTAACGCACCAGCCATAATAGCAACTCAAGTGTGTATTCAAACCGCTGAAAGAGGCTGTGACTATATAATATGACAGAAACATACACAACAAATTAGGGCTTTGAAGAACATTTGACATAGTGGCCAAATTCTGGAACTACAATTTCCTTGTCCGTCACATGATGCCACTAAGTTTAAAAAGACCCGTAGACTTACATAGACATCTTTAAAATCAGCTGCATTTTTTTTTCAGGTGAATCAACTTTTCAGTGCAAACACTTGGCACTACTTTAAATACTTCGGTTCTGACAAATATAAAACGCAGTGAGGGTGATTTTCCTTCCTCCGTTCATGTGTATGAGCCCGAGAACGAGGCTGGACCGAGGGCCTCGAGGCACGGTTAAAGGAAATGGAAGGAAAATCTATGGGCTCATGGATGCGCAAGATCGCCATTAGATCTAGGTAACATCATCTGAATTTTATAAATCAGGAGTCAAGCTTTTTTTTTTGCTTCATGCACCACTGAACAACCCTCATAGGAATGAACGGATCACTACCGCCATCCCTGTATCCAGTTCTATTTATACGTCCATGGTAGCCTGCCCCGCAGCTGCACTTTTCAAGACGCCAACGGGCAGTCAGTCAGAGAAGATAGAAAAACAACAGAACTGTAAAGTCTTCCGGCTTCCATGAAGTGTGACAACATTTTGAGTTCCCTGTGAGTTACGTAAACAACGAACACGTCATTGACAGAAAGCTACAGTTTGCAGTTGCAGCAAAGGAAACAGAACTATTTGGCCATTTCAGCTGTGGTTGTGCTATCTCCAATCAAAATCTATTGCATGTCTACATCACTTTGTATGGGAAAGCAAATTCTGAGAAACAAGTTATTGTTGCAAAGTAACCTCCAGCCGTCTGGTGGAGCTACTTTTTGTTGTTTCACAGTTTCTTTTCCATGTGACTAGCGAAATAAGTTATTGTTATTACATACTGAATACGTAATTCAAATTTGACCTAATCATTAAATTTGAATTTAGTGCTCCGAGGCTTTCGTCATATGGAAGTGGGTGTGTCTTCATCTCGCACCGTGCACACTTTTTTGCATTTTATTTTCATTTGATAGCATCTTGAAAATATCAAGCCGTCGCTTCAGGAATGAACAGTGTACGCAGAGCATGGCAGTAATGACACCCAGCCTGAGTGGGTGAGTCATGGAGATGTGTTGCTCAGGGACTGATCCCGTCAGAACTGATTTAATAGAGTACAGAGCCCTCTCCCTGTTGGTCCATAGGTCTTTGTTATGACTATGATGTCAGAGAGATTGCTCGCCAGAGCTTTCCATTTGGGGATTTGGGATTTCTGTTAGACTGATTTGTTCCGTGTGCGATGGATACAGCTGACTCACTGAGAATGTCTCATTCATACTGGAATGCAGTCACACACAAACAAACAAAAAAGGATAGGTCACCCCCCTCAGAGGTTAACCATCACAAGAGCACGGTGGTTTTGATCAGGACAAAAGAATGGGGTTCAGGGGCGAGCCAGATCTGTGAGCAAGCCTAATAAAAATGTAACTGATTCAATGGACAAGCGTCAACTGCGATACAAACTCCCAAACACCAACTCTCCTGACAAACTACACATACGAGCACAAAACCACAGAGATATTATTTCAACGCCAATACATGCTTGAGGATATGATAACCCCTGACCACACCACAAACACATTGACTCACAGCGGAAGCGAGTCAATAATCATTATCTGTGTTATTTTGCGCTACACTGGAGATGCAATGCAGAGAAATAAGGAAATAGGACACAAAAAAAAAAATGCAGTGAATAATACACGCGCTTAATATAAAAAGGTCAAGAATGTGGGAGGGAAGGAAGAGTGGAAAAACCGAGAGGGTAAGACAGTATGCATGCATTGACGGAGACACAAGAACAACACAGCTCCATATGTATTAGCTGTACTCGTCTCCATCTTCAACGCCCCCTTGAAAAGCTGGAGGTGCGTAGCGAGGAATTCAGAGACAAGCGTTCCTTCATCAAGGCTTCTTTTAACAGCTGAAAGCTTTGCCATCTCTTAGCGTCGAGAAGTGTCTTGCTCTGCAACTAAACAACCCCGCTCTTATTTGTTGAGTGCCATGAAGAACTAGTTTGGTGCTGGCAGCACTGCAGGAGAGGAGAGACAGAGTGACGGCTGTACACGCAAACCACAGTTATTGAACCGGATTTCACCAGCTTTACTTTTTCTTTGTTTACTTTTTAGTATGATTTTTTTTTTTTTTCTTCATCTGCCAACTTTGGACCACCAGCAGGTACTCGTGGAACTTATTGTGGTGTTAACGAGGGGGTTTCTTCTTAAGAGCGCCCGAAGAGGAAAATGGTAGTAGTGATTATACAGCATTTCAGAAGATCACAAAAGAGGGAAGAAGATTTTTTGTAAACAAAGTTTTAAGCCCATCCCAGGGTAAAATTAAATAACTATGCCAATGGTAATATTTTTGGAGGCAAACCCTGGAAGTTAACATCGCACTGGTTCCCTCAACAAAAAGCCAATTGGACTTTATGATTTTTGAAGCATGGATAAAATCGCCAGAAGTAAAAGTCTAACGTTAGGCTATAAACAAACTACATCACGGTCACATGTCTTCATTGTCACAACCACTGGCGGACGAGTGTTCAGTGGGATAATGTTTAGCACTCACATTTAGCCATTTGTTAGCAACTGCCTTTATGAAGACACGTAAAAGCTTGGAAAATTCATGACTGATGGTGGTGAGACATAAATGATGTCGTGGAACAAAACATTAAAATATCTTAAGCTTTTGTTAACTACAGACCTTATATCAAACATCTAACCAAAAAAACATTGACTTCGAGACGAGGGAACTGGAAGTGCAGAAATGCTCACTCATTTCCAGGAATTCCTGCAGCACTCTATTGCCTTGAGAGGCACAATTGTAAATGTCTTGTTGGCATTTTAATAATTTTGTCTCCACTTGAGGATGAACACTTAACAATAGCACTGTCTGCTGAAAAAATTACATGCAGTGTGGAGGCGGTCTGTCATTCATAAAATAAATGAAACTTTTTATGTAAAAAATGAAACTTTTTATGTAAAAAGTGTGTGCGTGTGCGTGCGTCTTTGCACGGTGGTTTGCGCAGGGTAGTCAAAGTACTCTGTGTGTGTCGTCATATGTGTGTGTTTTGGTGCACTTTTAACATGTTACATAATGAGAGCGATGAATTATTATGCTGTGTTCTTTTGTGCAATTACACACAAAAGAAGAATGCACTAACACACACGCACAAGCCCACAGGTGGACGAGCAGAATAAGGACATGCATCTCCAGGTCAGGGGAATCCATTAGACTTAATTACTCAAACAGGACGTCCCTTTACTAGAGCACACATCCCAGCGAGAGTGAAGAGAATGAGGATGCCCACCATTTCCATAGACAATGACAAATTAAATTAACTGTGAGATACAGCTTTAGGGAAACTCATACCACTATGCGCCATAATCCGTTTTCCTTGAGAACAGGATTATCAATGGTGAGAAGGAGCAACGAGCTGGCGGCCGGATGAGGACTGATGCTCGGTGGCGGGGCATTGTTCAGCGAATGCAGGGTCTCGCCTCAGTCGGCAACTCAAGGAGCGGTTCTGCCTGCTAAAAGTGGGTGTCTACTCGTGGACTTGCCTGTGATGGTAGGATCCTTCTAAAAAAAAAAAAAAAAAACGGTACTCCAGTCACAACACAGTCAGCTCTCATTATGTCACCTTTGAGGAAGATTGGAAGCCCAATGTAAAAAGCTAAAACTAAAAAATGTTACGCTCCATTTAGCGAGGGCTGATAACATGCTGGCAAGGTGTACAAACACTGGAGTGTCGTGCCGCTGTTTATAAAAATAGCACAACAATGCCTCACTGTCACTTAATGATCTACTACTCTCCGTGCTGATTCATATTCATGGATCAACCGTGGAGGCGAGGGTTGCTGCAGTTACACTGCATGTCCACAGGAAAGAGTATTTAACACAAGACATGCTGCTTCCTGCATTTACACTGCGGTCACTCACCAAATGTGAAATGGAAATTTAGAGATAGAAATGGCACCGTTGTAATATGAGATTGCGGCCATCACAGTCATATCATAACCGAGTATAGCTTTGCACCTCGGGGGGTTGATGTGGTATTACTGTGCTCAGTGTGAATGACAAGTCTGTCAGGAGGCAGGTGTAAAAAAATCTATTAGGGCCAATGAACAGACAGCATGCGTTCGCGGTGCAACCCCTAATTTTCAATTACAATAGTAGATTAATAGCAATCAGCGCACCCAGGTGGTGCCTGTGATTAGCTAATCTGCAGAAGCATGCATAATGGCATCTGTTCCACTCCACACCTCGTGCTAGCGTGCCCTGGTTAACATCCTGTAGCAAGCAAAGGAGGAAGAGGAGGATGGGGGAGGGACATACTTCCATAAGAAAATGTTTATCATGACAAATGTCACACAAGGTCGGTAATCGGAATCGGTACCAACTGGGAGAAGGGAAGAAAAGAGAGAGGCAATTATAAAGTAAATTTGCTCCGTAGAAATGGCCTGTCATCGCATAACATCTCGGCCCGCTCTGCCCTAGTAAAGCCCCTCTTGGGGAAACGCCAGCACATGTGCAGAAATCAAACTCTGGCACTTCAAAGACATTCTGCCGTTTAATCAAGTCGACACAAACCCGTGGCAATGATGGTTTTTTTTTTTTTGCAAGCCGTTTCACTCGTAAGTGGACAGACAAAGTTAAATGCTCACAGCCAATCTTCTTAATAGGAAGGGAGGGAGAGCTGAGAGCAGGCGTTAATTCAGAGGAATAAATACATTTTCAATTACACAGCAGAGGCGGTGAAGGAAACGTCATTACCCAACGGTCCGGTTTTCATCCTGCAGCCCGGCTCAGAATGAGGCATCACTCATTGTTGTGTTAACGACTTTTAACTAATTGTCTCGATCGTCCTCGGGCATGCTTTGAGTTCACTCACCATCTTTAGATCAAGTGTACTTGGAAAACACAAAAGATTATGAACCTGTACTGTGTGTGGGCTGCAAGAGTGAAAGCAAGTGTAATTATCTCAGCATGGATTTTACTAGGTACGCCAGGAACAACTTCAGCTGGTTTACTTCACTTTATTATTATTACTTCTAAGACAGCACCATTTTATTGATTTATGGACTCTTTTATTTTGGAGTACAGAGGAGTCACGTAGGAAGGAAAAAATGTAATTTGTAGACAAAATACCTCATAATTAAACCACATGTCCACACTCTTTCTATTAAAAGCCTTTAAATAGTTGTTGACACTGTGGCAAAATACACACAAAAACCAACAGGATGCCTTCAACTGTGAGTGTGAAATGTTTGTAAAGCCTTTGGAATTAGCCACATTACTGAATTAATTGGCCTCAACAGAAAACTACTATAACTATTGATGATATGCAGCTGAAAATGATAATAAAAAGGGTCCAAGCACAACTATAAACTCAGAAATTATTTTTAAATCAAGCTGATTTGAGGAAACACATCTTGGAAGGGGTCAGGCAACATTGGTAAATAGGCATGATGTTCGCTGAAACTTTCAGTGGACTTGGGCGAGAGTTTGTGAAGCTGGTGAAGGTTGGAAGAGGAACGCTCATCTCAAGATTTAGGCCTCGATCAGTCAGCGGTGAAGATATAGAAGAAATTGAGGAAAATGCAGCAATGCTGTTTATCTCACTAAGAAATCAAAAGACTTCACAGAGGGACAACACATGTTCATGTTTGCTTGAAGGCTACAACTGGATTTTCATATTGTTGTTAGGATGGTTTTGTATGAACAGATGGGACAAAAGTTAAAAACCTTTGGGGCAAACATGACACAATATCATATTAAGGGAGAAAACAGTGCATACTCTACAGACATGCAAACACTGATGCAAGTCACTCCCATTTCACCAGAGATCTAAAACTTTTGTGTTCGAGTGGGACCGTTGTAAAATTTGAATTACTGCCTCGCGGTTGAATGCCTTCGTCAACCAATCAAGTCGCAGTTTATCCAAATTGTTATCACTTCATCATATTTTCCTGTAATTCCAGTAATTCAAAGGTCCAGTATAAAAGGGTTCAAAATGTGTTGTTGTAATTAAAATTAAAATCCAGCTACAGAATACTGAAGTATAGTGACAACAAAGAAAACTCAATATTGAAAGTCAGGAAATGCCATAGAACCAAGGACTAATATGTTGGAATTCAGTCTCTGAAATGAAGCTGTCTTGTCAACGGGGATAGCAGTTTTCTTTTATGACCCATGTGTCAGATAAGAAACCAGCCAAGAAAAGGGCCCCTCAGATTGATAAAGCACAAAGAGATGAAAACAAGCCTCCTTTAAAAAAAAAAAAAACTGACACAGGTTTTTAACACCAACAGCTGAGGGAGAAGCAGCGTTGCTTCTCTCTAAACCTCGTTTGTTCGAGGGCAAGCAAAGTGATGAACCAGCCTGTGATCGATGCCAGTTATATCTGTCCTCCCCTCATGCCCCCAGCACAATCCTGCTGAGCGTGGTGAGAAATTAACATAGGCTCAGCTCTATGATATTGGGGGTATTGTTATGAAAAATTATAAAAACTTTTCAATGAACGAGAGTGAGAAAGAAAAGCAAGAAGGGAGAACAGTAATTGAATTCTGTAAGGATAAATGCTGGAACGCCAGCCCATATTGGATGCAGCTTGCTGTAGGGTCCTTTTGAATGAGAATAATAATGAAAAATAGGAAACAGACAGAGGTGCCGGCGAGAGTATCACAAATTTGCATCTTCTGTGCTCGGATATCACTGTGTGTCAAATCCAGCCCATATATTCAAACACAACTCCGCAGGCTTTTCACATGGCGTTTGGCACGTCATCAGCCTTCATACGCCATATAAATATTAGAGCAAGAGGTTCACTGTGCTGCAAAGTTGTCTGACGGAAGAAAGACAGAGTCCGACAAGCAAAGGAGGTATCGATGCACCGTTATCAGATGTAGATCGGGTATCGGTGACCATGTGGCCCGATCTATTCAAATTAATTTCATGTTTGTATACTAGATATACTGGAATTTCAAATCTTGTTATAATGTTGACCTATTTGTTGCTGTGAAAAGGTTTACACTTCATTTGTAATTCCTGTTGGTGTTTTACCAACATGTGCGATTTCTTATTTTAATAATATATGACAGGGTGCATCCCTAAAAGGAAGAGGGTGAGTTAAAATACATACATCAAAGCTTGCTGTCTCCATAACTGAGAAAAGCTATAGTCTACAGTCATTTGCTAAATTTGTTGTTGTTTATATATATATATATAGATCATTTTTTTATTTCTAGGCTGCATGCAGGCTTTAGAGTTGTTTGGAGAAGGCAACAAAGGGAAAGGCAATCAGCAGATAGAGGCATCAATCATTCTGCCCTTTTGGGGATTTCAATCCCGGTGTGCAGATACACTCCTGTGCAGGTTGTTTTGTCAAGAAGTAAAAACAGTGTCACACGCTTTCCTTCATTCTGTTGGGAACACAGAGTGCTGCTGCTGCTGTGTGACCGGAAGTGTTTTATTACGTTTCAAACAGGGTAACGGTTTTAACTTGGTTGAGCTTTTAGTTCCTTAATTCCCAGTGAAACACTTTTCTGGAATATAGCTCTATCCATTATGATGATGATGATGATGATGATAATGATGTGAAAGATTGATAGGAGCAGCAAAACATGATCCTACTTGACTCTTGAAGGGGTTTATGTTTTCTAACACACATTTCTGCTAATGTCCGACTGAACATCAGCACCAGGGACTGGATGTTTGTCTTTTTTTGTTTTGTCAGAGCATTTGATTTATTGATTGCCGTTGGGATGTAAAGAGAATTTCAACAAATATAAGCAAAAATGCCGAAGTCGTTGAATAAACAGCCTCCAGAATGTAAATGATCGCATTTACAGGTAGCACACCAGCAGCAATATTTGCTCAACACTGGAATGAAAATGTACAGTGGACTGGTTCACAGAGCTTGATCCCAGTTCCGGTCACACTTTCCCCCTGAAAATGGAGACAATATGCCTTTTTCACAGAAGAAATTCAGACCTGTGATAATAGGAAACACACTCATAACATTAAGATTGGCTCCATCCCATTCCAGTGTCCCGGTAAGCAATGCCGGTGACCTAGTGAGCACAATAACAGCACCCTGTAATTCAGCCATTATTAATTTCATCATTCACACCTGTGCTTTTCCTACTCTTGACGATTCAAATTGTCTCCTGTTGAAAAGGCCTATTGATGAAGTGCAGCAGAGAACACAGAGGGTGACAGGATAAGATACTTTTGGCATCTGGAGAAAATAATTTGTAGAGCGCTTTTCCCACCTAGCCAACCACTGCACAATGCAGGTGTGGCTGTCTGATTTGGAAAAACACTACATTTTGGCCACACACAGCTTTTTGCCACTATCGGAATTTAACAACAACACTTTTTTGGAAGTATATAAAGGCCTTTAGAGGATTACGTTTACCCTTAATACCCCCATGTCATACAGCACATTACAAATTAGACATTATACATATGATTCCTAAGGACTTTACTTTAAAATATTGTATAACCATATGGCCTAATTTCCTTTGGCATATATGGCAGCATGATTGATGCTAGAGTTGCTTTACTTAATACACAGCAGAGAGGCTGTAGTTAGTGCACTTGTGGCCAATCAGACAGGCTGCCTGCATGCACAGAGAACAATAATTACTGTCCTTGAAAGCTGGCGCCATGCTACTCTACAGTGCTGCAATAGCTGGCTGCAAAAGGCCTTATTTCCCAGGTTAGAAAGTATTCTAAGGTTTCCGGGGTTTTGTAGTCTGTTGAACTCTGTGTGTAATTGGTTGTGGACCGGTCACAAAGTAGAGGTCACAACCCCGTAGCAGTGCTGAGGTGGGCCAGTGAGATGTTTGTAAATTTCCCTCTCAGGAAACAGCAGGGCTGTTACAGGTCGCCAATGTTCTGCTCTAGGCACTCGAATCACTACAGGACCTAAGAGGACATTACTAGATGGAAATAACCGTTTCCAGCACAACATCGCAGCTCAAAGAGGTTGGCATGCTGAGTTAACCTACTTAGAAAAATCTGAAAGGAGGGGAGGGGGGTGTACGGAGGCGGTCAGTGGAGAAAATAGACAAAATCGTGTTTCAATTGAGCCAAAGGCGGTTCTGCACAGACGACTTTACCAGGGCTGTAGTCAGGACCAACTTAATTGTGTCAAAGTCAAGTTCAAGAACCGGAACCAATCAAGTCCAAGTCCAAAGGCAGTCGAGACCAAGTTAAGACCGAGTCCAGAACAAATTGAGTCCTGTTCAAGACCAAAAGAGGCAAAAGTGTCTTTCCAATGCCAATATAGTGATTAAGGCGCTAGGATGGACAGAATGAAACTATCTATTAACATTATTGCTCTATCTTATAGGCTGCACAGTTCGATCCCCGATCCTAGGCGGTCCTTCTGTGTGGAGTTTGCACGTTCTCCCCGTGGCAGCGTGGGTTCCCTCTGGGTTCTCCGGCTTCCTCCCACAGCCCAAAGACATGCAGCTCAGGTTAATTGGAGGCTCTAAATCGTCCGTAGGTGTGAATGTGAGTGTGAATGTGAGTGTGAATGTGAGTGTGAATGGTTGTCTGTCTTTATGTGTGCCCTGCGATAAACTGGCGACCTGTCCAGGGTGAACTCTGCCTTCGCCCAATGTCAGCTGGGATCGGCTCCAGCGCCCCGCAACCCTCAATAGGATAAGCGGTTTGGTGAATGGAATGGATCTATCTTCTAACATCAAACTAAACAATTCATAGAATTTAGGATTGAGGACAGTTACAGGTTTCTATAGGTAGGTTAACGTAAATCCGTTAAATTCTTTGTTGTATGACTAAATGTGCTTTTAATACTTCGTTAATAGAAAGTGAAAGGCTACAGTGTGCAGATTTAAGTTACATTACTAGAACAACCAAATCTTAAATTAAAAAGTATTTGCCTGATTTTAAATTTCTTTTGCATTTGCCCAGCTCAGTAATATCTGGCACAAGCGCATGTCTCTTTGTACCGTAAGAATTTAAAGCTCTCTTTTGTAACTGCGTGCACAGTTTAGATGACAGCTCTTTAGAGTTAATGCAGGAAAAATGCTTATAGATAACAGACTAAGAACAACTGGACCAGTGCTCAAAGGCCAAGGCAATTACAATTCCAACAAGGCACAAGATCAAGACAAGGGCACGATTTCAAGAGCGTGGTCTCGAGGTCAAACTCTAATACTACAGCCCTAGACCCTACTGCTGTTTAGATTCAGTTCATATTTGGGTCACCACTTTGGTTAAACGTGCAAGAGGAAGAAAATAAATAGATTGTTCTGAAGAAAAATGGTTTGCAGACTCAAGCCAAAACCCATCTGGAATTCAAACTTTACCCCATTCTCCTGCGCTTGTTAACAGTACAAACAAGGCCACAGCAGACATACAGTACAAACAGGTGAAAAAGAATATAGTGCTCTTACCTGATATGGTCACAACAGGTTTTGAATTTGATGGACGACAAGGGTCCACATGGGAAAGAAGAGAAAAAAAAGATAAAGTTTAACATTTATGTTATATTTAAATTGTTGAATTATATCATTCAATGACATTGGAATTTAAAGATGTTTCAAGTACATGTGTCAGGCGACAGAAACAACTTCAAGACATTCACAGAGCCATCTCAAGATCAGTGGGACAGGTGAAACTCATGGTAAATGGACAGCGTTTATTTATTTATATTTATATATATATATATATATATATATATATATATACATATATATATATATATATATATATATATATATATATATATATATATATATATATATATATATATATATATAAATATATAAACACTTATCTGGAAATGATGATGGAGAACATAATACTTTCTGTACCTGCATGAATTCATTTGATGCGAGATCTGATGAGGTCTGCCATGTGTGCACAAACCATGAAGAGGACTCTCAACAGGTTGTGAAGCAAATTACCACAGAAAACAAGCTCTATTCATATTGATTAAACTCCACTGGCAGGCAGCCTACTGCTGGACCGATATTAGAGTGTAGAGGTACAGTGATAGAGGTTCACTGTATTAATCTTCGGCATCAAAACCAATTCATGCTGAGTAAATAAAAAAAAAAATGGATGGCATCAAACTGAATCCAAACATTCACGCTGGGAACTTTGCTAATTTTATGACACCTGAAACTTCTTCTTATGGTTTAGAGAAACTGGAGAAGAGCCTCAATGCACATTTGGCCTATTTTTGATTTAATTAAATGCAAAATAAACAACATATAGTTGCAGAGCTGCAGCACAGCAACTGGCTTTCTGCACTGGTCTCTCTCCTGCTGGAACTCTCCCCTGCTTTCTAAGAGCACTGACAGTCACAGCACATCTGCAAAATTTCCGACACCATACCTATTCATATGTGGCTGGCGTAGTTCAGTGGTGAAACTTCTTTTGGAAAAGCGAATAATAAACCTCCGGGAGTCTATGAACTGTCTGTGTACCACATCCTGTATGCACAGAGGAAAGTCAGATAACTTTACTACCCTTTTGTTAATGAAAAAAAATTATTACAAGAATTCATCACAAGAGTGGTGCCAATCTGCTCTGTGTCATCTACAGTGAGTAATTATTCTCGGTCCCTTCCTAACACAGACATGAGACCAGGGATCTTGGTGTTTTACTTTATCATAGGGATACGCGATATGGAATTTATTCGAACCAATATAATAACTGATAATTATCTGCTCCTCGTGGTCGATTCCAAAATAATATCCGATCATTTTAAGTTTTTGTATTTTAATAAGAGGTTCATAACCTGTAGTTTATTATTCACGCCTGAGATTGATGATTTAATATTCCATTGCTCTGACCTAACTCAATCAAACTGACATCACTTTTGAGATATACACATATACATATATATATATATCTATCAACACAATACAAGTTACCATCTCTGACTTGTTCATCCCTTGTCTGTATCAGACCAATCTTAATCCTAATATCTGTCATGTTTCATTACGCAGTGTCTTTTTCCTTCCCACTATTGAGATAGATATTAGATGCCATCTTTTGCAAAGCCCCAAAGGTTTCTGAAGACTTTCTCGCAGGTGTGGACAGCTCAGAACAATCAATCAGCCTGCAGACAGCCTCTCCTTGTCATTGCTCTCAGTGTGACTGAGTCGGGAGGGAGAGAATGTTTTTTTCTAGCCAGCAGGCGTTCTCTGCACACTCCTAGCAGGGCCCTTGGTCCCTCATCCATCTGCTGGCCGTCCCTCACACTCATTAATTCTGCTGGTCCCCAGGAGGCTGCAAGTTGGTGCGATGTGATTAAGCTCAAATGAACCACCAGGCAAGAATAAAGAGAAGCTTGAGCCCCTCAGAGGAGACTGCGAAGAGAGAGTAAAGAGGAAACGCTGACAGATCTTTTCTGATCACAAGGTGTGAGGGACTGTTCGTCTCTGTGGGCTCCAAACCAACAAAAAGCTGCTCCCACTGTGAAGCAAACTTGATTTCTCCAAGAAAGATGAGGTATGGAAAGAGGAACTGCTTAGAATCTGACTCAACCTCGATGAAGGTATACTTATATGAAAACGTGTTCCCTGTTAAAACTAGAAAACCCACTTTGCGATGCATTAGTCGCAAAGCCCTTTTTAGATTATGTGCACATATCATGCCAATTATAGGCTTAAGTAAATCTCAAGAGAAATGGGTTCTCTCTGCCAACTGAGTTAAGTTAGGTGCCTCCAATGTCTTTAAATGAAGACTCGGCTCTGTCTTAAACTCTGATACATGCATAGTTGGATACCTGAACGGGCCAAACCGCTGACCCCTTGGCCCCCCTTGGCTCCTCTTGGCCTCCCTTGGCCCCCCTTGGCCTCTGTTTGAAAAACAATTTAAAAGAGACAAAAAGTGTGTCTTTGTAGTCTTTTTGTGTCTCTTTCAGCGTGAAGGTCTTGTATACTGTAGTTTGGTGGGGTCCTTTTATATGTCTGTTGCCAGGGGCAATTTCACTCATAATCCGTCCATGAATACATGGAGTTATATGACGAATGCCAAATCGTATACAAGACTGAGTTAAATTGTTTCCCTAAGGATACTGTTTTCACATGCAGTGCACAGCAACAGTAACATCCTTCGACACGCGTAACGTTATTAAAATGCCATTTCTTCAATGGAATGCTGTGCCCCACCTGTGTGATGCGTTATCACAAACAGTTCTGCAGCTACTGATATGGACAAACATGCACTGATATCGATTATCATCACCAGTCATACACCGCTCTCTTCTGCTGGCCACCTAGGTTCTTCTGAGCTCTTCCTGCACTTCTCTGTGAGAATTATTTTTGAGTGGCTTTCCAACCTCCGTCCTCCTCTCTCCTAAAGCTGCTCCGCTTGGGGCTCTCGTAAAGGCCCGTGTACCTCGCTCTTTCCAATGACTCAGCATATAGACCAGCTGGGTCATACAAGCCAAGCGTCTCAGCCCAACAGGGTCAGAGTGTGCAGATACTACACTGGCGTTATGAAGTGGATGTCATGGAAACGCTATCAAGATTGGTCCACATGTGCTGTTGGCTATTGAGTGCATGGGTTTGCAAAGCCAAACAAAAAGCAGGATGTTTAATAGCTCTGCTCACTGTTGTCATTACTGAGTTCAGGGTGAGGGCCCTGTCAACTGCAGGGGCTTAATGACATATAGATAGGAAGATTGGCGCATGTGCAACTAAAATCTTCAGCATTCTCCATTGATGTGATGAAACAAAACCAGGGTTAAAAGGTTGGAAGGTGCCTATCAAAAACCCACGAGGCATCTCCTCTTGAGTTAATTACATTTTTTTTGTTTTATGTGGCTCGTTTCAACGCTATCTCCTCACATAAGAGGGAGTGCATAGCAGCGCTATCATAGCTACGGGAGCATCATTAAAACAGAGATGGACCCGTGATCAGAACGTCTGCTAGGAAAGATAATGAGCGGTATGAATATCTATGACTTTAACAACCTGCCCCTGAACCAAGTGTGACACAATACCACATCCCACCTTCTTTTCATCTTTGCTCTCCAAAGAAGGATTCTCCTCCTCCTCCTCCTCCTCCTCCTCCTCCTCCAGTTAGTTTGGAGGTAGCAGTTTTCTTAAACATGGATAAATTTGAAAAGAAACTGAACCAGTCTGATTGTAAAATGAAATGAGAGAGGCAGGTAACCGTGCACATTAGTATACTTAAACCTATACACAAGGTGATATCCTAATCCATTAAATTAAGTTAAATATTGCCAATTTTAAACTACTGCATTACAAAATGGATTTTGATAACCATTACATAACTAGCAATGTTACGTCAGTACACGCACACGCACACGCACACGCACACACACCATTTCAATTGTGTATTTTTATGCAAATAACAACTTTAGATGACAATGACAACGTAAAAGGATAACATTTTCGAATTTTTGATAGTTTACACTGACTTCGGGACCGTTGAAATGATTTTTCGGAAAACGTTAATCTGGGGCTTTGCTGTCAATTAACGTCCTTAGAAAGAGGATTGAACACAGCAGAAATTAGAATCCCAATAAAAATGCAACCGGAACTTTTACCTGTGGTCGTCTATCTAGGTTGGTCCCTTGTTGTGAATATGTTTGTGAAGCAAGTGCACGTGACAAACAAAAGCAGTGTATACTTTTGACTTAACACCAGAGAAGTAGATTGCTGGTTTGGATTCTGCAGAATCATTTTGGGAAGTAGTAGGTATTTTTCCCTCCACAATGTAAGCTTGTCAATCCAATGTAATCGACAAGAAGTCAAGCTGAAAACAGCCACTGTACTCTGACTACCTACTGTTATCTTCCATAAGGGCCGGTGTGATACAACAAGTTTGCGTGGAGTATATGCTTCAGGGTGTCATTCACGAGCGTGAAAGCTGAAGAGAGAGACGTATCTATGACAGTAACTGTACAGCAGGGGGCAGGCAGGCAGTGAGCGTACAGCTAAGATGTAGACGTGCACCCCAGCTGGGACGATCCCTTGTGCTCTCCATGCAAGAACATGAACAACAAGTCATTAAGTATTTTAGTTACTGCTTCATTAACTTGTACTGCGCCTGAGAAACCAATCACCTGCAGAGACACAATTAATTGAGGAATTCTTCTGAGGAAATGGGACATAGTCCCGTCACGTGTTGCTGCAGCGTGGAATGCCATTTCATTGACAGCACTGGCTGTCACCTTGCTAGATTTCCCAGAAGCAATGTCAGCTGGCCTCTTTTCATTATTACTCTGTTAAACCAATCCGTGACCTTTCTTCCCCAGGCCTTCCTCGTCAACAGGGGCCTAAGGATGTGATGAATGTGCTCCCGCGTCTCTCCAGTCTAACATGAAACCTAAACTGGAGTGTAAGGCATGCGAGAAACTGCAGCAGGAAGGACCGACTTCCACATTCAGAAATCCTCCCCACATTCCAAAATGAATGGGAAATGAATATCAGTCCCCACATGATAAAAAAGACAGAGACAGCTGCATTGGCAATATATTGTGCGTGTCATTAAGATCAATGTTGAGTGGAAGTGCGGTTTGATGAGGCAGAGGACGAGTTCTGATAAATTTCACTCAAGAAACGTAACCTTTGTGTGAACAGAGTGCTGAAGGAATGAGTCCTAAATGCTGGAAATTAGTTACCAATTTGGCACTTCAATCATACACAAAATCATGAAAGTGGGGCTCATTTGCAAAGATTATCTTGCAGAACAAAACATGTAAATATCATAAACGTTTGTTTGCCAAAATCCAGTCGAAAAAACCCAATGGCTTTTTTTTTTTTAGGGAACCAGAGTGAAGCTGTCTTCCGAGTTGGCCTACAAAAATACGTCATCCCTGCTGCGTCTATTATAGAGCACATACCGATGCCAGTAAGTCAGTATAAGACACAATCTGCTATGAATCACACAGCATGGTGTAAGAGTTACTTACACCCCTTATAAATGGTTGCATTGATGCTTTGAGGGGTTCCTGTGGGCTTACAGGAAGTGTGCGAAGTGTATGATGTGCACATATGTTCGTATGTGTGTGTGTGTGTAATGACAGCACTTAAAAAGAGGCCAGGGAGTTAATAACTCCATCACCTTTGTGCTGGGTTATTGCTGCCCTCATCTCACGTCTTTGGCTTTCCAGTGTACTAACGAGATGCTGATGAATGCCAGTTATTACCTCATATCATTAATCACACCTCATTTTCTGGCCTGATGGGACAAAATGGGCAGATTTGGACTCCTGTCAGAAGAGAGGGATTACCCAAGAATAGCTCATGAAGCACTGCATGAGAATTATTGAGTTTAGTCATAGTTTCTTGCCTTTAAGAGACAATAAGATCCCAGATGCTTAGCTTCTTGTAACAAGCTCAAAACAATGTATTTTGGGTGTATGCCACTTTTTGTAGTGCCAAAACAAAAAAGGCACTGTCTTTACAACTCGCCCTCCACAAACGGCTCACAACACTTGTCATGTGGGTGAGACATTTCGTCCGACATTCCCAAGCGATTCCAACACCTGTCTAAGACCATCCGTCACGTAGGAGGGGTGTATGCTACTGCCTCCGCCGCCAGGCACAGTGGTAGTGTTTCAAATTATTGCATGTGTAACGTTTGCTGTTGTTGCAGATCAGTTATCTCCCGAAGCCGACTGCCCGCGAAAGGCTTCAGAGTGGAGATGAGAGCCAAGGCTGCAGATGCTGCCTCAGTGATGCAGTCATATTTCACCCTCATACAGCGGGGTGCAGTTGTAGCCAGCCGCATCCTAGGGGACCCCTACTGCTTCGCCTCAGCTCCAAAGAAAGAGTGGGCTATATGGAGAGCTGCCTTGTCTAATTATACCATGGGAAAAATAGCACAAATAACGTCATTATAATGCAAAAGGGACTGGTGAAAATGTACTCTGGTTTATTAACTGAAAGCAGGGCAGAATCATTCATCCTCACACAATCCAAACCAGCCGACTGCCACAGCCAGGTGCAGTGTTACAATGGTGATGCTGAACTCAAGTGTTTTCAGGTTGATGTGTAAAGGGGAGAAGGGGGCTTAAGATGAAGAGTTCTCCAGAGACAAATGGTTTAAAGGTCATATATTGTATGTCAAGAGCCAAGCATACCTCAGAGGCAGCCATGATGTGAATTTCTATAAAGGAGAGGAAAAAGGGTAGGAAGGCAAAGAAGGAAGAAAAAGGGGAGGAGAGAAAAGTGAGAGAGTGAGAATGAAAGGCAAGGTGAGACTGAGATATGTGGACAGAAAGCCAATAACCACAAACAAAACAGAATAAGAGAGCAGATGTAAGAAAAGAAAACGTCCTTTATAACTCGCCCCTCGTTTGTATGCCTCCGCCAACCAGTCAAAATGAAGTTTACATCCATGTCAGTCCAAAATGTCACGCTTTATTATTTCATCTTTTTAGAGATTAAAATTGTCATAATTAGCATATGACTTCTTGAATTATGGCCAGCACATGTTTTATGAGGTCACATTGGCCGCGACCAGTGATGACCACACTCTAATTAGTAGATTATTAGAAGGTGGATGTTTGTGCCAAATGTGAAGAAAGTCCTTCATGGCGTTCCTAAGATATCACATTCACAAGAATGGGACAGACATAGGAACATAAGCGTGGATGGAACCCGAACAATTACAGTTCTTAGCAATTCTATGATAGGGAATTGACCCAACGTCAATGTTTACCCAATCACATGACTAGGACTCTACCCCAATGCTTTTATAAAAAAATGCTTTTTTTTATAATGATCACTAAATGCAGGATAACCACCACTTCATCCTGCTTTATCTTAAATAAGGTGCTGGAAGTATCAAAAAAAAAACTTAAACTGGTAAAATAGATATCAATATATGCATAGATTTAAGTGTGCTGATATCTATTTTACCAGAACGTTCTCTAAAGAAATATGTTTGTTTCTGAACATAATGTAGGAATTATTTGTACCATTTTAAGAGATTTAAACACATCATGATGATTATTAAGAAATATTGGGATTCGATTTTCATAGGGTCCAATGGCTAGTCATTAGTTTTTGCAGGAATAAGGCAATACAGTAAACCAAGGTATTGGATAAATAAAAATTTGACCTTATGATGAAGTGGTACTGTGCTGCTGTAAATCCGCGTACGCTATGTTGCAGCCGTACACTCAATAGGCCAAGTGCCCAGTTTAGCCAGCCATTAGCCAACAATATGGAGTCAGGAGGAGCTGGTTTAAGGAAAGTGCATTAGTTAACAGATGCACGGCAAGGCTGAAAGCAATTGGCTCCTTATTTATCAGTCCATTTGGTTAATTAAATAGAAGGCATTGCGAAAGAATTTGGGCTGGCTGTATTATCAAGAGCTTGAACTAATTAATGTCAAGACGCTATTTAATTAGGGAAACCATTTTGGAATTATACACACCATTAGAGGGTTTTCTTCGCCCTGTCAATAGCGTATCAGGCAGGTGTGCTAGAGGGGATGAGCAGGGCATGTGAGGAAAATGAGCAGGTTGACGGCCAAACAGGAAAGGGAAAACATTTACCCAATGCAGTTTGATACGCACACAAGGTGTCAATGCACACAAGCCTGCTTTTCTCACCTTCGCAACAATGTTTCCTGTCGCTGTGTGAGAACTGTTTTTATTTAGATACCTAATCATAGAAATGATCATTCCACCCTGGTGGTACCATAGGGTGTATTGTCTATACATAAAAATGTCGACCTTGCACTTGCGTGCACATGCAATAGTGCCTCTGACTCTCCAGTCAGGGCTGTGACAGCCCAGGCAGAGGAGTTCAGCAAGGGCGCCACGATTCGGCTGCTATCTGATATGCTGTCATTCAGCTAGCACTGTGGCACACTGAGAGCTCTTCCCACCTCTACGATGTGCCTTTCTCCCTTTTTCCCTCCTCTTTGTCCACAGCCTTTTCATTCCCCAGTTATCATGTTCCTGTCCATTGCATTGAAAGCTTTTTTTTTTTTTTTTTTTCTGCCCTCTCCCCTTCCCCTTCCCCTTCTACCCCCCCCACCCCCTCGACTACTTCTCATCCAAACATCAATCAGTCTTTATCTGCGATGCGAAAATTGTCATTACTGGTATCTTAAGAAGTCATAAAACTGCAGAGACACAACTCCAAAAGTCCACAGCTTTAACTTCTTCCCTCTCTTTGTGATCTGTGGATCCTACCAGGGCTTTTGTTTGGAGCTTCTATTGAGGTGTAAGTCTGATCAGTGGAGCAGCTTCGGAGTTCATCACACGAGTCATCATCACGTCACCGCAAGCGATCACATTTGCATTCTGCTGTTTAAAATGACTCAAAAATGAATAAGGCAATGTTGTGAATAATGAGATATGAATGAATTTTGCAGTTTTAGCATAACCACGACCACGGGGGTCAAAGATGCATTTGCCTATTAAGTTTTAAGTAAGTTTTAAATCCCGGTCTGATTGCCATCATTAGCTAATGAGCGACTCCTGACCCATCATTATGCAGTGGAAGCCGCTGCTCGGCCCAGCCAAAGAGATGCTTTGCCTTTTTCCTCTTCTCCTAACGTAGACCCCCTGATGGTTTAAGCTTCAGGATTTGCCCAGTTATAGTGGCTTGGAACTAAAAATAAAAACACACAGAGGAATGACCCAAAGGCTCCGACGTCTTCGGCCTTGTGCACGCGAACACGCACACGCACACGCACACGCACACGCACAGCCGTCTGGCCGACGGTATCCTCAGTCAAAGGAGTCAACGTCCTTGAGATCCTTGGCTCACTCGGCCGCTCGTTCACTCCCTCTAAGATCCTCCTCATTCTTTTGCTTTCCCCACAGCAGGCCGAGTAGGTAGTTAATAACGAAACGCTGTTGGGGAGGGCAAAACGGAGATTGGACATGGGCGCACGCCTCTTCCATGTCAGCTGATTCGTTTATCTGGGTGCCAGCACAGAACGACGCTTGTCCCACAGTGGGGCGACTTTCTGACAAAATAAGAAAATGAAATGAGTTTTTTTTTTTTTTTTTTTTATCTTGCCTGTTCTTTCTTTTTTTTTTTTATGAGCTGCTTCATGAAATAGTTACTCCCTTAGCGATTAAGCAATGGTTTGCCTTGGAAGGAATTTGGGATTTTCTAGACGCAGAGCTGTTGAGGCGGTTTGACTAAACATATAATCTAAAGCAAGGTTCAGAGGAACAGCCACACCACAGTGGTCTACAAAAATATCATGCAAAATATCCCCCTCCTCAGCTCACATAACCACAGACACACACAATAACATGCACAAGTTCTTGTGTACATGTACTGTACACAAGAAATGTATTGACAACGAGGCCACTATGTGTCCCTAGATGTTTCACGTCTCATAAATAGCACAGAATTAGTAAGAGGTCTAGTTACTGGCAAGGGGAAACAGCAGTAAAGCAAAACAGATGCATAAAGACACAAAAACCTTCCCAAACTTCTTTGATTGGGAACACAAGGTGGTCTGACTTATTTACCTCACTAAATGTAATGTTTCCTCAGTGTCAGGGAGTGACATTGGCTCAGTCAAAGACATCCTCCAATAAACAGCTTTCAGTAACAGTGCCACTGATGCACATCAGAAGGCTCCACAGAGATCATGCATAACATTCAATCTCAGGGTAAAAGATGATCGGTCAACTTTTTTTTCAGATCAGTCCCGAAAAGGTTCACAACCACATAGCTACATTTTACTATATCTCCCATGTGTAAGGAGGCAAGCAAAGCAGACCAATACTAATTCATATTTTGATCACAAGAATTCACTGAAACTATGGGCAGCACAATTAAATCGCATATTAACTGTGTTCACAATATGTGCCTCCCACAATTAAATGAACAGGATTGACTGTGGCATTGACGTTTATTAAACTGCATGCTCCGCTCATCATAGAAAACTCCACTGCATATTAAATCAAGCGCTTCCTAAACTAACTACGATCCACCGAGGAGCGATGAAGACGTTTTGGCATACGTTTTGGGGAGCCGTCATGCCACCCACACCCTACAGCGACAAAACTTGTTCTGGTACGCCACAGAAAGCAGAGCGGTCACGTTATGTTGAGTCTTATTTTTATGCAAAGACGTGCACAACTTAAAAAGTGAAAACTGTGCGCTGTTGAATTTATTTGAGTTAAAAAGCTTTGATACAATTTTATTTTGCTTCAAGGAGATGCACTGTAAATAAAGATCAGTCTTATTTTGACAAAGAAAAAGCTTTTTTTACAGTGTTCTGTTTATTTAAATATGAGAGTGCAATAAAAATATTTTCCTAAAATCAATGAAATCTCATAAAATAATTGTGATCGCAATATAGATCAAAATTTAAAAATAATTTAATCATTTTAGCCATAATCGTTTAGCTCTAACTGAAACTGAGAAAAGTCTACAGCCATGCTAGTAGCTCTCTGAGGTTGTTCTCATTAACAGCAGTGCTTTGAGCTAACGTGCTGAAAATGACAATGCTAACATGCTGATGTTAAGCAGGTGCAATGTTTACCATGTTCACCATCTTAGTTTTGTGTTAGCATGCTAGCATTCACTAGCTAAAAAAAAAAAAAAAGAACCACCAGATCAATTGAAGGTTAGTGGCCCACTGACTGTGTCTAATTTGTGATGTTAATATGAAAAGGGAACCCCTGTTATCAGCCAACCTTTTGCAATAACCAATCAGGCATAAAATACTGTAATCAGTCTGCTCCCAAAATAGCCATGATGATAAGCTTCACTAAATGATTACCATCCATCCACAGTACAAAATGAAAAATGTGTTTTATTGACATTGAGGTATTGAAAATTGGGAGCAAAGTTTGTGTAGTTAGACACTTTTATGGTCTTGTTTCTGCTGATGGCCTGAATGTAATAGCTGTGCATCAATCCACAAGAAACGGTTTGTCCTTGGCACAGTGTGTGAATAAGAGATTAAAATAGAGGTGCCCCAAAGTCTAATCATCTGCACGACAAGCAATGCGCCGTGCACAATCAAAATTCTACATCTATTAATGTCTGACAGACAAAATCTCTGGCAGTTAGGAAGTTAAACAAGATCAAATTATCTTGTGGACAAAAGAGGCAGTTAGTGGTAGTGTGTCCCTTTGTACCTCCCAGTTATTCTAAATGAAAGTCAGAAAAATGGGAGGTTAAATAATTTTATTTCAGCTGTATTTTAACCATTGAGGAGATGTAATCTTCCCTTATATTTAATTAAGATTTCAGTTATGTTATTAAAATATCACTGATATTTAAGGAGGATCAACAAGAAACGAGATGTCTTCCACATGTTTAATACCAGAGCAAACTGTGCTGATATTGCTGTGATTATATTAGATCAAGATTGTGTTTGCTCAACAGCACCAAGCTGAGCTTCATAGAATTGGGTTGAGATGACAGTTATTAGCACAAATATCAAGGCTGTATACGTAACTGCTCGTTTTAACGTGACTGTTTTCCAGCTGCACTCATCCTGCAGAGTCTTTTCGTCATTAGGATTCCAGCAGAGCCACAGGGAAAGTGTTGCTGAACCAAAATGTGGCTGGCCACTGCCATCTTAATTGTGGCTCTGACACACACTTTGAGGGGAAACTGCAGCGTATGCTAATTGTTGAGGTGAAGCGGGGCCTCAATCAGCCCTCATACATCACTTCTTGGAGCCAGCGGGATGTTTGTTTTTACCCATTCAGAGAGAAGAGAGCAGCTCAACAAGGTTCATATCTAAAATCAAACAAACCTCAACAAAAAAAAAAAAAGAGCAATACCACCCCCGCATTCCTGACTCTCGCTACATGGAGGAATGAGACCCTTGCCTCAGCACACCGACACAGCAATGTGGTTTCTTCTTGCTCGTGACGCTGACGGCCCGCGCCACACAATCTCTTGGGCAGCCTCATTTCGCCTCATCTGAATATTTATGAATGTTGTTAGGCGGCCACATTCCATTATCGGGGAGATTGCCTGGCATTGGGCTCCTAATCCCTTCACCCTGCTCACGTCCGTCTGGGAGCCTTGCACTTCATCCAATTGCAGTCTGTCTTTCACCGTGCCCTGCTGCCATCAGCATTGCCAATGTTGTGGAGAAAAATGAGGAAAAAAACAAACAAAACAGTATAGGGAATAGTGGTGGCAAGCAGTCACGTCAAAAAATAAATCCATACATGAGAAAGATGAATAGGGTTTTCAAGGTTACAAAGCCGAAATTAAATCGACAAATTCTCTGAGGTGGAAAAACATGCTGGCAGGCACCGCCTCCCTGAGACAAGTGTGAGTCAAACTTTCAGGGCAAAGGTAAAACAAATAACCCACCAATGAGAGAAGACATGGATGCACGCCAGTGCATTTACACTTGAGTTCTCCCACTTTATCTGCACTTCCTGGAACAAGGCACTCACCGCAAGATGTATTAGCATTCTCGGCTGTCTACAGATTCAAGCAAACAAGAGGTGGTCAAGGAGTTACAGCAAGTCCATTATTGCACAATGTCCTCATTGTTCGCCGTCTGGTTTAGAAGTGGGTGTATTTGACTAACATCCTCTATTCGCCCTGCTGAAAACAAACACTGTTGAATAGGGGAGGGAAAGGCC
Organism: Ophiodon elongatus; assembly: GCA_016806645.1. NCBI lineage: Eukaryota > Metazoa > Chordata > Actinopteri > Perciformes > Hexagrammidae > Ophiodon > Ophiodon elongatus. Next base: position 26,176 of record JACSYO010000895.1, on the reverse strand, counting down.
GACCCAAAACTGCCTGATAAGAATCGGGTGCAGCACCGGGGTCTTTTTACCTTCCTTGATCGTCAAATGGAGGTTCAGATACCAGATACATAAATGTGGAAAGGTTGAGAATGTTTTTTCAGGTTTCCAGTTGAAGAGGTTTTTTTTTTTTAAAAAGGGACTACTTGAACAGCAATTGACCGACGCAATTTCTTATTCAGAATTTAATTGTGATACGTTTGACCCGATAGGTGTATCCGTGATCGCACACACACACACACACACACACACACAAAATGCTAATTTTCTATGAAACATTCAATGACAGGAAAGGGCAAGGATTTTGATTTCAATTGAGGGAAGAATTAGAAAAGATATCTCAAATGTGCTCGTCGCCAGTGGCGCCACTGTAAAGCATGCTCGTTCTCCCTCCAAGGCCGTTGCTTCTTTCTTTTTATGGACACTGTCGGAGAACAAACATGACAAATATAATTGATGTTCTTGTCATCCTGTTGCCATAAGCCAAAGTAAATGCTGATGAATAAACTTACCGTGGCAAGAAGAAAAGACAAAAGAAAACGGGGCATGTTTTTCAGTAAAAAGAGGAAATAGAATAAGAAGAGACAAAATTACACACAAGCCATTCTTTATGTGAGAGGCGGGATTTCATCCAAGTGAGCTGTAAGTAGGGCTACTTCGGCGAGCAAACACACCTGATTTTGAAGCATGTCCGCATTCCCTTGTTTGCAATCTATATTCAAAGGCAAAGGTTGGAGATGTGATTGCCAGCAGGGATATAAGAGTAATTTAAAAACAATCCCCGGGCCATGGGGTGAATTTAAAGCCGTGGTTAAATGAGGAAGCTGGGTAAGGAAGGACGGGTCTTAGACTAGCAATGGATGACTGCGGAATAGAACGCAGGGCACATAAGAACCTGAATATTTCGCTGCACCTGCTGCTTGCACGATTACTCATTGTTACGCATTCAAGGTCTCCATGTGAACCGCTCTCTCCTGCATAACAACCTCCACTTAATACCCGAGACCATTCTCATACTAGGCACATGAATCTGAAGCTCCTTCAACTCCACACACACACACACACACACACGCACGCACACGCACACGCACACGCAAATAAATAGATCCTGCTCAGAAAATGCAGACACACTTAATATAATCAGCATGTCAACAACAATTGTTCAGTCTGCCCTCACAGGGCATTTTGATGTAAATGGTATTTCAAGCGCTGAGATGTGATGGGTGTGCGCTCATGATGTATTGGCATCTGCGTTCTGCTCATATCGACAACAGGAGTCAAGGTCAAGCAAGTGCACAAGTTCACCGGGCACTTCCCGAGAGGAGCACGGGTCACACAAAGCATCAAAGAGCTGCATGTAATTGGGATACAATGACTTTTGTAAAAGTGTCAGCTCTAGGTCTCGTGTTATATCACATGGCCTTTCACAGGATGTCACTCTCATTTGCTTTTGCTCTTTGAGAAATGACCTTCCAAAAAATGTCAGGACTGTCTGACTAGTCCTTGTGCCAGAGCGAGATAAGACACAACAATGTGCCCTCAACTGGTAATTAATGCTCTGGCTGGGTCGGGTGTGGGGTGACTCTACAAAGAGCATGAGTGGTTACTGGGGAAGGGAAGCACTGGCAAACGTCTATTATGTTAATGGTGTCGCAAAGATGAGACAAGAATGGGAATGGGCGCTGTGGGATAGCTCATCCATCATAATAGAGGTTGATGAGACTGCTTTGACAAAATGATCTGACAGTGGGAGCCGTGCACACGTGCATATAGGTGAGAAAAAGATAATGATCACGGGGCGCATTCCGGACTAAGGCCACATTCAGAGCCACATCAGAAACAGGTTTATTAAAAAACTAATTTTTCTTTTTTTTTTTTTTTTTTTTTTTTTTTTTAAATACAAGGAATTTGCCTTGGGGTTAGCACGGTCTAAAATAATCCCCCCAAAAGATTCCCCCGATGGGTTCAGGCTCGATTCAGTAAAAATCAGTATTAGGCGAAAGTAAATTATTAAGTTATCATGATGTGTTAATCTAGTTTTTGGTGAGAATCTTGAATACATACAATTGTTTGAAGGAGATGTTTTCACAGCAATTAGAGACAGAACTATGATCTGTTTAACTTCCTAATACTAGTTCTAAGCAGCTTATAACACATCATTAAAAACTACTAAAGGCAAGATTTTCTCAATAAAAACACTTTGATTTTCTAATCCTTTGAATTGTGCGTTTTTATTCAAATAACCACTATAGACGACAATACCAAAGTAAAAAGATAGCATTTATAATTTTTGACAGTTTACACTAACTTTGGGGATGGTCGTGTAAAATAATTGTATGGAGCTTTGTATACCGGCTGCTAAAACAAAAACAATCTGTATTGGCCGGTATGGCTCATCAACAATCGGCATCGGCGGCAAAAGAATATGATCGGGGCTTCTCTAAAAGTTATATTTGCTCTCTTTATTCTGCTGATCCATTCAGGGACTTGAAACCGTGATACGATATGAACCGCGAGTTTTGTGATTCGTTGCATCCGTTGCATCGATTGCCGATAGTGAAGATAAAATTAAGGAAGCTGAAGAAAGACTCTGGAGTCTTCAGTGACACATATCTTGCAAAGTAAATACAGTTACTGCTGGGAATATAATTTCCTGATGAGTTTTCAACCTCTGGTAGAGCTGCAGAGCGGTTTTTCTCGTGGGCTCCTCTACGCTTAAATCAAAACACATTTGTTAGAGCTCATGGGTACACGCAATGCGTTTTGTCACAGATTCAACATGTTTATTGTGAGCCTCTGGATAAAACTAAAGAATTCCCTCTGATCCTGCCCCATAATTTGAAGGTTCAGATGAGCAGCTCTAGAGTGATCAGTTGGGGGTGCAATGAGGCCGTGGAAGGCTGAGCAAACCGAGGGAGACGGGCAGCAGAATGAGGCTCTATTATGCGAGTGTCTGAGGTGGAGGAGAGGTGAGCCTGGACGGCCTTGCTTACACTCTACACTCTTGATTTAATTGTTATAATATATTAGAATATAATTCATTTATAAAAATGTGTCCGATGGGAGGGGCTCCAGATTTTTAGTACTGATTTACACTTTACTGTACATGATTTTCTTTTTTATACACAGACTATATTTCTTTTGTAAATATCTCTTTTTCACGAATCTGCACTTTGGGAGGCAAACACATATTTGCAACCAGGTTTTAAAGTATCATTCAACGTTTGATATATTTTACACACAAAAAACATTACACGTATGGTAAATCCCAGTGTTTGAAATTACACCGTAGCTACCGGGGGAGCCCTATTGTACATAGTCCTGTATTATACTCTGTTAAAGTCATCTATAGTGGTTATTTGCAAAAACAAAACACAAATGATTAGGAAATATATGAGTATATTTTTATTTAAATATTTGTTATGATTAAGAAAAATCTTGGCATAAGTAGATTTAATTATGTAGCCTATTATAACCTGCTTAGAGCTAGTGTTAGGAAGCTAAACACGTCATCATTTCTATGAGTGGAGTTTGAACGCATCATAATATAATGTAACAATGACGTAAGACCTTGACATTTCTACGCAGCAATGTCCTTTTCCGACACTCCTCAAGTTGTTGACAACCACAAGGAGAGCATGAAAATCATCGGCGACAACCAATGAGGCAACATGAGGACGTCTGGCCCCTCCTTCCCAGGAACCAGTCGTGTTCCTCAGAGAGAAGTCGTGCTGCAGCAACAACAGCTCCTTACAAAGCCAGGAAGGAAAAGACTGAAACCGGAGCAGCTATAAGGCGATTTAGGCCATGTGAGTAATTGAAAACAATACAACACTAATGATATTCCATCATATTTCCATGGGAAAACTGCTTTGAGGTGATGAGGTGGATTACTTTAAAAACGGAGTGACTGGATAGAATTAAAAATGGAGTCAATCAGTCCATACAAAACATGCACAATTAAGTTTTTGTATATTGCTTCATGCTGCAAAATGTAAATAAATGTATAGTATTTTTAGAAAAACAGGATGTTCAGACGTACTAGTTGTACACCTCTGGACTTAATTGAGTCAATTACAACTATAGGTCCAGTAGAAAGACCCGAATATATAGTTTTGAAAGTAGTCCAAACTTTAAACTTGACAGGATAACAAGTGAATCAAACAAAACTACACTTATCACAAAATCACACTATCTAAATTTGGATCCATATTGCACCCTAAAATCCACTGAGATTCCACTGAGGCGTTATCAGCATCTGTTGGCTACAAAGGCAGAATTACTTCAGTTCTGAACAGTACTTGATGTATAAAACTGTAGCTACAACCTGAATATAAGATCTGAGCACAGAGATATGACATTTGGATAAGAAAATGATCTCTTACACAATTAAGCCCAGATGACAAGAGAGACACAAATCATGTTTTTCATTTGAGTTTTAACACCAGAAAAACAGACTGTATTTATTAGATATTTTCTCTTTGAAGATGTTTAATCCTTTGATTATCTATTAGTTGGTTAAACTCAGTAAATTGTCCATTAAAGCATTGGAGAGACTCCAAATCCCAATTACTGTCTTGAAGTAAATAACAGAATGTAACCAGAGAATGCTATTCACATTTAATAAGACACTGATTTGACCTGTACACATCCACAATGAAATGCAGCAGAAAAACATTCTGTTTGCCCTTTCAATAAATATGGTATGTGGCCAGAATTAAAGAGGTGTTCTCTAGGGAGTGATTTGAAGATTTGATTTGATATTGGAGTTGTTTACTGGTGCCTGGTGGGAGTAGTTGTAGGAATAAGAGCTATTGATCATTGCATTTACTTAAATGTTAGTTATGATTTTCCAACTACCTGTTGGTTAATGCGAGCCACAATCACACAATGCTGCACAAGCACCTATGGTACTGAGGTTGCAACAGAACAAAACTCACAATTAGGATTGTGTGAAGGTTTTGAGTATTAAAAAAAAAAAAAAAGAAGCAAATATATCTTTTAGAGATGCTACGATCACGTTTCTTTTGTTATCGATACACGATTGCAGATCGGCGATGAGCCATGTCGGCCAATACAGATTGTTTCTGTTGTTTTGTCATAGCAACTGGTATACAAGGCTCCTTGTATTTTTATTGGTACGGTAACTACACAAAGAGACAGAAGGACGCAAAAGAACATTAGAGATCACACGTACACACTCGGACACACACATACACACTCGGACACACACACACACACACACACACACACACACACACACACACACACACACACACACACACACACACACACACACACACACACACACACACGGGTCAATACTCCCTCATCAGCTCATAATTTAATAAGGGTGGTCCAGACAACACTTTGGTAATGAGACAATTAACTCCTCATCTGGCATTGTCATCTCAAACAACAGAACAGCCGGCAGCCGTGAGCGCAAGAGTCAGAGAGGAAGGGGGGAGGGAGGAGGGGTGGTGCAGAAACAGGTAAACAACGTAATTCAAGTAATGTCAGAGACGAGGACAGCCGAAGGAAAAGGCGAGGGAATAGCAAGAGAGGGGAGCAAGTCAAAGGCCGATGAGGGGGATGACCGAGAGACGAAAGCTGAAATGAGAAACAGATTGATTGAGAAGATGGGAGAAAAGGGGAGAAGGAGCAAGCGTCAAAACCTGAAGCAATTACCCGTGGTACCATGTTCCTGTCCGTTCTCCTCGCTGCAGGACTCGTGGGAGAGAGCAGAATACGTGAGAGTGCTCTGAGAGGTCAGCAGAGCGGACCTGTGTCTTCTCTAAACACCATCATCAACAGCATGGTCCCGAGGTGAGCTGTGGGACCCTTAAAGCACACACAGGCCGTCCTTATGGTCTGGTATACATCTGCACATCGTCCGCAGATGTTGTGATTAAGGATAGTTGAATTGACGTACAAAGGTTTCTGACTCAAACCCTGTTCATCAATTATTCAGAGTGATATGTCAGTGTATGGTGTTCTTAAGTGAGTGGGAAATCATCCTTTTGCAGCAGAACTGCTGGCAACACATCATCTGCCTGGTGTGCTCCTACGCAGTACAGCATTTGTACATGACAGTTTTCTATTGTATGTCAAACTGGCCCATTTTGGACAGTCCCATATAGCATGTAATCCGTTCTCAATAAGGAACAGTATCTCAACACCGCCTGAATCAATGCTCCCCAGCGCTGCGCGTGGCTCAAGTGAAATCAATGGGCCCTTTGTCGGACGAGACTCATTCGTGTGCTGCTGCTCTGTGGTGCGAAAATGCAGGATGCAAGAGGACAGAGTTGTATGAAGGAGGTGTTGCTGCTGCGTCAGGGAGACAAAGAAGGAAAAGGGGGAGGATCGACACTACGTCACAATAATGACGTAGTATCGATCCAAGTTGGAAAACAAGCCCAGGATGCAGGATGCTGCAGAGGAACGGATGCTTAAATCGATCCCATCCCTGGTGCCAGACAGAGCACAGGGTTACAGATGTTTGCATGGAGAACAGAATGGATACAAGAATGCGTAGTTGGTTAGACCGCGAGATAAAGACAGATGGGACACATCAATCTGGGGGGCGGTAACAGAGAAAAGTGAGCTTTGGTTAAATACACTAAGGAAAAAAATTGTCTTCCACATGCTGTAGAATTGACCCTTTGCTAAGTCCCGCCCCTCAAACACAGACTGGCCAATCATAGCGTAGCATGGGCCAGCTCCAACCAGGGTCCGACAGCTATCCGGCTCTGCTCCATAGACTCTCACGGGATCGTTCATTGACTTCTGTCTCGATCACCAGGTGACGTGGTGGTTTGTATTTACACTGTGATCTTTAGGATTTAGCTTCTATCTTTATATGTTTAACCTGTTTTTGCTGCTGAACGAGTTTGACATATTGAATATATATCTTTCAAACGCATATTGTTGACCCTCCTGCCTGCTTCTCTCGCTAAAAAAAAAAAAAAAAAAAAAAGATTAATATTCATTCAGGGAGTGCTCCACGGTAGCTCTGACAGCTTGATGGAGCAGTAGTGGGGATGCGGCTTAGCGAAGGGTCAATTTACATCATGAGAATCTTAATACTACGGATGTGATTTTATGTTAAACTGACTCTACAAATGGTATTATATAACAGTCAATTGCAATTAGCATGAAACAGTGCGCTTGGAGCCAAGCCCGGTCATAATCCGGCCAATGTGGGGACAGAGAGCCTCACTAGGCCTGCTCACTTTATCCCTCTTCCCTTCATACTCACTCCAAAGAGCAGTGGGGGAAGGCATATTTGGTTTCCATGCTTTTGAGGAAATGGAAATAAGTATAGCAACAAGCAGGTTGTATCTGTTGTTAATTCTCCCCAGCTTGCATCTGCTCTTGCTGGCAGTTTCTGCATTGTGTTTAGCAGCAGACCATCGCTGATGCAGAGCCACAGATGGGAAATGATGTTGACCAGATTGTGTCTCCACAGCCTCAAAAAGACTTAAAAACCTGCGTCCTCCGGGGATTACTGGCGTCTTGTAGGAAATTGGCCTAATCCAAAACAAATCCAGTGGGATATGTTCTCATAATTCATTGATTGTGGAGAATGTCCTTTTAACCACACGTTTGACAGATCTTTTGTTGTCAGGCTTCACCGGCTGCAGCCTCAAGACACCATTCTAACAGACGCCATTAGCCAGCCGGGACTCATCTTGATTACACACGAGCTGCATTACAGATGCCAGAAAGGTAATCCCTTTCATAATAATCATAAAATGGTAAAAATGTGTTTTCGATTAACACGTGACTTGTACTAATTTATAGACATTTGACATTTTGAAAGCCTCGTTCAGACCCATAGTTAACTATTATTTCTGACCAAATGGTATTCTTACAAAAGGCTTAATCATAACTGCGCAGTTTACCTGTGGTAATTATAGTTTAGTATTCTTGTTGTAGCAATACAGTTATTCATCAATGACATAATGGTCTGCAGACACATACACTCACAGAGCAACAGGCTGGTGGTGTTATCAACCACTGTGTCATGGCAACCATTGGTAATTACTCTGCCCTCCCACCCCCCCATCACTCCCCCACTCCTCTCAACCTTGCTCCACTTGGTGCTGCACCCAAACTTCCTCCTCCTAAATTGTAATCAACAAGAGCAGATCTAGTGTTGCCATATGTTTTGTTAGAGCCCTCTCTGAGGGAAGTGCGGCCCCTGCCCTCCTCACCTCTCTTTATGTCACCACAGGGTACCGGTCGCCCGCTATCAATTAGCCTCGGCTTATGACCCAACTCTAACCGAGCCCTTCCTCCATTGCAAAGCCCCTTACATAAAGGGATCAGGAGTAGGACATATGTCCCCGTGTCTCCTGACGCTGCTGCAGACCCCACGCCCCCCTCAGCCGAAGCCTGTGGACGACAGATGAGGTGGTATAAAAGCAACAAGGATGGGGAGAAAAAGAAAGGAAACATGAAAAAAATCTAAAGAAAGAAGAAGGGCAGGGGATGCAGAAATGAGACGCTGCATCACAGTTCCTATGGCTTTCATTCCTCCACCAGCATCCGTTTTTCCCCCGAAAGGGCGGGTCCATCTGCATTCTATTCCGGGTTTTTCAAATGGAAAGGCCCACTTAGCTGTTAGCAAAAAGCAGTGACTGTCTGAGGGCTGTCTGACAGCCAGCTGAAACTTCTGTGGACGGGAGCAGCCGAAAAACTTATTTTAGCTCCCTAAAAAAGAGGCCCACAGTAAGAATATATATATTCAGTTTAAGTGTATGCTATATTTAGAATACTTTCACCGCTTTATCTTGCCATCAGACAGCCCATTCCCACGGGGAACTGACGCAGTTGTAGCACTCGCTTCAAAGCTACCAGACTCCCTTGACAAAAACAGTAATTTGACCTTGCCCAACAGGGGAATTGTTGGTCTACCGCTGTATCGATCGGTTAGTTTGCATTGTGTGTTTTGAGAAGGGCTTGAGAAAATAGCATTACGAAGCTAACACATACGTACTTCTACCAAAGTTTGAATGTTTGTATGTGAACACCTAGAAACACCACTGGGAAGCTCCAGATATAATGGTTAAGTGATGGAGGTCCTCGCTGTGTGGTGTTCCAACATTAGCACATGCAGGAAGACAGATCAATAGGGAGCATGAGTGAGAGGTTTCAGCTTGGTGGTTTACAGTAACCAACAGCAACAGACCCACCACAGAACCTTTATCAGTCAGGCATTGTCTCAAATCCACACCCGCTCTCACGCTTAGTCGTTCGTGTCGTACAATCACCTTTATGCTGTCTCACACCCTCGTTCAGTGCGTCTCCTCCCTTTTCTTATCCAATCTGCTACTTTCTCCTCTCCTGCTGTCTGCTATCCTTTTCCATCAGCCCCCTCCCCGCAATCTCTGCCCGTGCAGCAAGTTTTTACCGAACAGCAAGCTGCCGTTGCAGTAATAAAAGCTGCCCCTAAGCCAAATTGCATCGCAGCGAGAGCGCAGCGAGCGGTGATTGCGCCGCAGATTGCCTTTTGTGACCTGCCTCCTTGAGGTCTAGAGGTTGGAGCATGGTGACCTTCCTGTGTTCAGACTGATATCTTATCTCTGTCTCAGGATGGGCGATGGTGATGATGGATGTCGGCCTAATGGGCCTTCTGTTTCACTCTTGATAAACTCCATTTGATGACACTGCTGACGTTATTGATTTAACAGCATTCTATCAGGTTTCTAAAGGGCTAAAAAAAAAAAAAAAAAGGAATCAAAGCCTTATTGGTTTCCTTGAATATTCTCGGCTTGCCGAAACAAATCTTCACTCCTTTTATGTAAATACTTTGACTAATGTGGTTTTCTCATATGAACTACAGCTAATGTCCGGAGAATAAGGGACAGTTTCCCTTTCACACATAAAGCACACAACAGCATATTGTCAGACCAATTCTCACCTACTGGAAATACTCCGTTTGGGTGGAGGGTGCAGCAGGCGGGACATGATGCGGATTACACCACGGTCATGTAGCCAGTTGGTAATTTGGTCACAAACAACCACGTCTCTTGCTGTTTCCTTGAATTTCTCGGAATATTTTGTCATCTCATCTTTTCATTTTGACATTTTCGTCAGCAATGTCACTGCTTTCACGGTCATGAACACCTGTGGTTCAACCCCTGAGGGCACTGCAGCTGCCTGACTGGCTAAATGGGCCTGTGGGTGGGGGATAAGGTGGGGTAAATGTGCAGGGGGAGAGAATGACGGGCTAGAAGAAGAGCGAGTCCACCAGAGGGGAAGATAAGTGAGCCTGTTCCGGAGGCTGACAATTGGAAGGTTACAATATTATCAGAGTTTTTCTGGTTCCACTTGAGAGAGAAGGCAGAGAATGATTTATGTTTTGTCACATACACAAACACAAATCATCCCCTTTGTGCTTTTTTTGTTTTGATTACACAGACGGAAATTTGAGCACAGAAGCCGGTATGTACACAGTAGATAAGATTACGGTAGTGAAGTACTAAAACCCATTTTCCTTTGTTTCTCCCACACAATCACGGTTAAAGAATCAATACGACGCATGTAGCTCTTCCATGAGCACTGTGAAACGCTATTCCACCTCACACCAAGTCAGGCAGGAAAGAATGAAACAAAGCAAGTATCTTGTGGCGACCTATCGATTTTGGTCCGATCACTATGCACGGGGACCAATTTAGCTGAGCGAGCTCCGGGTTCCCCGACACGCTGTCTGGCCAGACGGTTTTATAAACAGGCAATGTTTGTTTGAAAATCATCAATTTACTGACATCAAAGTGCAAATGGGTTTTTTTGCTTCTGCATTACAATAAAGTCGAAAAGCACTGAAAATCAATACTGGCTTTGTTACTCACATTCTGGATATGCAACAAAGTGTTTTTTTTTTTGTAGGATGCAAATGCAGGAGAAATATTGTTTTCACTCAATACTTGCAATCTTCATTCACACTGCTAACTACATCACAATGTCTTACTTTTTATTATGATCCACTCCATCTACCCTGTGAATGAACTCCATTCCATATAATTTAGGTGAAAATGAGTTTAGCCGTGTTTACCACCCGTTAAACCAGCAGCTTCCTTCTCCCCTCATAGGTGAAATACTGCTGCACATTCTTTACAATGCTCAAAGCTTTGCATATTCTAACTATAGAAACATTTAAACTTTAAACGATGACCTATGCTTCTAATAGTCTTCCAGTGGTCACTTAGCAACTACAGGAAACTCGACCAATGCAAAACATCAGCTCCATGCTACTTGGACAAGCAAGAGGTGCCATGCTTCAAGGCCTCTGATTGAGTTTGATGTTTTTCTATAGCAGCAGGCATATTTCTTTTTTTTGTCCTTTCTTTTGACACTAAGAATGAGTTTGGATAGAAGGACTATTGTTCACAGACATACACTTAAAGGAATGCTCTGTGCCTCTCCCTCTTACCTCGGAGTTTCGACACCGCACAAAATGACCAAAGTGTCATGAAGTTAGTATCCAAACTTCAAAAAAAGGTTGAGATAGAAAAGGAGAGAAGGCTTCAGACGTGATTACTTCTATCTCGCTGTGCAGAAAGAGGACAACGAGGAGAGGTTACTGGCTTGGCTGAGCTGGGGGCTGACAGCTCAGAGAAGCTCTGTGCAGAGGTGGATAAAGATATCAGAGTGGTGACATACACACAGCCTGATGCTGGATGGGAGACAGGAGCTTTCTGTGATTCTAAACCTTTTGGAGTACGTGTAAGAGGCGATGGAGGATGAGGAGGCACTATCGAGGAGAAGGGCAGAAACAGAGAGCGGGGAAAGACCCGATAAACAAAGTGTCGGGGTAAAATGGAAAAACACATCTTCGGCTGTGTGACATCAGGTTATGGCATGGTTTGCACAGAGGTCAGCGCTCTTTGGGTCAACAAGTTTTCAGGTGCAACCGAGGACCGCAACTATTACTCTGCCCTCCAGCAGAACTGCATCACTCGGGATTCTGGATGGACAAAAATGTGATGCAATATTGACCAGCAGGCCAGCAATTGTTAGTCTGGTCAGTGCTTAAGAGCACGGCTACTGATCAATACTGCTCAGTGTAGAGAGCGGTACACATTGCTGCGCACTGAGAAGCACACAGGCACAATAAAAACAATAAAATCTCAATAGAACGAATCAAAATGTTCCTGCAAAAGCTGCTGCGAGGATATCGTTTCACAACTCGCAGCTCCACATTCACTCTTAACCTATCTCCAGAGACACACTAGTCAGGGAACAGAGAGTGACACAGCACTAAGGCATGCGTGGAGAAAGGCCTTGAAATCGGCGAGCCTTGGGGCAAGAATGGCCTGAGAGATCTGTTAGGAAGCACAGAAAAATCTGGAATCTAGACAGATGCTGCAGCTGCCTCTACTGAGCACACCCTCATGGCATATAACCATGCAAACCTCCAACACAGACAGCTCTAATCAACACACGCGTGCACGCACCTGCGCGCACACACACACCAGTTGTCGTACGATTGCTGTGAAACAATCGCACCCGGCTCTTTCATCGCGTTGTTCTACATCAGTAGGCTCCAGGGGGCCAAATGAAGCCAGATGAGAGAGACGCAAACAGACAGGGAGCTGAGACAATGCACGCAACATTTATACGGTTCATGCTTAAAACACACAGACGCACACAGCTGCTCACAGAAGAGGCTACTCCCGACAAAACAGACACGACCAACCCGCACACGTCCACGCCCTTTCCTCTAACACACACACGCACAAATCCATAGTTCACTAAACAATGACTCGGCGCTGTGCTCAATGAACTACGACAAAAGTATGTATGCGTGTGTGTGTGTGTGTGTGTGTGTTAAGTAATGCCCCAGCTGGGCTCTAGCAGAGTGCAGCATAACACACTCCTGTTGTTCTTCCTGACCCCCAAGACAAGGCTCAGCCAGGCACGCACAGCACCTCACACAACCCTCAACTCCTCATGACTGAGCCAGCTCCACACACACACACACACACACACACACACACACACACACACACACACACACACTCCAAAGTGCTGCCTCCCTCCCTGAAGTCTGAACACGGATCAGGAGAACAATGGGCTCTATTAGCCCACCCTCGGCTCCCTCCCTCTCTCAGGAGAGATATTTCCTATAGTTGTGTAATTACTTTGAATGACTAATAACACCCCTGAGCAATAAAAAAAAAAAAAAAAAAAAAAAAAAAAAAAAAAGTGTAACAAGAGATCTTGGCCCGGAGGCAGCGATAGTAGTGACTCTTTGGCTGCCACCGTGTGCGAGTCACTCCTTTTGGCTTGCAGAGCACAGCGGTGTAAAGCATAACTAGAAGTGGAAGAACCTCTTTTCATTTGTTTTTTTGCACATTGGATGAACCATGCACTTGAAAGAGGTCAGGATTAACAAGCGGTCAGCTCTAGATCAACGCTATATATATATATATATATTTACTAAGAAAAAAGACGCACACGCACACGCACACAGCAGGACTTCATTAAGAAATACAAACCGTTCATCATGGAGGCCACTGCTCTCTGCCCGTCTCTGTGCGTCAAAGCCCAGCTAGATGAGCAGGGCTCACATCATACTGCTGGAGACACACCATCAGAAAAGAAATTCCACTTCCTTTCAACTCTTCACCTCAGCTCTCTTATGAGGCATTTCAAAGCACAACCACTTCAAACAAACAGGTTTATCGCAGCGAATGGGATTTTGTATAACTTGGACGGTTTTCAAAGAGAATCCGGCCTTAATGTGGCCACAGTGCAGCGATGTTTGAGAATATTGCACCATTTTTGCACCACGTGGGCAGCAGCTCAAACCCAGTGCCCAGCATGTGACCGCTAGACCTACGCAGAGCGGCCGACTTAAACCATCACATGCTTAACTTATGCTCGACCGGTCAGAAGTAATCTGCCATGATTGGCAGACACATCAAATATGAAATGTGCTTTACCATCACATGCTGCCCTCACGCTGTGCCCGGGAAGGCTAATCCAAAATCATTGATATTCAATTCAAACATGGAGGCTGGCTGCCGGTCAAACAGAGAAAAGTCCAGACTCCAGGGCAAACTCTTTATCGGTAAGTAGAATTTCCTCGAAAGAAATAGTGTTTTAAAAAAAAAAAGAAATACTCAGTAGGAGCACGATATATATATATACAGTATATATTAAAAAAAAAAAAAAAAAAGATTAAAAGAAAGCAACAGTTGTCTTTTTACAATTCAAAAAGAAGTTGCGGCCCAAATGTAATAGAGATGTTGAAAAAGAGCTGTAGCTGCAGGCTGTCACCAGTAAGTAAACACTTGAGCTTGTGCTGGAATATTTACACAGACCATCTTATCTCACTCCAAAAGAACCAAAGCATGCAAGTCTATTTTTGAGGGTACTGTGAGGGTAAATACAAGTCAACACACTTGACTGCTGCAGGCAACTAGTTCCCCCCAAAGAAATTAAGTGTTTAGTTTAATTTATCTTTGGCGCTAAATAATAAATGCATCGGGCGATGAACTGTGGAGGAGAAAGAAAGTCAGGGCGCAGCAATCGACAGTGGACCGGCTGGATTTAAGACAACACTTGGACTTTGATAAGTGATTGACGAAGCAAACGCAGGAATGGATCCGCCCACATACAGTACACCAAGGAAACGTACATGCACACAGTAAATACACTATTTCAGCCATCAAGGTCTACCCCCACTACAGGAGACTGATTTTCAATCAGGCTTTAGAGAAGGAAACTGTAAACATCAATTTATTGCTCACGGCGCGTGGCTTTGTGCATCTGTGTGTGTACAGGAAAACGTCAACATGTCGAAGTTCAGAGTCTGCTGACTATTGCTCTGCAGCTTAACGGCCCAGCTACAGACGGACGCCGCTGAGTGCCTGGATTGGCAATAATCAGCAGATGATTGTGGTGACATTTCCGACCAAGCATTGTCCGCTACTGGCCTTGATTCAGCGGTGCTGCTGATGACTTAATTTAGCCCTCCCCGCAACTAACAGACAGCGTGGCTCATCTCCTCCCAGATGGGGCATGGGGCTTAGATCAGACCTCTTCCTCTCCTAATCCTCCTCTTTTTCTCGCCCTCTGTCTCTCTCTCTCCCTCTCTCTCTCGCTCTCTTTTTCTCACTCTCCGCCTCATTGTTTTTCCTCTTCTATCGCTCTGTTATTCTACGCCGGCGCTGAATTGAAACAGCCTGTAGCCTGCGACAGAGAATGTCAAATGCCTTTTCGTGCTCATTACAGAGTTTCCCCGAGGCGTCCCTTGCCACCAAACGGCATTAATTTCACATACACTCCCAGAGCTTTCAACCCTGTTGCTACCTTACAAAAACCAAAAGGCAAAAATGTCTCGCAGTGGAATTATTATTATTAACTCACATTAACATATACTTCCTTTTTTTGAGCGATAAACCGGTGAAAATAATGATCAGAAATCAAGTACAGAAACTATCAGTGCCACTACAAACGGGAAATATATTAATAATGCATCATCAAATGGCCTTTGATTCCACAAGATTGGCAAGGAGGGCTCAAAATAGACTACGTGAAGCAACTCGGAGCAGGGTTAATAAAGACAAAAAAATACGAGAGAGTACTGGATGTGAAGCAGATCAAAGAGATGCAGGAAAGAAAAAGAAAAAGCTCGCAAGCTTGACAACTAATCCCAAACAACAAATGCCACAAAGCAGACAGTTTTAGGATTGCATGGTTTGACAGAATATCGTTTCACACTGCAGCAAGCGTGTCTGTGTGTGTGCACGTGGGTGCACGTGCATGTGTACAGCTGCAGTGCTGCATTGCCAGAAAAAAAAAAATGTAAGTTTGTTCCCAGAGAGATTCCCAGTAGGGCTGGGATCACGCTAATTGGTCTCACTGCACTGTCTTCCTCCCATTCGTGAAGTCGAGAGGAGATGGAAAAAGGCCTTTTTAACCCTTTTGGGTCACATTCCGCACCTATTTAAGAATAAATGCAAAAGAAACACACAAAAAACTATTTCTTTGTATTTTAATATCAAAATCTTTAACATTTTCTTCCTGTAAAACAAAACATGAAGTGTGCTTACATAAGCTACTACCAACAAAATATATATATATATATATATATATATATATATAGCTCCATATTGCACTGCATTCAAAGCCTGCCCATTTTTTTTAGCACTCTAATCAAATGCGAAAGGATTTGATTTAGATCCCTTTTGTAACTGTACTACGCTCGAATATTCCTTTAATCTGGGGTGTATTTCACAAAAGATATTCACAAAGACGTTCTAACTTCTGACTCACTGGCACTTTAAAACACAAATGTGCACTGCACACATTCACTCATACCGCAACCGCACTCATCTCTGATCTGGGCTCACCCCGATAACCCCTTCGCACTACAGTGGTCTCACACTGCGATTACACGGTGTCTGAGTCCGACAGGATTCAGCTCACCTGTCCGCAGGTGAGCGGCCGGGTGTAAGCCTCTGTGTCATGTTAAACCCTGCGCTTGCGAGCCTGTCTCTTTAAATCTTTAAAAGGGAGAAAGAGAATATACTATATCTCCATTCTCAGGGCTCGGATGTTGGCAGGTGTAAGAGATGCCGTTTGGTAGTTAGACACCGTGGCTCGATACTGTCACTGGCTACACTGGTCGTCAAGGACAGCAACAGGCGGACAGACTCTTGTCAGTCGAGCCCGAAAAACAGCTGCAATCTGCTAGAGCGGCAAAAGGCGCCATCATCGTTCCTCAAACTGGAAAAACAGGCTCCGGATGGAAATACAATACTGCTGAGGAACTCCCCCCGAAACCAACAAACAAGTGTATCTAGTTTTACATACTTTTTTAACAGGCCAGCCTGCCTCTGTAGACGAAGGGGAGGAGCTGATGAATGTCACACGAGACTCAGGAGGTAAACTGATGCGGAACCGCATCATCTGCTCCCTACGAACCAAGGAAAGTCGTTGCTTACTCTCACATAGAGAGCACTGCCTATTTTTTTTCCCAATCCTGATTCCAATACCTGGACTTTGGGTTTCGGTCGCTACCGATACAAATGAACTCGATTACTGTCTATATTGAAATAACAATTCACGGGCCAGAAACTTGACAGTAATTACAGTTCAAATGTAAATAATTAAAATTCCAGTATATGATGTACATCGCATATAAACATAGATTTGAATTGAACAGATCGGCCCCATGGTCACCGATACGCAATCCAGTTATGTGAATCGGGATCAGCCCGATATCCCACATCAGTATCGGTGCATCCCTACTTTCACATCAAAAACCACACTCGAGTCGCCACCATAGGTTCTCTGAACATGACATATTTTGGTGGCGTTTACATGGACTGCATCAGGGTCATTGTTGCCCTTTCCATCAACCTCTTTCCTCTGAGGCAGGCAAGCACTAAAAGCCACACAGACGAAGAGAATAAAGCCTGCTCTACTTTTACCAATCTCCTACATAAACCATCCATAGATGAGCAAAAGGGAAAACAGAAGGACAGAGGAGATAAAAAGAGAAAAAAGGGAGGACGAGGGGGGCACTTATGCGCCCTGCCACCCTGCATCACCAAGCAGCCAATGATGGATGAATAGGAGCACATCCCAATAATAGAAATGACTTGGGCGCTGATCATTAGCTGAGTAACAGCAGGCTTTTGGGGAATCATGAGGGTACATGTGTGCCTCGAAGTACATTTATGAGTATATATTCTATCTAGTCCAGCGTGGCTTCGTTTGTCAAACTGCTCAGCAGCAAACCTACAGGGGATAAGTGGCAAATGTGTTTCTATTTCTAAAAAGGTAGTATCAAGGCCTGAGGATCATAATGAAAACAGCAAGTAAACAACAATCTGTAAATCATAGACTCCAACTCAACCCTTTAACAACTTGCTTCATCCACTCCCGAGTCAAACCGAGGCGGCTTGTCTCGGCCTCGCTACTATTCCTGATCATCGGTTGTTCGTGCAAACTTTGGGATCACCCCGGTATTTGCTGGAGACCGAGCTGGTCACATATTTGCATATCGCAGAGGCGAGGGCTCGCTGTAGCACGCAGATAAAAAAAAAAACAGACAATAAATCAGGGTAAACAAACAGATGGCTGGAACAAACAGAGCACCGGGAGAACAGAAGGGTTGAGATGGAAGAGAAAACACAGGTATCAAGGACCCGCACAGACTCACGCTGCTCTAACTCTCATCTGCATTTAAGGACTACACTGATGGTTTTCCCCGTTTTAGATCATTAACATCGAAGTCGCATTTATATAAAAAAAATGTCTGCCAGCTGTTTTACAAAACACAGCCTGTACAGTATGTTTGCAAAATAACTACTTAAAAGGCAAGCATTGTATTACATTCATTTCAGGAAAATTGTGAAAATACACCGATTTTTTACAAGAATTTTAAGCTTACTTGGGAACGCTAACACAGCAGTATCAATTAATTTCTTTTACTGTGTTTTCTAATGGGTCATCATCGTGTTCAAATGAGTTGTGAGCTGAACAGCAGCCTATTTAATGCAACACAGAAACAAACAAAGAAACAAACAAACATACATAATCTTTCAGAACATCTGTGATTTCTTATCGATTGAATTTTGGATTTGATTTTCTGACAACATATTGTGCTGCTCACTTTTCAAATCTCAGATGTTGGAGACTTGTACACATCAACAAGGAGCTTTCAAAAAAGGTAAAAGCCAAAAAAGTGACATTAATAAAATCAGATTATTACTGGAATGTAGAAAAGAAAAATACATTCTGCCTTCTACAAATGACTGATATGCACCAATAACAGTCATTAGTTAGTAATGTTGGATAAGGACTGAAAAGATAGCATTGTCCTGTAGCTCCGCTGTGTGTGTCTGTGTCTGTGTGTGTGTGTGTGTGTGTGTGTGTGTGTGTGTGTGTGTGTGTGTGTGTGTGTGTGTGTGTGTGTGTGTGTGTGTGTGTTCGTGTTCGTGTGTGTTTGGTAACCCACAGGATGATCATCATCTGCCATAAGCAGCTACATGAGAGCATCAGTGATGAAAAATCCCTGTAAGTCAATGTGGTCTCATGTTGGCCACAAAGGAATCCTTCTCATCCACACGCTGCCATTCAATGGATGTATGACTCACAGCAGAGGTGCGTAAGTCATCAACCGCATCCCTGCCAAGCCACAGCAGCTATTAAGAGAAACACCAAACACAGTCTGCTTGTGTGGCAGAGATCCACT
Organism: Ophiodon elongatus; assembly: GCA_016806645.1. Lineage (NCBI taxonomy): Eukaryota > Metazoa > Chordata > Actinopteri > Perciformes > Hexagrammidae > Ophiodon > Ophiodon elongatus. The sequence goes on along the minus strand of JACSYO010000895.1, from coordinate 6,939 downwards.
GCCGCAGTCTTTATCTTCAAGCCTTTAGCCTTCAATCAGTTTTAAACACATACTCGTCCGGGCTTATTACCTAGTCGCTTCGTCACTTCGAGCGACCACAGACACATTCGGCTGAAAGTCGGAACACTTTGTCACTCGTTTTAACTGAAACACCTGTTGCTCTGAAACGGTCGGGATCCATAAGGAAAAGTGTGGAATACTGATTCTGGCCAATGAACGTGCAACAAGCAGACATTCTGATGCTGTTAACAGTTTTAATCCAATGTTTAAAGCTAGCCAAGGCACCCGGATGGCCGGGGCAAAACGCCATTTCCGTTGCCAACATGCGCACACATATTTCTGATGACGCTGGCTATAAAAGGAGTACAAAGCTGAGATCCTTCGACGCTAATGGGGCAAACAGAATCACCAAATGCTGTAATGCTACTGAAGGATCAAGACATAACTTTTTTTTTTTTGCTACTTCAATCTATGCTGTCAAATAACAAAAAAAAAAAAAAGACAGTAGAGATGATTTTTTTATTTCTTGCCACATTTGAATCCTAGAGAGGCAACACCTTCATTTCACAATAATATTTGAAAAGCAAGCACAGAGACCATCACATTAGCATAATACACACATTTCAACGTGGCGCGGCACATTGGGATCACACAGCGTTAAAAACAATAACAGTCTGCATGTTTCATGACAAGAGGATCCATTTCTTCTCACTCCCGTATGTCCAGTCTGGAGCCGGGTCAAGCAGGTCAACGGCTGGGGGGGGCTGTCAAGAAGAATCTGAACTTTATCCATCATTTGTGCGTGCGTGCGTGCGTGCGTGCGTGCGTGCGTGTAGCTCTCGTGCCCGAGTCTGCATGTGTGTTTACTTCTCAACCTAGCTGTGACGCCTGTCAACAGAAGTGTTGAATCAGCGTAAGCTGTGCTACTCTGCCAGCTCCTAAGGACCCACCTGGCACACGGGCTCCTCGGCAGCCTGGGCACACAGACGGCAGCCATGCCACGTCCCATAACAGCTCCGCTAAGCCCTGGACCAGTTGAGAGGAAGTATGATATCATGAAAGCAGGGCGAACCTGGCCATTAGGCCTCCTCGGGACCAGCTCAAGGCAACTCCTTTTCCCGAAGCCAATTTTTGGCCCTTTCAAGTCAACAGATTTGAGCCAATTCCTTTGCTTAAGTTTTCAGTTTGTTCCTCAGCCAAGACATTTTGCTCAGTTAGCAACTCTCTAAGAGACTGATTCATCAATCAGCTGTGTCTGTGGTGTATAACACTTAAGATTGGATCCAAAAGGCCTGTCCGGTCATTCAGGAGAGTTTAAGATGTCTCAACATTTCTTCTTTTTTTTTTTCTTTACACATGAAAAGGAGAAAACAGGTTGCACAACTACATCACAGTAACGCCAGTTGGACCGCATTCCTCCTCAGTGAGTGAAACCTCCAGTCGGTGCATCCAACGAGTACAACCACTTGAAAGTGGTATTCTGGGGAACCGCTGGACTGGAATCACAATAAGTTAGGGGACTTCCAGACTGCGCCACTTTTCCTTCACAGGACATGCACGAGATATGATGGATGACTGGCATACAAATGATGGGCCTTGAATGTCGCTCGATGCAGCTTGTTTTGATATGTTGTAGTAAAGGAAGTGTGCCGCGCACACACACACCAGAACAATGGACATTTCATACGAAATAATAAAATAATTGTTACTACTTTACTTAATAGCTACCTTCTGAGGACTAGAAATGTCCTTGTGATTACACGTCTGGCTTTGATCCTCCTCAGCACCATTATAATTGCTCAAATGTGTGTATTTTGGGAATTTAAGATGGTTTTGTGCCTTTCTTATCAGGACAACAGTATAAGCTGAAGGCCTGACATTTAATTAAAAATGCTTTGATGACAAAAGCGACTGTCTTCTTGAAGTAGAAGTTTTCCCCGTGATCTTCTGGCAGGGAGAGGTGACAAAACAATGTGAAGTGTCTGCCAGAACAAGCACTTGTTGGTAACAATACACTGGAAGAACTTCATAGCAGTTCTGACTGCGCTCAACAAAACCAAAATAACTGCATTCCACACATGATCACCATTCCCAGATAAACACTGAAGCCCTGCTGCAGCTCACACACTGACCAACCCTAAAGTCATTCGTCAAAGCACTATGGCAGATACATCAAGGAATGGTATTACATTACTTAATTACCGGTTTCAACTCATTATGTAATAAAACTGTAATAACACATCATCCATACTGACACTTAAGAAACATGTTCCACTGGAGACAAATATTTTCCAGTGATCTGACATATGTCTGAACTAATTTTGTCTTACTGAAACTGTTGTTGGAATGAACCCTGGAAAAGCTGACGGTGCCAAAACCAATGAAAAACTTTATTCAACAAACGTCAGACAACAGCACCCGGCTGAAGGTCATCACGGGGAAAGGAAATAGAACTATCTTTTGAAAAGGACTGAAGGGCTTATTCATCCACCCCAGGGGACATTGAATCAAAAAGGTGACGGGACATACAATAATTGTTACCCTAAAGTAGGCTCGTCATGATAACTACTTTAGCTGGACAGTTTATTGTCCCAGACATATTTGCGATAAGATATATGATGGTTATTTTTCATACTCTGATAAAATCATAATATAATAATAATAATAATAATAATAATAATAGGAAAATAGTGCAAGCACACCCTTCCAAAGAGGAATGAGTTTTTAAATTCAATTATAATTGGAAAGTGAAAAAACGATTTAATATACTAAATAAATGAAACATAAATCACACACAACCAAAACAATAAATAAAATGGACTCTCTGGGCTTAACGAAAATGTGCAATGACAAATTCTTATAATGGTTGGGAAAACTGAAGATACTCCACTCTACAAACAAGGACATGTAGAAAACACAGGGTTTTTTTTCACATCCTCTCTTCAAGGGCTGAATAAGTTTGAAGCCATACATCATATCTGAAGGCTGTTTAGATAATCTGCCTTGCTGCAGTATGTCAAGATTTGATGACTGTTACTAGTGGATACTCCAATGACTGCGTCACAACAACATCAGGATTACAGCGAGACACGTCCTTCTGTTTACTTCAAACAGTGAGTAACGTGCATGTGATCTCCTGAGTTTGCCTGAAGACCTCAGAGAACTGGCGACCGATTGGCTGCTGCCAAAGCCTGGAGGCAAATTTGTCACAGTGTGTGTGTGTGTGTGTGTTTTGGCCATAAAAAAACAACTCAAACACCTGACAACCAAGCACACAATCTCAAGAGAAGAGGGAGCAAAACCTCTTCTCATTTCAGGAAGATTCTGCAATTGGTGTCCTGAGATTGGCTTATTAGCAGAAAATAAGAAAAGGCCTTCACGAGCAGAATACTGAGAAGGCAGGCCGTCAAAAAAGATAAAATCACTGGTTACTGTGAGCTCACTAGCACCCGCCGCAAACGCAAAACACACATGAATAAGAGCTGTGAGTCAAATACACTGGAAGCAAGATGTCGTCGTCCTCCTGCTGTCCTCAACTTTTCATAAAGATCAGACTGGACGGCACATGCAGCAGCTCCAGATGCGCCAGTTGCCTTAACAGGGAGAAGATTGGACCTGATCAATAACCTGTTAGAGAAGCTAACAGACACCCATGAATTCTAATGAGACACTCAGGGAACATCGTCTCCACAGAGCATGACATATTACCGTAGAGGGAGGGGGGGGGAGGGCAGACGATACATTAATAACGTAGTGAGAAAATGGCCGCCGCCCATGTCCACATCAGGACAAATGTATCTGACTTTGTGTCAAACCTTGCAGCCATTAGTCTTCATCTGACTTCATCCGTTTGCCTTTACAGCATTAAACAACCCTGCTTATGTCCAATCAGACTAATGCATTTAATCGTAATAACTTTATTTATATAGCACCTTTCAAAGCAAAGATACAAAATGCTTCACGATAAAAAAAAAAACATGAAAGCAAATAAGATCCAGAATCAAAGAGGTAAAACAAGATGGAGCAAGATTGTACATGTGCAACAAAAAAAATCTGTTAGAAGTAAAAATAAGCCAAATAGTGAAAGGGAGTCCTCAGAAGAGATTTAAAAGAGGATGCTGATTGCCTGTCTCAGATGTTCAGGAAAGGAGTTCCACAGCTTAGGGGCCCTGACAGCAAAGGCCCGGTAACCTTTAGTGACCAGTCGTGAGTCTGGATCTCAGGCTCATAGGGAGGCAGCAGAACGCATATATAGGAAGGAGCCGGGCCGTTCAAGGCTTTAAAAACTAGCAGTAAGATCTGAAAATCAATTATATAACTCACAGGTAACCAGTGAAAGGCAGCAAGGGTGTTCAAAGTTCTGTATCAATTGCAGTCTTTGAATGCGTCGCCTGCTGAATTTAGCCCGTGATAACATCTCTAACATAACTTGATCATCAAATCAGACATGTGCGGGCAAAGTTTTCATTTTATTCTACAAAGGGACAAAGGAAGACATCAAACCTCGCGGTTGGATGCCTCTGCCAACCAGTCATGTTGCAGTTTACATCCATGTCTGTTCACTTCCTAATCTGAACCCCTCAGACATTTGTGTGAAATTGTCACAATTGGCATTTGAATTCTTGCGTTAAGGACAAAAATGCGCTCTGTGAGGTCACAGTGACCTTTGACCACCACATTCGAATCGGTTCATCCTGGAGTCCAACTGAACGTTTGTGCTGTGCTATAGATTTTAAAAGACATTTTCTACACGGGCGTTCCTGAGATGGAACGAGAGTACGGACCCAAAAAACAAAATGCCGCTGCCGCGGATAACAAAAGGAATGACGAGTCCTTCCGTGGACAGACATGAAAGACTTCCCTCACGTCTCACGCAGAGGTTTGGCAGAAACAACAGCAGTGCTTCAGCTCTGAGAGCAGAAGGGGCCACAGCAGCAGCTGGCCGAGTAACCGGTTACTGTGAAGGTGTGTGTGGAGGGCAGTGGGCTTCACATCTGTCCGATATCAGATGTTGTCACGGGCACAGGCAGAACGGGCCGAAACCGATTCTTTGAGGTGGAGTCCCACGGCCAAACAGCTGAGTGGGCTGCGCTTGCAGAAGGAGTATGGACCAAGGCCCAATAGCGCGGGCACAGGGCCAAGTTTTAAGTACCACAGCCAACCTAGGAGATTGAACTCTGAGATTGAGTCTTCTCAGCTGATTTATTACCCAGAGTGTAGAGAAAGATTCCAACAGGAGAAACGGAGAGATGCACAAGTCCAACGCTACCGAGAGGCAATCCGTCTTAGTCTTATCATTACCTTCCAAAATAAAACGTCTGAGATCTAAGGGAGAATACTCCAAGAAAGCCAAAACACCATGAGCTCTGCTTACTCCTTCAGTGTCACAGAACTGAGATATAGCAAAGGAATATGGGCAAAATCAAAAGAGAAGATTCTCTGGCAGCCTTCAAAAGCATGGCGAAGGAGGCGCGCTGTCCTTCTCCATCGTTGTGTTTGGCCTCAAAAGGCAACCAGAAGTGGAAACCAATTTCAGATGTGCCTTAATTTATCATTACCATGCATGCTTGCACACACACACACACACACACATGCAGGCAGCTCACACAGGCTGGTTACTTGCAGACATGATTGGAAATACTGACTGTGCGGCAAAGTCTGAAACAGTAAATGTTGGCTTGATGAACAGTGGGAAGAATCATTTCAGACGGGCACAACAGAGGATCAATTGGTGATTAATGGGAACGTAATCGTTTTCAGCCCTGAGATTATTATTGTTCTCTCGTCTCCTTTGTCCGGTTCCTACCTCTCCGATCCCCTCGTTTCTTCTCCTGCTGTTCCAGCTCCTTCTCACTCTTTTTCCCCTCCTTCCTATTGTCTGCACTCCTCCCTCTTTGACCCCATTTACTTTTCTCTAAACCTGTTCCATCATTTCTTCTTTTTCATCCTCATAGTTTAAATCCAATGGCTCCTTCAAAAGAAAATCCTTCTCAGGAAATTTCCAATGCAGCGACGTGCCAACTGCCTCCCCTCCCCTGTCCCCGTTATTGCCTCCGTCGCAACATCACAGGGACGTTTCATACAGAGCCAGCCAGAAACAAAGTCTCCAAATAGGCTCTCTGCAGAGGGCAGTGAGTGTGCATCTGGAGGAAACTCAGTTCAAATCAACAATCAGATAACCTATCGCCTGGATCCCTCTGTCCACATCTGCACCTGCGTTTTGATTCATAACAGTTCATTTCCGCAACACCATCTCGATTTCATTTCTTGAACCAGGTGGCTGGTCTGCTGCTCACAGCCACATTAAAAAAAAAAAAAAAAGGGACAATTTATTTTTTTTAATCATCCCGTCGACAATCTGTCATCAAACAAATCAGGGTAATTTCGGCTAAAAAGCGGTTCTCTACACCTCCTGCCGTTTGTCTCACGAACCTCATCGGGAAGTCGGCGGCCTGACTCCACGGATGTAGACTGTGGGTATAAACCTGGGCACATCGCTGCCTCCTGTGCTAAGCGCCGCCCAAGACAGCTTGGGTTTAAAGAAATACAAACGAGCCCGAGCATTATTTTCCCCCCTCATACCATAATGATAATGTGTGGAGCCAAACCTTTCTTCAGCGCTGACGCAGCACTCTGGAGATACAGTGGGTCTGGCTATGTGAGGCGAGGAAGTCGGTGGAATTGCTCAGTTACAGCGACGCACTGACGATGTTAGTGGACAACAAGAGGGGAAAAATCCTGACAGTTACCAAAACAACTGCATCACCATCGCTGCGCCAGTCACTGATTTACATATACATACATACATATATATACATATATATACACACATACATACATACATACACATACACATACACACATACACATATATACATACATACATATATACATACATACATACACACACACATACATACATACACACACACATACATA
>JACSYO010000894.1:72500-132500 GCA_016806645.1 Ophiodon elongatus | reverse complement strand
AAAACAACGATATAGCTGACTATCTTAATATTTTTTCGACGATTGTGAATGTCGAATTACTGGCATCAGTAAAAACAAAAACGTTTTAATCCTGTTATAAACGGATTTAAAATTGCCTCTTTTGCAGACCCGGTCAATGCATGAGAGCCGTACAGGCAGCAACATCCTGGAGTTACTGAACCTGGACGAATGGGAAGGACCAAGCCGTAGTGACAGACAACTTTACTTAATGCACTTTAATTCATATGTTTATGGCGTCTACATGACAATGAGAAAAGAATACAGTATTTATTTTATTTTCAAAATGAAGTTGTGGCAAGTGCAGTTTAGTAAAAAAGTGTTAAGTGACAATGCGAATACAATATGCATTTCATTTTAATATCATTTTTCGTGCTAAGTGCATTTCAGTTGAAGTTTTGATGCAATTTGTCAGCTGAGATAGCAATATAATGTGCTGATGTGTTTATTAGACTATCCAGGTGGTACACAGTAAGTTGTAGTTTCAGCTCGAAAAGAGTTTTGGAATATATATTGTATCATGATATATCATATCACATCGTGAGGCGCTTGCCGATACACGGCCCTAGTCATCATATGATCCAAGTATGGGAGTTTGTCTAGATCACCTAAACCACTTCATTTGGAGGTAAAACCAAATGAAGGGCACCTGGAATGTTGTCAATAGTCCCTCATTGCACAGGAAACTGTGTGTGAAGGAGAGGTGTGTGTTGTTGTTGCATTATCCAGAGCAACACATGTCCTTCTCATATCATCTGTAGAATCTCTGTGCTCCTCAGGGACTGCATCAGTGTACTCTACTGAGGGCCTCTGAGGACGGGGGAAAACATTGGCATCCTGCAAGATTATTAAATCAGTGGCCATTAAACCAAACGTCCCAGCTGCCTCCACGCAGCCCCTCTGGGGTCACGTGGTAGAGGAAGAAAAAGAATACGGCTAATCATCTTCCATTTTAGTAGTTCAAGAACTCCACAACCATTGTAAAACATAATGCATCACCTGGTTTTATACTCGACATCAAATGTGATGTTGCACATGAAGTAGCAACCCATTTCAGAGAACACAACAAAGATATTAACAGAGTTAGTATTCTTTATCGCTCTGTCTGTAGATTTATGATATATGGCAGTTACTTACCATAGAAAAAGATTCAAATCAAAACTATGTATAATTCTATTAATACATTTTAAGGCTGAAAACACCTCGCTAGTATGTTACTACATGTTCCTATTTTACCTCTGATAAAGGCTATTAGGATTCTGGACATACCACATTTGGAAATATTTGTCTGTTTGGCTCCATAAGCTCATAGCAAACACATAAATCACAGTTCAGTTGAGGGAATGGGACACGTTCCATTCCAAGAGATCCATCGACATTTGTGCTTATCTAACAGAAATTAGTACAAACAATACAAAAATATGCATATTCGACATTTAGAAAGATCTCACAATTTTCTTTTAGGTGTCAGTTTTATTATGCCTTTTATTATGAGAAGTGTTTTTATTATTTTACCATGTGACCCCAACAGGTTGGGAAGAGGGACAGACAGAAAATACCTGAGGTGGAAGTAACAAATTACTTTTATTCTCGTTAATGTTTTGGACTTTCTAATTAGTCAGCAGAGAAGAACTTGAGTGGACTGGTTATAGTGGGACAGATATCTATATCTATATATATATAGATATAGATATATATCTATATATCTATCTATATCTATATCTATATATATAGATATATCTATATATATATCTATATCTATAGCTATATAGCTCTATATATCTATAGATATATCTATCTATATAGATATATCTATATATCTATATATATATATAGATAGATATAGATATATATATCTATATATAGATATATCTATATATATAGATATATCTATATATATATCTATATATATATATATAGATCTATCTATATATATATAGATATATCTATATATATATCTATAGCTATATAGCTCTATATATCTATAGATATATCTATCTATATAGATATATCTATATATATATATCTATATATATATATAGATAGATATAGATATATATATCTATATATAGATATATCTATATATATAGATATATATATCTATATCTATATATCTAAAGATATATCTATATATCTATAGATATATCTATATATCTATATATATATATCTATATAGATATATCTATATATATATATCTATATATATATATCTATATCTATAGCTATATAGCTCTATATATCTATAGATATATCTATATAGATCTATCTATATATATAGATCTATCTATCTATATATATAGATCTCTATCTATCTCTATCTATCTATCTCTATCTATCTATCTATCTATCTATATATATATATATATATATATATCTAGATAGATCTATCTCGATAGATAGATCTATCTATCTATCTATATATAGATATAGATCTATAGATAGATATGTCTATCGATCTATATCTATATATATATATATATATATATATATAGATATAGATTAGAATCATATATTTACTATTTATAATCAGTTGTATGCACAGGTTCCAAAGTGCTATAAATGGATTTACTGTTGTAGATGTTGTTCCACTAGTGTATCCGTTGACATTTACGTAAACAATTATTTTATAGCCTAGAGGTGTTTTTTCTAATTTAACAGTATCATCATAACACCCCCACCTTCTATTTTAATAATACAACAGAGGTACATTTACTCAGAGTACATTTTAACTGACCTAGTTTTTACTTTTATTTAGGCATGTTTTTACACTGGGTTAGCTTAGTTTACAATTCGGCTGTCCCCTTTCAGCAGTGTTGGGTTCGGCAGGTCTAGCTGGGTGGTCGGCCATCATGGGTGATGCACCCCAGGTCTGCTCCCGAGTTTTACCAATCCCCACGCTTTCCTCACCGATGTTGTTGAGGGTATTCTGTCTTGTGTCATAAGTGCTCCAGTTATAAAAACGAAAATACAGCAAATTAAGACAGATTTAGCTAAATGAATTGGATCTTCCGGCAGCAGCATGTACAGGCTGCTGTTTTGCCATAATAAAAAACACTTACTCATTGACAGTTCATCCACTTATGTAGCTCCTCACGATGCACACATGTTCAACACAATATCTTATAAGAGGTGTGTTCAAGCCAAGTGTAAGAATGTTTCTATCACAATACGGGAGATAACCCATACACCCCTTCCCCAAGAGACAGTCAACTAAAATTGTCTATGTGTTACTACTCTGGAGCAACCAAAGACTATATAAGAAGTGGACGTAGTCATGGTGACGTCACCCGTTGGTTTGTGGACTGTCGTCTTTAAGCCATCTTGGATTACGGCTGTTGTCATGTTGTTGTTTTTTTTCGCAACCAATGAACAGCAATGGTCTTATTTGGAATACGGAGGAGTGACTATGCCGGGTACGGCCCTGGTAGCGGCAGCAACCTGTCAATTACAGTAAGCCCCGCCCTAAAGCATCCCCTGCTTTATGGTCTGTTTGACTCTAAATGGAACATAATTTACTAAATGAACATCATGCTGTATTGAAGAAGACTTGAAACTAGAGATTGAGACAAACTCATGTTTACAATGTTTACTGAGGGAATAAATCAAGAGAGAAATAGACGTCTATACAATCAGTAGTCGCCCCCTGTTGGTCAGTAGAGAGAATGCAAGTTTTAAGATGCCTGGGAGCAACAAGTACTTACTACAGAGTTCAAACATGCACGCATTACGGGGACCGAAAAAAATGGAACAAATATACTTAAAGCAATACACATTTTCACTAAAACAGAAAATGGCCTTTTTCAGTATAAATTTGAGGAGTTTCATGTTATTTTGTCAAAAGCCCTGCAGATAATCTACTAAATATGCTTGAAATATTACAATCCATTGTTTGCTTTATCCAACAAAAATGAATATTTATGATACTGTGAAAGAATTACCAGTCGACTGTTTTAAAGAGACGTTTGGTTGCGTTCTTAGGTTTGTGTCAGTTTCTTTTGTGTAAAAGACGTCTCATCTTCGTTCACACCCGACAGCAATCATTTGGCACAATGAGAAAAAAAAGATACACCGTCTCTGCAAGAGAATCCAATGTTCTAATAAATCCATTGCAGCCTGGCTGGCATTTATTTTCACATAACAAGCACATCATCTGTGATAAGCTGCAGCCCATTGGCTATGAAGCAGAACACAAAAGGCAGATTTTCCAGACACAGGAGGGTTCCTCTTCTCATTCACTAACTGCCAACTGAGCTGAAACATCACCGCGGCTTCCCGAGACCCATTTTCTGCATTTTTGCCTTTTGTTGATGTTAATCAACCACAGTGACTTTCTCAGTTAACTGACTGCTTCAGAAAGGAATACATTGTTTTTATGATGAGGAAGAATACTAGAGCCCTACAGTGAAGTTTCATTGTTATTCAGCGGAAGGTTTATTGTAACTGGGACAGTGGAGGAAGCGTTCCCGTCTGTGTGTCAATGTAGTAATGCTTGAAAAATATAAAGGCTCAAATTCTAGAAAGCCTGAGTGCTTTTCCCTCTGTGAGTCTGTGACACCTCCCCGCATGACGGGTAGGATGCATACAGACATTAAAAGTCGTCACATACAATCTAACAAGGACACTTGGACAGTCGGAGGCCGGGGAGCGAGCCACCAGCATTGGGATTGAAGAGTCTTATCTTCAAGAAGCAGAAACAAATGTATTTGATGAGCACATTTCCAACAGTAACAATTGAACATTGTCTGGAAAATTAATAAGTGAATTGTTTTATAATGACTGACACTTCAGTCACATTCAATTGCTGCTACTTTGTTGTTTATGTATTCTTATGATTCTATTTATTGTGTCACTGCATATAGATCTCATTTGTTTTCTATATCCATATTTAAAGTAGCTTTTGACTTATTACATAAAAGACCAATAGCATAAAATGTTTCTTGCACAGTTAAAGTGCAGTGATCCTTCAGGCGAGGGGGGAAAAGGCAGTGTGTTCCTTTTTTAATGGTTGCACTCCTTCGGAGGTGAACAGTTTCAAACCTTCCACCGTTTGCCATCGCTAGAGGCTTCAGTTCTCTTTTGTTTTTTCAGCCTAGAAGGAAAGCATTGTTTATGCTGTGTGTTAATGGTTAAACACCCCATTAAAACTGTGACTCTAGTGATAAAATCACGGTGGGAAAGGATTCTGTCATGTTTTACAAGGAGCCTTCTGCTGACTGCACGAGTGCTAAAATCTGTATCTCAGGAGATTAGTCTCTACCTCATCATCCAACCTCCACCATATTGACGTCTGAAACAATATCACTCTGTCTTCGTTGACATTAGTGTTTTCTGGGGTGGGATAATGGTTGCATTATTTCTCTGTGGGGTGTAGGTGGGGGGATAGGCCCATTGGTTTTGCCTTGGTTTGATTTTTCTTTTAATACAAGTCATCTGTACGGAAAAAAAGAAATCTCAAACCTTTTTTTTTTGTATGTATTTGTTTCTTCAGATTTATCTCTCACTGTCACTATGATCACCAGACACGTTTCAGTCAGATTCAAATATAATCTTTTTTCAGGCGTGTTAGCAGATGCCATGCTTTTGTTCTGACGGACCATTATTCTGAAACCCCAATCATGAAAAATGACCTTTCTGGTGGCATGACCCTCCCTGGTCTTGAAACAGGCTGTTAATAGAGCTTCAAATGTCGACCATTATCCGGAAATTTGTGTGTATCAAACATTTAAATACAGTTTGCAAGTACGGCTGTATATTTAAAAGCTTTATTCATAATGTTCACATTCAAAAGGCAAGGCAAGTTTATTTGTATAGCACATTTCAACAACAAGGCAATTCAAAATGCATCACATAAAACCATTAAAAGCATCAAAACATGATGCAAAAGAAAAGATTTAAGCACAATTAAGAACATTCATTTAAACATTAAAAACAGTCAGTAAAACATTAAAAAGCTAAAAATAGAATAAATGTTGCAGTTTAATAAAATACAGTAGTAAAATGCAGAAATTGATTAAGATCCTTGAATCTGGTTCAATTAAAGTCAACAGCAAACAGAAGAGTCTTCAATCTGGATTTAAAGGAGCTGAGGGTCTCTGAGGGTCTCAGCAGACCTGCAGACTTTGTTCCAGATATGTGGAGCAGAAAAACACTGCTTCTCCATGTTTAGTTCTGACTCTTGGAACAGAAAGTAGACCGGTCCCAGACGACCTCAGGGGTCGGGATGGTTCATAAGGTAGCAGCAGATCAGAAATGTATTCAGGCCCTAAACCATTCAGTGTGTAACAGGATTGCACGGAGGAGCCAGATATAAATGGCAGCGCAGCAGTCAGCTTGTGGGATGTTAACGATTTTTAATAAAAACAACTTGAACAACTAAAAACAGAAAATCAAGCTCATTTCAAGAGCACATTCCCCAAACTAAAACTAAATCTTCCTAATCTACCGGGACCTATCTCTCCACTCTGGAGATCTAAGGGAGCACCTGCACTGCTCCTCTCCCAGCATGTCTTCCCTGCTTGTCCTTTTGTTCCTCTCGTTGACGAGGAGTTGAGGTCCAGGTGTCGCAGGAGACACACCTGGACCTCAACTCAGCTGCAGCTTTCTGACTGACTTTTTACAGAGAACTGTAAACACACCGTTACAGTAGTCCAGTCTACTGAAGATAAAAGCGTGGACAAGTTTTTCCAAATCCTGTTGAGACATAAGTCCTCTAATCCTTGCTATATTCTTCAGGTGATAGTAGGCTGATTTTGTAATTGTCTTGATATGGCTGTTCAAGTTGAGGTCTGAATCCATAACTACACCTAGGTTTCTGGATTGGTTTGTGGTTTTTAACAACAGTGATTGAAGCTGAGCGTTGACTTTCAATCGTTCGTCCTTGGTACCAAAAACAATTACTTCTGTTTTATCTTTTATTTAATTAAAGAAAATTCTGGCAGATCCAGTTGTTGATTTGTTCAATGCATTTACTCAGCCCTTGTATAGGATTATAGTCCCCTGGTGATATAGTTATGTAGATTTGTGTGTCGTCTGCATAATTATGATAACACACTTTGTTGTTTTCCATAATCTGAGCCAGTGGAAGCATGTAGATGTTGAATAGAAGAGGCCCCAGTATTGAACCTTGGGGAACATCACATGTCACCCTAGTCAGCTCTGATGTGTAATTAGCTACGGTACACAAAGTATTCTCGGTCCTTCAAGTAGGATTCAAACCAGTTAAGTGCTGCGCCAGAGAGTCCTACCCAGACCTGTAGTCTGTCTAGTAGTATGTCATGGTCGACCGTGTCGAATGCAGCACTGAGATCCAGTAATACTAAGACTGAGATTCTGCCACTGTCTGTGTTTAAGTTGATGTCGTTGAAAACCTTAACAAGAGCAGTTTCAGTACTGTGGTGCTGTCGAAAGCCGGCCTGGAAAACATCAAAACAGTTATTTACGGCTAAGAAGTTGTTCAGCTGTTGAAAAAACACTTTTTCAATTATTTTACTTAAAAATGGGAGGTTATATAGGTTATCGGCCTATAATATTTCATAATTGCGGGGTCTAAACTAGCCTTCTTTAGGAGTGGTTTAATAACTGCAGTTTTTAGGGCTTGTGAGAAAACACCTGGGAGAAGGGATGTGTTTACAATTTGTAAAAGATCAGTAGTCATGCAATGTGAAATATTTTTGAAAAAGTGTGTCGGTAGAATATCTAAACGGCAGGAGGATGATTTCAGATGTTGTATAATGTCTTCTAGGTTACTTTGGGTGATTGAATGAAATTGTGTCATGATATTTGAATGGATGTTATTTAAAGATGGGGACAACACATGTCCTGTGGTTGATGTGGAGGCACCGACTGCTTGTCTAAGTTTCTGAATTTTGTCAGTAAAAAAGGAAGCAAATTGATTGCATGCCCAGGTGGATTGGAGCTCAGCACTGACACTGGAGGGTTTGTTAGCCTGTCGACGGTAGCAAATAAGGCGCGTGCATTGTTATTGTTTTTGGTTATAATGTCAGAGAAGAAGGACTGCCTTGAATTTCTAAATTCCAAATTATAATTGCGAAGTCTCTCTTTATAGATGTCACAGTGAACCTGGAGATTAGTTTTTTCGCCACCTGCACTCAGCTTTCCGACACTCTCTCTTCTCTATTCTGACCGGCGTGGCATTTCTCCAAGGAGATCTTTGCTTACCCGAGACAACCTTCCCTTTAGTGGGTGCAATGGCATCAATAACATTTTTAACTTTAGAATTGAAGTTATCTACAAGCTCATTGGCTGAGATGCAAGAGAGGGCTGGTGTGGAGGAGAACTTCTGAATAAATAGTTCACTGGTGTTTTCAGAGATGTAACGCTTCGTCACAACCTCGGTTTTGACATTTGTGTGCAAGAAGAATGCACTCTCAAAGAAAACACAGAAATGATCAGAGAGGCAACATCAGTCACAGCAACCTTGGAAATGTTTAGACCTTTGGTGATGATTAGGTCCAGAGTGTGCCCCTTGTTGTGGGTGGGACCTGTTACATGCTGAGTCAGATCATAGTTATCAAGGACACCACATAGTTCTATAGACCCTCTGTCCTGGGGATTATCAACATGGATATTGAAATCGCCAACAATGACAACACAATCAAAATCCATACAGATTATGGACAGCAGTTCAGTATACTCATCAAAGAACGTTGCACAGTATTTAGGTGGTCTGTAAATGTTTAGGAATAAAGCTTGAGTGGAATTCATAGCCACATATTCAAAGGAAGTAAAATGACCAAAAGACATCTGCTTGCATTGAAAAGAATCATTAAAATAAAATAGCAACTCCACCTCCTTTCTTATGCGCTCTTGTTTCACTCATGAAACTGAAGTTGTGAGATGTTGATTCAATAAGAGCTGCACTGTTATCTTGGTCTAACCAAGTTTCAGTTAGAAACAAAAAAAAAAACAGTTTGTGCCGAACAATGAAATCATTGATTAAAAATGTAAAAAAAAAAAAGTAAAATTCTAAATCAACAATTGAATACCGTGCAGCTTAATAATTATTATTCTTTTGCAAGTCTATTCATTGTTTTTTGAGATGGTATTTCTGTACAGTTACAGATAAAGATCAGGCTACCCTAATATTATTATTATACCATGTGTTGAATTAGATTCCAGTGGTAGCTGCGTCGGATTGTTTCTGACTCCTATAATCCTAGAGCATTGTAAAGTCTAAAAGTTAAAATGTGTTGAAAAATGCACATGTTTTTATATAACAAAATGTTCTGCTTCAAACCCATATTGAAAAGAAAATTTTCACTCCTGTAAAAAATCCATTTGCTCTCTCGCTTTATTTTTGTTCAGGATTTTCTTTTCTTCTTCATGAAATATTAGAACAGATATTCAAAGATGAATTCGAAAAAACCTCAATATGTATCCTCCTAATGCAGGGGTGTCAAACTCATTTTAGCTCAGGGGCCACATGGAGAAAAATCTATTCTCAAGTGGACCGGACCGATAAAATCATGGCATAATAACTTAAAAATAACGACAACTTGAGATTGTTTTCTTTGTTTTACTTAGGTCCAAAATAGTACAAGCACATTCTGAAAAATGTACACAACACAAAAAATCCTCTTGACAAAACACTTCAAGTTAGTTGAAAATTCTGAGGAAAAAATAGGTGCAATTTCAAGAACACAATGCTTCAATGATTGGAACTTAAACTTCGTCTCAGTGTGTCTACAAAGTCATTAAACTTTAAGTCACAGTCTATCTGGGATTGAACAAAATACGAAATAAATAAATAAAACAACTCTTCTAGAACAGCAGTTTCATTCATTGAAAAATTGCAGCTCAATTTTATGCTTTGCAAAATCATCTCGCGGGCCGGATTAAACCTATTCGCGGGCCTGATCCGGCCCGCGGGCCGTATGTTTGAAACCCCTGTTCTAATGTAAAAAAAAATAATGTCATTCGCATTCACATTAATTCGCACAACCCTAGTTAGTACAGCTTCATGCTCTATGTGTGTAAAGATGTTGGATAGGCATTTGTTATGATTGTTTGAACTGTTGTTTTTGAATGACTGAGGGAAAACCTTCAGCACCAAGGACAGTGCCGATGCTATTTTCACTGTTATTTGGAGCTTTAAATGTGTGTACAAAACATGGTAATACAGTTTGCATTGGTCAGCACTGATTCTTGAGTGGGAAGATGTTGACCCTTAAGAGTTCTGAAGCAACATTGTTTTTCCTAATCAAACCAACCAATTTTTCCTAATCAAACCAACCAATGATGCTACGAGTCATAAGAGGCAGAGTGTCAAAAAGAAAAACGGGACGGTACTATGACGTCAGTCTGCATAAGAAATGTGCCATGTTTGTTGCAGTGAGAAGGCATATTTCTGGAGGAATTGGCCTTCAAAACAATAGGTGCTTGTTTTTGGGACAACGGGCTGTCAGAGATATGCAAGTTGTAGTGGCTGTGTCCCTGAGCCGGACAACATCGCCCATATCCAGTGTGTTACTGGAGTACTATTCTTTTTACTATTCTACCATTTTATGGTTTCAGTAGGTTTAATCAACCTGACTATCTGAAAACAGGTATTCCTCATAGTTTGCTCTCAAGGGCTGAGTGCGGTGTACTTGTATATGCAGTAGTACCAGTAAACGGTAACGGTACGTTTTTACCCCCACAATGTCCACCAGAAGATGAACCAGTCATTGTCGGACTTTGTGATGATATTGACGTTTGACTTTGTGTTCACAATTTGAGCTCTTTTCTTGCTCGCACACATTCACATGAACTGAGCTTATAGGGAAAACTGTGTGTGTAATAATTACATTTACATGTCTATTTTCCATAAAAGCCTAGCATCATACAAAATATAGTAATTTAACATAAATTGTATCTGTTTTATACTGTATTTGTCTTTATTATGAAAAAAGATTTGTAAACCATCATTTGACTACAAGTCCACGCAGGATGGAGCAGCTGTACATTGGTCATGTTACATATATCTTAAAATGTACTACCACAAAAGTAATGGATGTGTTTTGCTAATTGAACCTCAAAGATATATATTTGTTGAAATGCACTTTTAGGAAATTTAAATGGTGCAATTTATTTTGTGACGCTGAGAGTGATCGGAAGATATTGTAGATGTACCCTGCTTCCTGCAGGTACTGCTCAATGCTAACCTGTCCAGACCCCTTACTTAATCAATGTACTTTTACATTGCGATATCAATATATATTGTGTTACATGCATTTTCTGAAAAAAGAAGAAACTAATAGAATAGCCATCTGGTTATTGGCTATTCCAGCATATAAAATACTTAACAAATGTATGTTCGTTATCACATCATTAAACAAAAATCTTATTCAAATCAAATACTGCTATTAGGTATTTCTGTGTAATGGTTTGCAATATTGCAAATGTGGGCGTGGCTTCACGCCACTGGCAGTAAGTCTTCAACAAATGGGTTTTCGTTCCAATTGGACATTTTTCGGACAATTGGGGATTTGGAATTATGGGCTGTCGGAACTACGGGCAGACCCCCGTAACATCAGACAGGTGATCCAAAGTGTTTCCTGTCTGGGGAGATAGTCACATGGCCAGAGCAAACTATTCCAATAATACAGTGTTAAAAGAATAGTTCAAGATTTTGGGAAATACACTTATTAGCTTTCATTCTGAGAGTGAGTGGTTAATATCACTCTCCCAACAAACAGCCATCTCTCCCCCGGGAGGCCGCTGTTCGTTCCCCCGTAACATTTTTAACAGAATAGATGTCATTTCCTGTATTCTGGTATCTTTAACAAATTATTTGATATTTTTATCTGGCTACACTAGCATGAGGAAAATTATAGATACATTTTGTAATTTCATCCAGAGGAAGGGCTTGGTCCCATATCACATATTTGAAGATATTAAAGAGCTGAAAGTACAGAAATTGATTTTTAAGAGCCAACTTTAATAATAACTGGTCATTGTTTATTTAAACTGGAGGCTCTCTTTATGCTTGCCTGCAATTGAAGTTTCTGGTAAATTAATTTCTTTTGTTATCCCTCTAATGAGTCAAGTGGCGAGGACATATGTGGTCAACTATACATTCTCCAATAATCTACATTCATCTTCCAATCATTTCTCCTACTATGAAGAGTCACCAGGACCTACATCTCAAAGCTAGATTATGCTTATCTTGTTGGCTTTCGTTACACATACATTTTTACACACTGCAACCAAAAAGCACTCCACATATAATAACTTAGGGCATGAATTTAACAACCATCTGCCACCTTTCATGAAAAGCAATGGTCTTGAATACATAAGTAGGTGTGTGTGTGTGTGTGTGTGTGTGTAAATCCATCACATCAGCTGGATAGTATAATAGCTTTTTGGCACAGGGACCTTGGACAGAGCCCTTGAAACAAAACCAAGAAGGCGAACAAAATACATTGAAGTAACAAGTACATTTTCTGAACATATTGTGTATCTTTTTTTATCATTATTGTTGTTATGGGATGCATAGGCTACAAGTACTTTATCCAATTTCTTCTTTTGTAGGCTATTGAACTACCTTGCAGCATTGGTGTGTATCCACTACCACGTTGTAATCGTGGGATCATGTGACACAGGCACAGACAGTGTTGCCAACTCTGCAACGTTGGAGTTGGACTTTTCAGACCGAAGCACCTCAGTAAACCCAGTCAGCCTCCGGCAGCAGCACGTCACCCCTTCCTCCTTCTCCTCTCGCAGGCGGGAGTGAGTTACAATGGTTACAGGAATCGATGTCGCTATAGGTCGTTTCGTCGGGGCTGAAAATGACTTCACCTGTGAAAATTCAGCCTACCTATGCTGCTGCACAGGAAATGTAATATAGCCCATTGTACTTTTAAGGTGTTTAATAGTTATAACAGTGGGTTCTACTATGCTGTTTTAAATTGGGGAAAAGAGGTGGGGCTACAACTTCTTTTCAGAGATGCAAAACCAGAATAATGCACATATAATGGGCTATGTTATATTTCCCACACAGATCTCCCTCCTCCGACTGGGCACATACCATTCCTCTACTTGCTGTGTTACTGCTCCACATCCCATCTATTTTTATCTCGTTGTCCTGCTGCTTTCACGTTTGGTATTTCTCTCAGAAAGATTCCTGAGATCATGAAAACCTGTTCTTGACCAGGTACCGTCCCCTCTGAATAAACCATGTGAGGGCATAAAGCATTTCTTCGACAGGCTCGCAGTTTGCCATTTTTTCCTGGAGAACTACTCCACATTAAATCTGATAAAAGATTTTTTACCAGAGGTTTGTTTTTCATAACAATATCCCACGGCGGGTGGGCACCGAGGTGTTTAATTCAAAAGGCAGACTTTCAGATTTGTGCTGTGGAAGATAATCCACAGATAATCCACAGATAATCCACATCGTTCCGGGTGACAGTCACTATTTCCTTTGTGTGGACGATTGTGGCTCAGTGGGCGGTTCGATCCCCGGCTCCGATTGTCCATGCCGATGTGTCCTCGGGCGAGACACTTAACCCCGAATGTCTCCCGTAGCTGTGCCTACGATGTGTGAATGTTAGCTACTCCTGATGGCAGGTGGCACCTTAGCCCCTCCCATCAGTGTGTGAATGGGTGAATGATGTCACGTAGTGTTAAAGCACTTTGAGAGGTCAGAAGACGAGAAAAGCAATACAAGTACAGTCCATTTACCATTTAAAACAAATACTAACCTATGTTGACTACAAGCAAATGACAACAGCAGTACTTGGCCAATAGCCAATCAGATTGAGACAAGTGATTAGCCCCACTTGTCATCAGCTTTCGTTCTCAGAGGCTTTGGGCATGCGTAGTGTTGTTTTCCCTCTCTGGGCACTTAACATTGCGAGGGTCAAGCTGTCCCCATATTGCGGCCTCTGAAGCCAAGTTCCTTTTAAAACACCATTTTGAAACTATTATATCCAGACGCTGACTTTAAACTGTTTAATGATGATTAATAACAGCCACAAGCATTTCGATGTCATGCATTAATCCCGATATATATTAATTTATAAATGACTGTACCAGAGCTTGTGAGAGGAGGGAGTGGGGAGTGCAAGAGGAAGGATTTAGTATGGAGCGCAGAACAAATAAAAAAAATATAATATCCTTGCCTTATCTCCAGCTCCATCCCGCTCCAATTTCGCACCAAATTTGAAAAAGCTTGAGGGAGCCTGACCCCAAGTTACCTACATACTGCACACGGTGACCGCTTAGGATTGTTTCCGACTTGTGTGATCCAAACACTTCCAAAAACTTTGAGCATTGTCTAGTACTAAAGTCAACATTTATTTAAAAAAGATTGATGTAATCATTTCCAAAATTCACATGTTTTTATCAAACAAAATATTCTGCTCCAATCCATATTTGATGGCATTTAGCCTTTAAAAAAACACATTTTCACTGCAGTAATAAGATTCAAGATTCAAGATATTTTTACTGTCATATGCACAGTTAACAGACAGTTACTCCGTACAATGAAAATCTTACTTTGCTAGGTCCTCCTTCCACACAGAACTACAATAAAACTGTTAACTCTCCAGCTTGTTGCATACAAAGGGAGGCACGCACTGACGACTTAAGTTGATTTAAAAAGATGAACTAATTTAATGCGATGTATGACTTCATTCAAATTGAAGAGTTTGTTTGAGGGTGATGACATCATTAAACATGAAGCCAGACATTCAACTCTTCATTCGAAACCCAGCCCTAAATAAAATACAACTCAGTACTCGATACCACTAAAACCACACTTTTTGTTCTCTTGCCATCAGATCACCTTTAGTGTTCTCATTTGTGTTTGGAGACTTGATGACCCATGTTGTCACCCAAAGGGCGACCGAGGATCAGTGGTGAGTAGGGGTCCTTCAATCAGAGGGTCGGAGCTTCGATCCCCGGCTCCGCCACTCCATGTCGATGTGTCCTTGGGCAAGACACTTAACCCCAAATTGCTCCCGTAACTCTGCCTACAGTGTTAGTTAGGATATTAATGGGCAGGTGGCACCTTGCATGGTAGCCACTGTCATCAGTGTACGATGGATGCACTCACTGTAAGTCGCTTTGGATAAAAGCGTCAGCTAAATGAAATGTAATGTTAGAACTGAGCGTAAAACCACCACCAAAAAAAAAACCTTGACCTGCTGGCTGCTGCACATTGATGTTGGAACAGTCCATCTGATTTGGATTTGGCACAATTTTGACACAATCCCAAAATTGTCAATATTTCTAGTTATTAGAGTTGTTGCAAATCTCAGGGGCGTTTAAATTAGGTTTACTTACTTTGAGAACAAAACCCAGAGGTTCTGGTTTTACTTTGGTTCTTTAGAGACCGACAGTATACACTATACCGTCTATAATGGTTACAGGATTATTCAAAGGGCTTGTTAGGTAGTCAAACATGCAGCGGAACACCCCCACACCTGGTTTGTGCCACATCACTTACCTGCAAATAATGGCAACTTAACCATAACAAGGTCCTTTCCAAACCATAACCTTTCCCTTAACCTAATTTGAGTTGCCTTAGTCCAACCATACCTGAATCATATTTCATTAGTGTAATGCCATGTGTTGAAATCACAGAAAAAAATTGTAAATGTTAGTATAGGATATTCTCAATGCTATTTTTCCGAATGAAGGGTTTTCAGAATTGTCCAGTATCAACATTCTTTACTGGCATTAGACCCCCCCCCCCCCCCGTTTGTTTGATTGTGATAGTACCTGTGATAAACTGCTGACCTGTCCTGGTTGTACCTTGCAATCACCCAATACATGCTGGGATGTAATACTTAGGAGGATGGGTAGGAACAGAAAATGGGTGGATTTCTAGTAGACAATATTTTTAATAAAAGAGCAGTGCACACATCATTGCAGAAGACAGCAGCGTGGGTACAGTGGCAGTGTGAAGGAAAAGTTCAAAGGTGCAGGGTTTAAGGACCTTGGCTCCACCTTCTCTGTATCCCAGCTGGCTGTCATTGAAGGGTGACCTCCTGTTGATAACAAGATAGCAGCATCATACATTTTCCTTCTATTACCCGTTGTGTTCTCTTGGGCTGGGGAGTACACACATTTACACTTCTTCACACCCTTTTGTTGAGAAACCACTCTAACCTTCCAAGGAACTATAGCTCTGTAAAGGTGGCTGTTAGGGTGAGAAAGGACATATTCTTAAAAATCCATCCTGGTATTGTGTTAAAGACATGAATTTTGGCTGTCAGAATGTAAAATCATCCAAAATGAACTTTCTTGTCTGGCGATAGGGATGGCAACAATCTCTTCAGGTTACATAAAGTTGAGCTGCCGCGTGTCACGTGTTTCTCTGCCCGTCTTCACGTGTGCTGAGCCATGTTGTCTTGTTTATGCAGAATATTCTTCAAGCTTTAAAGGAATTTGTACTTCCACGGGTCAAGAGTTCAGGATGCAAAATGGCGTGCATTTTTGTCTGCGTTACTTTAATAGGTTATTAGAATGTTACATTTTTAAAGGAAAGAAAAAGGTTATTTCACTAGGGTTATGACTCATTTCCAACTGTGTCTCTCTGGCCAACGATTTTAATTGAACTGAAAATACCGTTTATTTTAAAGCCCCAATTCCATGTCTCATTAGATACCTGTTTCAATGTAACATAGTTTGAGCTTAGAATAAAATAGCTTTTAAAGCTTTCAGAACATCGTATCAATAAAACCCATGCCATTCAGTGCCTTCATAATCCCTCCAACATGCCTCCAGTATTGAGCAGGAGGACGCAGCTCTGTCCCTGGCCCTCCAGCAAGTGTTCCCCAAGCTCTGGCTGCCTGGATTTACAAATAACTCATTCCAGCCTGCACCCCAGCCTGCTAGCCCTCCGTACTGCACCTGTGGCCTGCTAGCATCGAGCCTGCATTCCATCTTCCTCGCCTCAGATTTGTAGGTCCTGATCCTGTATGGCCTGAACCTCATGGGCCTTCAATGGACCCGTTGACGAGCTCCCAGATGTCCGGCAGCCATCAGTCATGAGTAGAAGGCATGATGCCCATGACTCCCAAGGCCATTGGCTTTCTTTGCTGGCCAGCTCCTTGGCCAGATCACTACAAGTCGGCCTTCCCCACCCTCCAGAGCATCTCCGCCTGTCTGCATAATACCCCAGGCAATGTGTCCCTGCCCTGCTGATCTCCGTCATCAGAGAGAGAGAGTTTGGAACATGTAGGCTGTGCCACTCCTCAGTTGCCAGTTTGTTCTCCACTGCTGTTGC
Source organism: Ophiodon elongatus (assembly GCA_016806645.1). Taxonomy (NCBI): domain Eukaryota; kingdom Metazoa; phylum Chordata; class Actinopteri; order Perciformes; family Hexagrammidae; genus Ophiodon; species Ophiodon elongatus. The sequence continues at coordinate 115,246 of JACSYO010000894.1, read as the reverse complement.
AGTATTATATTTTCAATCAATCAGCTTCTGCCACAGCAGGTCCCCACAGACACGCCTCTCCGCAGATATCATACGATATATTATAGCATACTATACTATAAAAATATTATAGGAAACCATTAGAGGAAATACATAAGGCTATTCCACTCTATTACTTTATGTGATGTGGTTAATGGTCCCAGGTCTCTGTGTGTTATTAAAAACCATTACCAAGGCACCCTTTTGGCAAGACATTCAGAAAATGAAGGGCCATAAAAAATAAAAGGTGTGAAACTGAGACATAACACTAAAGGGGCTTTGAATATTGTCCGATGTCTCTGTTTAAAAACACAGCTCCCAGCTCAAAATATGTGCTTCATTTCTGAGTCTCAAAAGCTGCGGTTTGTTACTTTTACGATACATTAGAGGTTCTGACTGCAGCGTGACACGTGGGCCGTTAACATAAAGCAGCACGTGGACTCCGAGGCTAGAGTCCACGACATGTCTGTTCTCTGCTGGTGAGGAGGTGATCCATTCAGGCAAACTCAAATAATACAGGAAATTCAGCTCCCCTATTGTTCCCTTGCCACAGTCAAACAGCGAGCCGCGGCGGCCAACTCTAAACTCCTAATGCATCGGCAAATAGCTGTGCAGGGTCATGAGAGCGGAGGCCGCCCTCCCTCTCCCTGAATACAATGGAGCAGTAGCCGCTCGCTGTCTGGTAAATGGACCTGTATTTGTAGAGCGCTTTTCTAGTCTTCAGACCACTCAAAGAGCTTTTAACACTACATGGCATCATTCACACCCATTCATACACTGATTCATACCCATTCATACACTGATTGCAGGGGCTACCATGCAAGGTGCCACCTGCCCATCAGGAGTAACTAATCATTCACACCCATTCATACTACGGGAGCAATTTGGGGTTAAGTGTCTTGCCCAAGGACACATCGACATGGACTAGCCGAGCTGGGGATCAAACCGCCGATCCACTGATTGAAGGACAACCTTGCTCACCCACTGAGTCACAGTGATTTGTTAATAAGAGTTTTGTTTATAATGTAAAGAGTTCATCAGTTTGTATGGATACCAGGGAGCTGTGCAGCTGATGCCCTCTGACCAGTGGCGGCTGGTGGAATGTTTTTTTTGTAGGGTCATCCAATCAATTTCAGCAAACATCCCAGTATGATTCAATGCAAAAAAAGGTATCAACCACGCATTACTACTTTGCAGTTAAATATTTAACATTTATTCCAACACTTTGACACCTGCATGTTTTTTCTGACAGATTATTTGTAAAGGAATTTTGCTCTTTTGTTCTTCTGAGTGGCAAGCATTAAGGCGATCCTGGTGTTTCTCAGGAAGGTCTTGATCCTCTTCAAAGTAGAGAAACACCTCTCGGATTCAGCTGTTGTCATGGTGATGAGGATCCTGAGAAGAGTCACTGTGAAGGTGCTCTGAAGGTTGTTTTCCATGAAAAACTGGTACATAGGCACTGCACCACTACAAGCCTTGAACTCACTGTTCTCATAGATGAGGGACAGTTCTGTTTTGAGCTTGGCCTGGTTCAACATGGGGTAAGTCTCCACTGTTGTTTCAAGCACTGAATCAGGGAACTTCACACTGTGTTGGGGGAACAACTCTCCATGCAACAGTGTTGCGCTGATGAGACAACTACATGTCAATTGTAGTAACACAACTTACCACACACAACTTACCTCTGTAGCCAGCCTCTGTTCTCCTGGTCCCAGCATCCTCTGGTGCTGCTGGTCAGATCCACTGTCCCCACACAGATAGGAAATGGAGACTCTGGTCCAAAAAATAAAGTTTAAGTTACTAACTTGCCATCTTCAAAAACAACTAGGCCTCTTCTAGAAATTGACTTGGTGGACACCTGAATAAGCCTGTTATTACAAATTGTGTATAATAACTACCTGCATTTTTATAGAAACTGATCTTTTTCCTTTTAAAATATTTAAACAAATATCATTGTGATGTTTTCAAACATAATCATTCACTTTGATGACTAGGCCCATTTAGGATTTTACAGACTGTTGGAAGTGAGCAACTCATCTTTCTAACAACAAAAGCTTTATCAGCTAGTAGTAAATATAGTTATTTACCAGATTTTTTTGAATGCTGTCTGTGAACCTCTGGACAAGTGCTTTAATGAAGACGGGGTTGATGTTCCTCTTCTGCAGCTGGTTGAATAGCATGTCCACATTTGGCATGATCTTGTGGAACAATGCCAGGAAAAAACAAAGTCTCGCTTCAAGCATCCTCACAAAGCCCCCTGCCTCTCTGACAGTTGGGGGATCAAAGTTCCTAGAGTCTCTGATGGTCTGGAAACACTTTAGGAGGTCATCCTTGTGCTCGTACACAGTATTTACAGCGCGACTGTAGAAGTTCCACCGTGTCGTAGAGGCTCTAGGAAGTCTATGCGCAATCACTTGGTCAAGCACGGTGGTATGCTTGGGTGACCTGGAGAAGAAGGCAGAAAATCCACCAAGGTCAGAAAACAAAGTGCGGATCCTGGGGATGTGTGCTGTTGCCTGCTGCATGACGAGGTTCAGCTGATGCGCATCGCAGTGGACGTAGTGAGCATTGTCGTAGACATCCAATATCTTACGCTGCACTCCGCCGGTGGCTCCCTTCATTACAGCAGCCCCGTCGTGAGCTTTGGCGATAAGTTTGGCCTTTTGTCCGTTTGGGAGTATGGTGCGCAGCCTCTCTGTAAGTGATGGTGTCAGTGGTTGCGTTCTGGATGGTAATGTACTCGAAAAACCGCTCTTGGACGTTACTGTGAGCGTCGATGTAGCGTAGCACCAGCTGGCAGTGAGTGGAAATGTCAGTGGTCTCGTCTGCTTGAATGGCGATAAAATCAGCGTTCTTTACTTCCTCCAGAATGTAATCCTTTATAACCGACAGCATGCAGTCCAACAGCTCGTTTTGTACAGTCTTTGACGTGCCTTTAAAACCGCTGGCTGTCTTAAGGTGCTCCTCCAGCACACCGTCAAGGGAGGCAACAAAATCCACCAATCCCTTGAAAATACCAGGGTTGTCCAAGGAGTCAGTCTCGTCATGACCACGCAAGGCCAACTCAAAAGCCCCACAAAAGTTCACACAATCAATTATTTTGGATAAAATGTGCCTGTTTTTATTCACCTCCTCATTGTGTTTCTTCACCGCAATCCTGTGTCCGTCATCCAGCTGGGTAGCGATATTCACTTTGCCTAATATGGCTAGCTTGACGGAGTTATCCATGTGTGTCCTGGTGTTCTCATGTTTTCTTAAAGTGCTTCATGTCCCTTACTTCCGTATCTGTCCATGCTGGATCTGTCCCCGTTGATTTAAAAAGCAAGCATGGAAAGCAAAATACGGCATTAGCACGACTGCATCCAGCTAGCCAAACCTTCCTGGTGTACCAGTCTCTACAGAAGCTTCCCTTTCACGCCAGTTTGTTGTCTTATTGTGAGGTCAGGTTGATCTGGGCCCAGTTGTTTTACCTGTAGTTTCCGCCAAAGTTCTTCTCTCAAACGGGTCTTGGAGGACAGATTTTACCGAGTTAGGGTTGGGTCTTCTTTGAAGAGGAGTGCTAGTCATTGTCATGTCGTTAAAATGGCGCCTCGCGAGACTAGCCCTGAGGAGAGCGCGCAGCTTTGGGCTATTTTAGGACGCTGATTGGCTAAATTGTATGTCACTCATTTATATCTTTAATCAGTAATTGGCTAAACTGCTTCTTAGATCCGCCTCTTTTGGGCTAAACCGATTTGGCCCCAAGCTGTGCGTTCTCGTCAGCTGAGACACGCAGACAGGCGGAGTGGACGTGCAGGAAAAGCATATATTTTCCGCAGATATCCTATTTTACAAATATGACTGGGTATATTCCATATTTCAAAAACACAAATATTGACAATTTGTATAATTTATTATAATTATTATTATAATAATTTTATTTTTAATTTCATTTAATTAATTTTTTTGTGGCTCAAGGTGGGGCCAGGCCCCATGGCCTTCTATTGGCCAGCTGCCACTGCCTCTGACTTGTGTCTTTGGGGCTGTATATATATATGCCATGGTTACAATAATAAACACGTGTTTCAAGGTTAGGCAATGGTCGTACTTAAATAAAACCCACATTGACTGTAGAGAGGAAAAAGGAAATGCAGTCTTAGTGTCAAAGACAGACGTGTAGCATCAATGATGTAATCATTGACTGAAACTGCAATAACATTTGCACTTAACCTGATCAAAAATGTAATATAACCCAATAATGCAATAACTTGATCGATACTGTATTTATTAAGTAATTAATTGTGTTCCAGGATTTTGTTTTTCAAAGTCAAGAGTTTTTGATCCCACATTTTCTGTCTAGGTTTGAAGGCAGAATTAACATTTCATTATATATAAAATGTTCACCTTTTTGAGACTCTGCAAAACACAAAATGACAAAGATCACATGAGAAAAGTTAATTTTGTGAGCCTTTGTAATTTAGAAACATGAACTCAACATATACATTTTTTTTTAGCCATTTCTGCAACTGAAGCAAAACAACTCTGGCTTAATTTTTGCAAAGACAAACCTCAAGTTCAAACGGATCAACCAACGAACAATTAACAAATATAGATACAGCAAATACAGAAACATACAAAGAACAAATCAAACAGTATTTGAAAACCTGGAGAAAGTGACACACATTAATAATTTAACCTTTCACTTATCTCGTGATGTCCAACCCAGTACATCCCCCCACACCCATGTGTTTTCTTTATACTATTAAATCATTCATATGTGTTACTGAAAAGTAAAACTAACACACTAGCATACTATGAAATTAAGCTTGGTTGTATTTCCCCAGAAATAATACATTTTGAACTGTTTTATATTGAACTTTGTGTTGAACAAATCTGCTACAACTAGATATAAGATAGACTAGATCAATTACATTTAAAGTTTGATAGAGAGATTTGAACATGTGGTGACATTTAAACTATCGGTTCAGTAAAGTTGCCATCCTATGGAAATTGCAATGATAAAAGTGAATTAATAAGATATTTAGTTTGCGATTTAGTTTAAGATCCTGATTTTTTTATAATGCCCAATTGCACCCAAAATTCCTCACAGCTTATGTTTTGTCCATTATTGTGCATTTTGACATAACTGATTATCGGTGGATTCCTGAACAGACAGAAACGATTATTTCATTTGCAGATGATAAATATCTATTTCGTCCCGGTAATCATTTTAAACAACTAATGGATACCATGGAAAATAAATGAAAACTTTTGGTTCGGTGATTTTAACTACAACTGAATTTATAATCATTGGTAATCCTAAATAAAATTGCAAAGAAAGCTTGTAGATTGAAAGGGTGCATTTATTACATTTTGGTAAATGATATATGAATTATAAACAAAATCACTGTTTATTCAAATAAAGGCTTTTGAATTCAACTATTTATATTTTTTAATTGGCACAAATCATTGCCACAAATGTTGTATAAAGTAAAACATAATTCTTAATCTGAAAGTATCCAAATAGTGTTTTCAATTAGGAGAAAACCAATATGACTTGTGTGTTTGAAAATAATGTAATGATCACAATAATTTGATAAATGAAAATGTAGGATCAGATTAGCATGTTAGCTTTAATGGTTTTAATAGTGAAGGCTTTTAATTTGAAACCTCTGCAGTTTTTATCAGCAGTGTTAAATTGCATTGACTGTGATAACAGTAATTTGGAATTGGAAATAATTTGTGAATAAAAACAGTATCTTGTCAAAAAAAACAAAAAAAAAACAGACTATTTTATTTTGGAATTGTTTTTTTGTCTAATAGTTTATGTAACTACTTACAGACCACAATAATTTTAAATTGTTGAAACATGTAGAACTGTACATGTTTGGGTGTGTCATTGGGTGGTTTATTAGAGTGTATCTGAAAATAAACAATTACAATTACGACAAATGAACAAGGGATTTCACATTTGCAATTAGTTAACGGGTACCTAAGCAGCCTCTTATGCCTAGAGCTCTTGATAAGTCACGTAACAGAATACAAATGGTTATAAGCATTCCCATTTTGTGCTTACATTCACTTGTGCTTAACATCAAAAACCTAAAATTAGTGGGATCCCGACAATTATGTACATCTTTTTTATTGTCAATTTTTCTCTCAACGTATCAGCCAGCCAGATCAGCTGCCGAACTGTACATTTTCTACTCAGCCATTAGTTCTTGTTCAAGGTTTCACAATTTCTTTACCTGTGTCCCAAAATTCTTATGTCCCCTGATATTAAGGAGTTAACATGTTGTCAAGTAAATTTTTATATGGCACACTTGTGTACTCCAAGTTTTTATAACACATACATATTAATCAAAATTAAATATCAATCTCCAAAGTCTAACCTCAAGGTGGGAAAACTCTTTGATGGGTTGTGGCTATTTGTTTAAACCCTGGTTCTGGTTACACTGTGGTTGTACGGGAGGTGTATGTCCCATTGCGAAACACCATATCAGAAGCCATACAGTCCTTGGGGAAATCCAGAGGGCTACACGCTGCTTGTCTCTTCAAAGCTACAGCACAGTAATCCACCTGTTCCGCATCCAGCCCAGACTCCAGCCACCGGAAACACACAATGCGTTGGAATGAACGACGGAAATTGTCCGACACAAAGCCGTACAGGATAGGATTGGCCCCGCTGTTGGCGTAGCTGAGGATGACAAAAAGCTGAGTGACCATTGGGTCTGGGGGCCGGTGGAAAACGCTGACAAGCTGGACAATGTAGAAGGGCATCCAGCAGAGAACGAACACGGCCACGACTAGCAGCACCATGCGGGTGATCTTCTTCTCTGAGCGCCGCCGTTGAAGCCAGCCTGCTTTTAGCCCCACTGCTCGCATCCTGGCCACCATTAAACAGTAGCATAAGCAGATGGCTCCGACCGGCAGCAGAAACCCCAACAGGAAGGTATAAACCACGAATGCTTCTGACCACGCCGATTCAGGCCACAAGAAGTTACAATCCACACCCCCGTCCTGTGCCGGGACAGTGTCTGCGAAGATGATGATGGGCAGGATGACTATGAGCGACAGCCCCCATACACACACATTGACTACTTTGGCGACAGTCGGTCTGCGGTAGCGGGCAGCCTTGATAGGGTGGACAACTGCTACGTATCGGTCCACACTCAGCACAGTCAGGCAGAAGATTGATGTAAACATATTGATACCATCTACACTCAGCACCAACCTACACATCAGCGACCCGAAGGGCCAATGACGGACGGCAGCTGATGTGGCCAGAAAGGGAACACTTAACATGAACAACTCGTCGGCGATCGCTAAGTTGAGGATGTAAATGTTCGTGGCTGTTTTCATTTTGGCGTATTTCAGAATGACGTAGATGACCATGGCGTTACCAGTAAGACCTACACAGCAGACAAGAGCATAGATGGATGGGATGATGATTTTACTGGCGTCAGGCTCCTGGTAATAGTCCTCATAGTCCATGCTTGTGTTATAAGGCAGCCCAGTTGGATATGACCCATAGTCCTGGCTCACATTGAAATCCATAGTCACTTTTGCTGGGTATGCTAACTTTTAGTTGGAATGATGCTATTCGATGGAGCTATAAAGAGCTGAAGTGAAGCCAAATTTTCGGCTTCTTGAAATTTGAAATTCCACAGATTACCAAAAAGCCAGCCCTACATATGGCCCTGTTCAACAGTTGGTGGTGCACCCCCCGACCCCATACATTTGTCTAGACAACAATGGTAATGCATCAATATTTATTAAACAATTCTGTTTTAGCAACCTTTTGAGACGCACTCTTCCCCACAAGCCCAAGTCCATCAATTGGCTGCAGATATGAGGGTGGACAGGGAGTACCGAATGGCGTAGATATCGAAAGAACGTCTGAACGTGCTGATTCTCTGGAAAGACTTCACAGGAGCTGTAGTTTTTAACTATCACTTTGTGATTGCAAAAAAGCTAATTCTGTCGTAGTTCTCGTTTTTCTCAGAAAATCGTGAGATAATGAGAGATTCCTTATATAGTGTCTTTTCAAAATAAACTTCCGTCTTCACAGAAAGTTAGGTTTAGACAACAAAACCACAATTTAGGGAAAGAGTGTGGCTGACATTAACTTGACTGACCAACAACTCACAGAAAGTTAGGTTTAGGCAACAAAAAATGTGGTTGCTGTTAACTTTACTATGCTCGTGACTAATAATACAAACAACTCACGTGACTATCGTTTGACATGACAAAATCTCAATTTTAACTTTCACACCAGAAATGAACAGCGGCCTCCTGGACAAAAGTCCTGCGTTTGTTTGACCCACCCGCCCTGTGTGGACTATCTCGCTCTTCAAACTATGTCAGGTACTCTGCCCATGTTTCGATGTCAGATGCCGAGGAGCATTGAGAGTGAGAACGAGTTGATGTATCTTTTTTTTATATGTATTTTTACTGAAAGAAAATGTCCATTGTCTTTCTCATAGTCCATACGTCATACGCCTTTTCTCATCAAGGTAAAGTCAAGAAAACCTTCATCATTCTTTTCAGAAAAACAGGGTAAGCAGCAATTGCTCTCAAGGGTAACCACTATACACACTGATTGGCAGGATTCTTAGTGGGCAATCATGTAGCATTCCATTTTCTTTCATGACTTAATATCGTATTGCCCATCTGTTCCAGTTGTAGTAAGTACAGAGTTCTGATCAAAAGCAAGGTCAGACCACTTGGACACACAGTGAATACAAAACACTCCATCTGTTGATTGAAACAGCACGTTCCGGCAGGTAAAATCACATTGAGTGTGCACTTAAAGGTTGTGATTCTTGGCTTCAGCACTGATGTTGTCCCGTGGAGTCTCACAGTTGTTGCAGAGTGCAGAAAAATCACAAGGTTCTTGCTAAGCTTCTCTTCGGGATACACTGACCTCCCATTTTCTGTGACCTGAATTATGGAAACCTGTGAGAAAACAAAGAACTGTCACTTAGTTTGCCTCTAACAAGCACCAAGCACAAACAAGTCATACCTGAGAAAAACTGACACTGCATTGACTTTCTTGAAACACCACTGCATTCACCGGGTATGAGCATAAAGGCATTTCTGTCTGTGTGTATTATTTTAAAGGCTCAAAGTCTGTCATACCTACAGGCTGTCTGTGGTCATACTGATCACCAATAGGCCATGCAAAATGATTGAAAAGAACAGTTTTAGAGTGTGGCAAATATAATAAACCCGCAGGTGAGTTCTCTTATTTAGTGGTTAGACCTCTAGGACCGGTTGGATGTGCACATTGGGCTTACAGCTATATTTTTCTTACATTGTATATGAAATCCTGACTTCACGTAACCCCCCCCCCAGAATAGCTTTGCCAAACTTTGACCTAACACCACATTCATATCCTCTGGGATGGATCTTTACGACAGTTCACGAGTGTTCACGTCATCTGACAACTCTAGGCAATCGTGTGACTCTAGAGTTGGCAGTGTGAGCTTTGATCTGATTTGGTCTTATGGTCAGCACTGAGTGACACAAGTTACAGCAGGAAGAATAGAGGAGAAATGGTAAAGCATAAAGGTCCAGGTGGAAAAGACTCAAATCTTTTGGGATTTTCATAAGGAGAAGGGAGGATAATATGTAGGCCAATGTTCAATAATGTTGAATCTGCCTGTTGATTGATATATTTGATATGGTGGGCCGGAGGATATAGCAGGCGGGCAACCTTAGCTGCCGAGAGAGAACACCACCTTTGCTAAAATTGCTCTCTGATGTGAACAGAAACAGAATCGATCACCTGCGATCGCTGAGCAATGCAACAAGCATATCTTGTGTGGTTTATAATAATAAAGGTTATCTATCAAAACTCATCACTTATCAAATCGAGCAGAAATTACAAAGAATACAATGTCAGATACACTTTTTCACATATATAGACATACATACACACGTATATATGTAAACTACAGTTAGTCACAGATGGATCTAACAGCATGTAAATATGTCTGTGACATCCTGTATATTCACTGAGGCTGCTGGTTGCAGCCCCGGTGGGGCGCCCTCATAAATCATTGATTTAGAAGATTGAAGAATGTCCAGTAACTACTGACTACTGCTAGAATCTGGCAATTCAACATCCATCCCATCCTCACACAGCCTACAGAAGATGATTACTGGTGGTGGGCATAAACTGGTTTGGGACTGGATCGGGATGGCAACACAGGTAGATGATGAAGATGATGATATGGAATTTGATGACCTGACTATGCTTGTTGGACGAAGAGGGCAAAGTAAAATATGGGAGGAAATGAGGATATAAGAGTGCCAGCCAGAGCAATAAAAGAAGCTTAGAGGTCGTTTGCAGAAAGGTTGACAGTGACAAATTTAAAATAATATTAAATTCAGGGAAGAAACGTGAGCAAGTCATTCCAAGTCCAATGGCTCTGTGAAGTATTTAAAGAGGCAAAGTGAGGAGACTAAAGAGATTGTCAAGAGCATTTAATGGTGGAGAGTAGAACGTTTGTCAGAGCTTCTAGAGTTTCAGGATGAGGTACTTAAAGATAGGCTGCATGAGTTTCCCAGTCAGACCCTAGAATCCTCCTCCGCTTCAATGTTGTTAATGCCAGAGGTATGAGCATGTAGCGCTGGCTTGCAAAGGGGTTGCAAATGTGGAGGGGATTATAGATTTAAGGACTGTGAAGAAAATGTGCAGTGAAATTGTGAAGTCAGGAAAAGAGCAATGGAAATGCTGTGAACAACATGTAGAATGAATGGAGAAGTGATCGATGAGCTCATGGAAGTCAACAAAAGGAAATGGTACAAGAATTCATTTTAGAAATGGTACGGTATCTGCTGTAGATTATACTTTAGTATCAGAAACAGTGGCAGGTATATGCACTTGGGAAAATGTAGCATAAACAGCAATAAGACGTCACCACTATCCTGTTGTTTACTCAACAGCTTCAATGACCTCAGCTAACAAAACTGGTATTTCATTAACAGTTCTACATTTCCACATTAAAATTTGAAAAAGTATTACAGATGGATTATTACTGGGGAGATGCAGGCAATTTTGTTCACATTACAATGGGTTGAAGACATGAGACCGTTGAGAGCAGTAATAGGCTCCGATTCCAGTTCGTCATTAACCAGCTTGAAGTACAGTAATTCAGACAGCAGATGTTTTAATAGAGATACAGCAAACACCATATCAAATTCAAATGATAGGATTAGATATAACAATCGTATGGATAGCACCACATCTGTGATTCAAAGAAAAATAAATAGCTGACAAATGTGCAAAGGAAGCCACCAAAATGAATCACATTGTTGTCACACCACAGTACCTAGTGAAACGGAAATGAAGACCACAACTAAGCATACGCTGGAAGGAGGTGGCAAAAGCAGTGGGAAGAAGAGAGAACAGGAAGGGGGTTGTAGAGAATTCAAAGGAAAGTAGCTATGACGAGGAGAACAATAATACCATGTAATATATGTTTTGGACATACTGGATTAAACAGTAAATTATTTAAAGTAGGAAAACATAATACAGGAAGGTGTGAATTTGTAATGAGGAAAAAACTTTAAAATATTTTATGCTTTACTGTTAAATATGATGCACTTGGCACTGCAAGAATGGCATTGCCAGGGCACCCGGGTGGCCCAGTGGTTTGATGATGATGATGATGATGATGATCATGATGATTAGAGCTGGGTATCGTTTGAAAAATGATGATGCCATTACCAATACCAGTACCCTGAAAGTGATACCAATACCAACTAAGGACTTTGTTTGATACTATTCGAAGATTAAGAGATTTAATGCACCTGAAAAAAGCTATTGTTATCATATTGGATGCATGAGGAACGTGCCCATGCAGAGCTTATAGACTACTTTTTAATAATTATAATCATATCATAATGATCAGGTCAAAAGATCAAAAAGGAAGAAAAAACGTAATGTATTTAACGCGTGCACGAATAATTACAAATTTGTCGTAGACAGCATTGTGCAAAGTTTATAAAGTGTATCCTAACTCAACAAGTCCTGGAGGCTACGTTACACTCCCCGTGTCCAAACGGTACAGAGACGGAGCCGTTCGGTGGCCAACAAGAGAACTACACTTAGTTTAGAGGGCCGGTATGTGCGAGCACTCCAGATGTAACAGCTGCTAATCTGCAGTATAAACAGTACTCCTCCAGAAATATCAATGATGGATGAAGAAGAACAGAGAGTCCAAAGTCTTAATTAGTCTTCCACTCCTCGACGGGCTGCTAGCTCCACTCCAACCTTCCCTTCTGCCAGCTTTAATGATAGGCAATCATCCTTTTGAAGTTGCATTAACGCTGCCTGGTAGAAGGAATATATCAGTCTGTGTGTGTGTGTGTGTGTGTGTGTGTGTGTGAGTGTGTGTGTGTGTGTGTGTGTGTGGATAGGGAGAGTAAGGGATGAAATGATTTATATCCTATGCTACATTGATATACAACCAAGGGTGCTGTTGTCATTATTGCTATATTGTCATGACAAGTCTATGTTTTTTTACATAAATATTGTTCAGAATTTTAAACACACATACGAAGGCTGCTGAATAGATGAACGCCTGGAAGCCTTTGAATCTTTATTCCATTAGTGGAGGGCCACACATGATGAAAACATTGTTCTGTTGGTGAGTCCATCGCTCAGTAAAACATTTAAGTCCAGGATTTGGATGCACCAGCTATTAGTAAATCCATCAATACATACATTACTAGTGATTAAAATTGAAAGAGAAAGTCTGATGATATATTTCTCTTACTGACAACAACTCCAAAGCCCGCTCTGTTATTCCTCTGTGCCACAGAGCCCATGAAAACACACTATTGAAGCACATCAATGAGCCACAGTGTTGCACATACAAGAACACACCAACCTATCCTCACACAACGGTTCGTATAATATCTTATAAAATGTTGTCTGCTATTTTTACACCAGCGATTGGTGCGTCTGAGCAAGCAGCTGCAGTGCAGAACCTGTCAGGCAAGAAAACTACTTTAGGTTAGGAAAAGATGGTGGTTTCAGTTCAAATAAGTATGTTTGATAAGTAAAATACATAGATAAGTACGCAACTTACGTAACAAATAAGTTGAATGTTGACTTTTGGTTTCACATGGGAAAGGCCATGGTTTCCTTGGTGAATGTTCTGTGTTTGTTTGAATTACAGTGCAGTACGTTTGGTATGTGAATGAGAACAGCCTGAACACACACAGCAGTTTATTTTGACTCAATTCCACATTCACCGTCCTGCTGCCCCAAATAATTACTAGAGCACCAAAAATGGATTAATCTGCTGCTGAAAATAGTCTGCATGCACTAGTTTGTCCTGTTTGAGAAATGTTTACTAAAAAATGACACGTGTCCAGCTGTTTTAGGAAATTACTGAACCTTTTTTCAAAATGAATATATGAATATATATAAACTTGAAACCATTTTTAAAGATCCATTGGTTCCTACTGATGGAACTTTATATATATATATATATATTTAATTGACAATAAGGAAAATGTAGCATAGTCACTAGTTTTATCCTATAAGTCTTAGCTAGTAAAGACCGTAGTAATGTACGGAGTCGTTGCTAGTAGATATCTGCAGTGGTGTCCAATCAAAATACAATATACTGTCAGTATCTAGTATCTGCATACACACACACACACACACATATACATATATATATCTATATATATCTATCTATATATAGATATATATAGATAGATAGATAGATAGATAACGAATTATCGTCAATGACACTGTGGTGGCGGGGCATGGTTTCGCTCAGCTGCGGAGTGGGGGGGGACGAAGTAGTGGCTCAGGGAAAGGGGCCGGAGGAGGCTTAATTTGCCTCAGCTGGTCTGGGTTGGCCTGATTGTGCTTTCTCCCTTATATGAATCCTAGTAGGGACGGAGAGGGGAAGAGAGGGAGCAGAGAACAATCTGCGAGAGCAGCGAATGTCCGAGGGAGCACCGAGAGCAAACGCAATAAAAGCTGTTGACACCTGACCAAAGCTGCGAAGCGTCTTCTGTGCTTAGGGGGGAAATGCACGGGGTAACACTCATCTTGTTACAGACACCAATGAAAACACAAAAGAATAGTCTGACTACCCTGTCTGAGACTCTCATCTCCATGATCCTTTTGTCCATAAAGTTGCCTCAAAGTAATATTTATCTTTTGAACTGGTGCATGCTGGGTTGGCTTTGAGACCATCTGTATTCATGGTTTAAAACCAGACCGGTAAAATAAGAACATTTTAAATAACAACATGACCTCGGGCTGTCACAACACAATTATGTGTCTGTTTGGCCATGAACTGCTTTGCAGTGAGCCCATGAGAGGCACAGTTGGCTGGGTCTTCTGCCGTGTTGACATACTGCCATTGCTCCACTTTTGTTGCTCACTGGATGATAGCAACACTGTTAGCAACAAAGGTTTTCAGACTTAGTGACTTGTTTCCTTTGTACTTCAATGCGTCGGTGCGATCGATCCAGAAGAGTGAGTCCTTTAGCTCCTGGAGCTCCTGTCTTAGCAGTTTGTCCATGCTGACAGCTCCACCTGTTAGCTCCGTGAGTAGTGGGCTGCTTCAGTGGAACCACCTTTCCCATCGTGAAGGCACAATGAACACGGCCTTCAAGAATGACACAGATCCATAACCACTCTCGCTGGCATTCGAGTAATGGTGTAGCTGTGCAGCTACAATAGGTCCAAAAACCACAGGTTTATACATCTCCTGACTTGGAAGCTGGAAAGCAGCGGTAGTTGGTTCATCCTTGTGTTCCATTGTTGTGCAAGCCTGTCAGGAATTTTCTCATCCCATTTCCTCGCATAATTGTTACAGAAAGATTTTCGATGGGAGCACAACACAAGGAATCCTAGTGGGTCGAATATGGAGCTAGCGACTAAAGTCCTCTTCTTGTGACTGCTTTCTTGTTGATGTTGACTCTGAGTCGGACTCAATGCACCAGAGTAGAGCTCTTTATACAGGAAGAGCATCTTTAGCCAGATCTAGGTCCTTAACCTCCTTAGCTCTCTGGAATCGCCTTTAAGAAGGCCTGGCTATTGCTTGTCCACTTAATAAGGCGAGAGCCTCCTGAGGCGCACACAGACATGAGGTTAAAGTCGTCAACGACAGACCTCAATCAGTCATGAACGTAAAGGTTCCTTAGAACTGTGTCCACAGCTTCAGGTGATGCAGCAGTTCTCTTCTCTTCTGCTGCTTTATCCTTAAAACCTGTTTCACCCTAGCCTATTTTTGAGGTCTACGCACGAAAAAAGCATGCCCATACTAAAGTGAGTATATCTCTGCAACCACAAGGTCTATTTGAATAATTTCGGTGTTATTATAATGGTAATAACTGTGAGATTTTTTAAATAGTGTAAATATCTATATATATGTCACTGGTTAAAAGTAAATAAAGATGGAACACAGAAAAATGAAAAGATTTCAGGTTTGCCTATTAAAAAAAAACACTTTCAGGATGATCATCACTTTAGAATAATGCAGTTGCAGGTTTAAAACCATTTCATATCATAGTACAATATGTGAACACTCTCTCTGCACAGTGTGACTTTGAATAAAGTGAAGCAGAAAACAACAAAAGAGTTTTTAGTACAGACAGGTCAGAAAAATCCTTTGAAAATTTGGATTTATTGAATAATTTATTTCTTCATTAGTTTTGACCAAAACTATTTGTTTTACTTATTTTTTCACTAATTCTGTTTAATACAGCATTAACATACACAATGCCAAACTAAAAATGTGTTTTGCTCTGGAATCTCTATAAAATGCATATTTTTGTTCTCAAAATCAGAGTTCTGGAGAGTAAAAAGGCTGCTATTTTTTCTGTGACTGGTTTTCAGAGCAGAGTGGGACATCGTCTTATTCTGAATAGAGAGGAGCAAACAGGAAATCTGGCCAACGTGTGATAGACAGCACTGTTTGGCCAATAAGAGTCAGTCAGGCATGCAGATGCTAATGTTATTGGGCGATAAGGTGGGTGCTTAGCATCCCCCCCATATGTAAATTTTCAGTCACAAAGACCCCGGAAAAATTTGTTTCGAAGCAGAGTGTTTTGTACGGGCCTTTTTCAGCGTAACACGACCGGGATCATAACAGGAAACAACAATACGGTCAGTGAGTGTACACTTTTTCATATTTTCCTGGTTTCATATTTGTCTGAGGCTGGTGCTATTTGGCTCACTGATCACTGAGGCTGTGGTCAATAGGGGTTTGACCGGTATGTGCGGAATCACTTGGTTATGGCCGTTCTTTAGGGTGGTCGCAAGCCTATGTAGCATGAAGCTAACTCGCGGTAGGTCGACATATGCCGAGCAAGTCCAGTGGCTGGCGAGATATGAATATGAATATTTGGTTATGCTTTTGGGTGGTCTTGTTTCGTTGTGTTTGGAGCATGTACAAATGGCTTACATGAGCTTGTAGCCCGGATTTTTTCTGTTATTCTGATAGGCAACATCATTATATTTGTTCTTGATTAGTGTCTTCTCTCACAGGGGGAACCCCAAAGTTTTTAAAAAGGGGTACACTTTGGCCCCACCTGTGGGGCCGTCGGGTGGAACAGGTTAAAGCAAAGTTGGCGCAGCTATCAGATGAGGTGGCGCCAAAGAGATGGACGACCATTTTGTACTACACCATTTCTTGTGTGTCGGATCTCCTTCTGGCCGTCACAGGAAGCAAGGGAGGTATGTGTCTTTTTCTGGAACTCTCACTTGATGGTACCTGGCTTCGACATCTGCCATCACTGCAACACACTCCTATCAAACCGTGTCAGCACTTCGATGAGGGAGCTTGTCAGATATATTTTCCTTTCCTTAATTTCAGCTGCTGGGCCCTGTAGGTCTCCTACAAGAGGGTCTGCGACAATCTTAACCGGTCTATCCACAAAGTGAACGAGGTCTGTGACTCTAACTCTCCTTTGGCTCTTCTCCTGCATCTCAAATGCCAGTGCTCTCCACCTTTCCCTGGAATTGTAGGGTAACTTTAAGATTATAACTCTCATATTTGTTGGGTTATCGTTACGGCAACTCAAGAGAAAAAGGGAAAAGTTGTTGAGTCCAGTGCGTCCTGTGATTTTCTCCATCTCTTCAGTCACTGAACTGATGGAATTCTCCAACACATCCGCCTGTTCCTCCTTCTGTTCCACCACCCTGGTCCTCTCCCTTTCCTCCTCCTCTTCTTCCTCTCCTCCTGCCTCCAGCACTGTTATCTCAATCCCACTCTCCTCCTCCTAACCCTGCTCTTCACCATCCTCATCCTCCCGCATGTCCTCCAGGGTTATCTCCAAGGCAACCAGCGAGCTCCTGCATTTCTTAGTAGTTGACCTTTCCTAAATTGCAGTTATTTTCCATTACCACTTCCATTTTGATTTATTTTGCAGTCAGTTACCTTTCCTTGCATTGATGTTGTGATGCAGCCGCTCCTCCACTGACCTTTCTGTGTGTTTGACTGCTCTCTTCTGGACGGCATCCGTAGTTGCGCCGCTGCTGGCATTTGCCTACAACATGACGTAGCCAGCTCCAATCAACTCACAGGTTTACCTTTTTAACTGTTGTTGTGACCAGTAATCATAGACTGTATATGAGAAGTGGACGTAGTCATTGTGATGTCACCCATTGGTTTGAAGCTTTGAGTTCGGCGCTTTGGCCGTCGCCATCTTGGATTACAGCCGCCGCCATCTTGGCTTTTTTGCAACCACTGAAAGGAAGTGACATTTGGAAGGGATATTTGTATGGTAGAGAGGTGACATATACAGCTCTGGTAGGGTGACGACCTGTCAGTCACAGTAAGCCCGCCCTAAAGCATACTCCTCTTTATGGTCTATTTGACTCTAAATGGACCATCATTTATTAAATGAACATCATGCTGTATTGAAGAAGACTTGAAACTAGAGATACAATCTGACTTCTTTTTGCAACCAGAGGAGTCGCTGGTCAGTAGAGAGAATACAAGTTTTAAAACACTTCTACATCGGCTTCACTCTTCAGAACCGGAGGTTGCAGCCTGACAGTAACTTTCAATTCCATTCAGTACAATTTATTTTGTATAGTCCAAAATCACAAATTTGCCTCAGTGGGCTTAACGATCTGTAAACATACGTACAGTAACGTATATTTCAACATCCAAGCATTAAGGGTAGGGTTACACTCAATGTCTATACAGCACTCAATAATCCAAATTCACCTTTGGTTTTGCCGCAACTCACGTTCACCCGCGTGCGCTATCCAACGAATCCAGCAATTAGTTCAATCCCTCAGCCTCATTGTTCCAATGCAGTCCGTCCTTATCCAATGTTTTTGACTTATAGTGGCCATTTACCATACTCCAACTTCATAGTCCACTTGTCTGCAAGGTGTCTGAGTTCTGAATCGTGTTCCAAATAATTTAAACAATTTAATGAAGACCTAATGTACTCACAGAAGCCAGGGAAAACTGAACGAGGGTTTATTAGAGATCCATTATAACGTGACAGCAAGTGATTTCCATCTTGCCCGTTCCACTACTACCGACTTGATGTGCCAATACAAACATTGGCAATGACGCTATCACTGTGTTACTGAATGTTACAACACGCTAAACACAATAAACAAGGGCAAAAGCTTTTTGCGATCCATACTTGAGCAGACTTCATTTTCCATTTGCGTAACTGCTTTCCAACCCAACTTCCCCTTGTGCACTAACAAACTGATTCATGTCAGATCATTTATTTTTGTTTATCAAGCAAGCACTGTCTTGTCTTCAGTTACTTCCTGAGAAACAATAGAAAATCAGGGGGACTAGAAAGCTGTAGATCACTGCGTCGCTTCAATCAGAGCTCCTGGTGACTCCCACAATCACAGTCAGAGTAATCAGCGAGGGGCTGCGTTATCCAAACACTCATCTAGCTGTCATTCCTCTCCGCCTCTCTCCTCTCCGCCAGAGTAAACCTCCACCTCCACCCTCCACTCGTGTTTTTCCCCAATCAGATCTGGGCCACTTTCACATGCGCACCTAAATCATATGCATACCCGATCCCTCGGGATTGTCGTCATGTCTGAATGCATCATACTTCACTGCGCAGGCATAGATCAGTGCGTCATTGGTTATCAGACACCGACCAGTTTGTTACTTTGCAAGGTAGGGATGTTAATAATTAACTGTCTAAACCTTAACCCTTGACAGATTAATGGTTATCAGTTAAACAGTTTAAGAAATATTAAACATAATACAAATTAACTTGGCTTTGGTCTGTAGGAGTTGGAGCATTAAATGTTTGTTTATACCCTCGCTTGGCACCGTAGCGTTTATACTCTCTGCGCTGCATTATTCTCCGAAACGCCAGAGGGCATACAAACAAAATGAACTGTCAAGAATCAAAAAGACACTCAGAAACCCAGAGATATGCTCATAGACTGTAGGTGTAACCGGCAAAACGCCATTAACCAACCTCCACAATGCAGAGGAGGAATTGTAATCATCCTTAAACTCACATCTCATATTCACGGACGACTTTATTGCCGTTTATACAAGCCTTGTAAAGAAAAATTACATGCATTAAAAATAAACAAAGGTTGAATATTCTGTAAACTATTTGATTTGGCTGCAAAATACTCAAATGAAGATTTTTCTTCAGCATTTACACGGCGAATTGGCCGTCTTTGTAAAATCCCCAGAAATGTAAATAATCATATTTGTGACAGTCATGTGATCGCGCGGGCCAAGTTACTAAAATTCAGAGGCGCATGACCGAGCGCCGCGACCACTTGAGGAGCGGCGAGTATAAACTATGCTTAATATTCACCAACTACACTGCTACGTTCACAGCTGTTACATTAATGCTGACTTCAGACATCACACACACTCTCTCCTTCTCAACCGGACACTAAGTAACGTTACACTGATGCCGACCCAGTCTGGTCAAATGTTTATTCACTTTACATGCAGAGCTAAAATTAAAACTAAATTACATTAAATCATGTTTGTCAAATGAGTCAGTGTGTGTTTATGAGTTGTAATAAATATTTGATTAATTAAGCACCAAACAACAGACAGACACAGTTATAGTCGAGCATTTAGTAAATAAAAAGATGCATATTTCCGTCAGGAGTTGGTGGAGACCAAACCAAAGTTAAAAGGAGAGTGGACATTCATCGGGTGGACCACATATGAATATAAACGGCCAAAAAAAATCAGTTGTTACAAATTTAAAAAGGCTGATATAATGATTACTACATCAATTATATTAATTATATTGTACCTACCTGAATATCACTTTTTGCTTCCACAACATCCTAATTTTCCCACCAACTTTTCAGCTGGAATTTCTTCCTGACTTTAAAATGTTGGCAGCATATTGGATCTCCGTGTACTTTTGTTGCTACACGTTTCCTATCGTGGGGAGTTTTAAGTTCATTGTAAAAGAGCGGAGGGGTAAAGGGGAGGGTTTCTTTTTCTTCCAGTACAAGGCACATCTCCCTCTGCTCCATTAGCTTCACACGTTATTTGATTTTGTCTCTTTCCGAAACATGGATTCCTCCCAGGTGGACGCCCCGCTGCCCTAATGACCGCCTGACAAAGCTAAACGAGCATTTCGGCAGACTCAATCACCAAATTGACCCCTAGAGCACAGATGAAATTCACCCCCTTCGAAAACGTTCACCCTATTTTCATAATCATGTAGCCGGTGGCACGGTGCAGGAAAAAGATGAACTATATGAGAGAGAGAGAGAGAGAGAGAGCTTTGAAAAGCTCTTTCTTTCATTTGCATTCCATTCACCCTCCGCACACTGGCTACTGTTGACATGCTGGGCCTCATTTTCATCTCATTTCATGTGACATATCTGCAGCTCACAGTCTGGAGTGCAGCGTGTGATTAAATATGGAAAAGCCTCCCAGCTACTGGAGGTGTTCGAGGAGCATCGGAGAGTAAACTGAGAACTGGGTTCACTCGCACATGAGGGTTTCAGACAGGAATACTTTACTTTTTTCATGTATTCAAAGTTTTAGCTAGGGCTGCACGAATATGGCCAAAATAAAAATAGAGATTCTTTTTAAAGTCAAAAGATCTCCATCACAAATAATTATCCTTGAATCATTCAGTTTAGATGATTTCACTTTCTTCTGTACAATAATATTCTAAAATGTCCTGTCCGACATAAACTAAGCAAAACTGTGGGATTTAAGTTGATGCCACAGGTGGGGAGGCAGACTACACTGAAGGGTGCCCAGGGGTGCTACCGGCAACTCCCCTCGGGTGCAACTCAGCAATCCTAACAACAGAATGTTGCGGTCCACGCTGGTATCCCAGGGTGTGTACATGAATGCATGCATAAGGTGGAGGGACCTCACCACGGGTGCTTAGCCTCCCAACAATGGCACTCTACTTCACCTAAAGAAGAGGGAACTTGTACAAGCTACGCGCAGCATAAAAATAACAAAACACAGCAAAACAGCAGCAGGTGAACCACTTATATGAGGTATTAATATATAGAATCAGTAATTGTAGGCGGGACAAAAGTGGAGCTCTGTAACACCTTAAAGGAACCCCAATCAGTCCGCAATTATGACTTCAAATAGTATACAACATATTTAAAGCTGTTGCTGTAAGGATGCTAGTAGGAATTAATAGCAATGCATTCAAATAATGATTTCATGTTTATACATTCCATTATTTTGAAAATGTGTTGCATCGTGTCGACCAGTTCAAACATAGCATGGATCATTCCTCAACATGCACAGAAGTGCCTTCAGAATAGATGTTTCCAAATGAAAGAATCAGGAAAGGGGAAGTCTCCCTAAAATGTGCTGATTTAATTAGTCTGCCATGGCCGCAGTGGAATGAATAGAATATTGCAAAAGGCTGAGCCCTCGCCAAAGTCCCCGGAATCCATTTGAGAGGGAAAATGTATTTTATGCCCCCCCCCCCCTCCCCGGAAGTGCTGGTCTTAAAGACGCAGGTTAACAGTGCACTCCGTTAGTTACCTCATGTTGAAACACATGTCTGGCCTCAAGAGGCCCTCCCATTCACTTCACATACAGCGCCTTTTAGAATTGGTTGGGGGGGAAGTGTATCTTAGCAAAGGGGGGGAAGTGTATCTTAGCAAAGCCCTCAAGCCGCCTTAAACCTTTCCTTGGCTGTCAAAGCTGTCGTACACGGGTACCATTCACCCCATCAGTCAACATCACCAAACATGTTCCTCCCACCCTGCTCCACCTAACAAGTGTTCAAGCTGTCTGTTGAGGATGGAAGCCCTTTAAAAAACAATCGCAGAAAAACAAAAAGTGAGCGAATCGGGCGTGTGACGCAAATGTTGATCCAAATGTCTGCAGAGTAAATGTGAGTGTGAAGCCAGAATGAGGCACACGCCAATGGAGTCTGATTGATGAACTACAGTGTGAGCACGAGGCAGATTTAAGAAATAATCAAGCTGCAATCCCAGATTGGAGAGCAGTCTGGTAAACACCGAGAAGAAGCTAAATATGCCCATGAATAAAGATCCAAATCAGGCGTCCACCTCCGGTTCTGCCGAGTGAAGCCGATGCGGAAGTGTCTTAAAACCTGCATTCTCTCTACTGACCAGTAGGGGGTCCTCTGGTAGCAAAAATAAGTTATATTGTATAGAAGTCTAAGAGAAAATGACTCTACTTCTCTCTTGATTTATTCCCTCAGTAAACATTGTAAACATGAGTTTATGGTCTCAATCTCTAGTTTCAAGTCTTCTTCAATACAGCATGATGTTAATTTAGTAAATTATGGTCCATTTAGAGTCAAACAGACCATAAAGCAGGCAATGCTTTAGGGCGGGGCTTACTGTGATTGACAGCTCGCTGCCACTACCAGAGTGGCGTCTACGTCACTCCTCCGCATTCCAAATATGGTAACTTCTGTTTATCGGTTGCTGAAAAAAACAAGATGGCGACGGTAAAATGTCCGAACTTCGAGGCTTCAAAACTGCAGTCCACAAACCAACAGGTGATGACACGGTGTCCTTCTATGCGTTGTTATACACAGTCTATGATCCAAATATTAATAACATTAGCTGACATTATTGACAGATACACAGTGTTACTGAGATGCAAAATGAGGCATACCAGTCCAAAAACGTCACGCAAATCCAGTTCTGTTGACCACTGAATGAGCGCTGTGCGGCGGCTAAATGCTAGCCAGAGGGACTCATAGACATCTTCACTTCACATGATGGACATCGAATGTAAGTACTTTATTGATATTGGCGTGACTTAAAAGTGTACTGGTATTGGTACTGGCATCGTCATTTTAAAAATGATACCCAGCCCTAGAAAATACCAAGCAAAACAAATCCTACCGCTCAATCAAATGTGACAACACAAAGTCTTATTGTTCCGAATACGCATCCGTAAGAGGGGAAATGTTTCAACTTGAACGAGAAGAGTTACATGACGCTGTGTCACGAAAGCCAATCGGTGTTGAGAGTCTATTGACTACCCGAGAATCAGAAATGTGAGACAAATGTATTGTCGCCATCTGTAGGCACCCGAGCTCTCCGACTCCACATCCGAACAGAGCCGGAGCAGAACAGGGTTTTGCAGAGAAGTGAGTGAAGCAGCAGGACTACGTGGGGATAAGCCCCTCTTCCTTTCCAGGAGGAGTACTCCCCTTCGCCGTACTGGCAAATTACATGTGCTGCAAAAAAAAATACTCCAGCACCCATATTTGCGTAAATAACGTGATGCAACACACCTTTATAGTTTTAAAACATTGATTTCCGTGAAATCTGTTTTGCACACTCAGACCTCTCGAATCTGGACGTGTTGTTTGAAACCCATGTGTATTGCTTTCTCAGTAGTTTTGTCACTGATGAACTTCCGTACATCCCTAACAACCGCTGATGTGAGGCGATAGATGTTCATTTTATTCCAATATCCATAGCCCCTCAGTGAACCTGACTTTACTGTACTTGGATAGTTTTTCCTTATAACTATTTCCCAGAAATTGAAAACTATAAAACTGTTGTGTAAGCAACAATGTGTGAACAAAATATGGATGAGAAGTAGGTTAATGCTGCAGGGTAAATGCAAAATACACCAAACATAATTCTCTTGAAGTACCCATCGAGCAGAGCCCACACAGCTCACTACACCCTTCTTTATATTGTCCTCAGAAACCAAACAATACAGCTGTCTGATATAATAATCCATTATACGCACATTGTTCTAATTTGATTTGACTAGGTGCCCTTTATCAGACCGGTGTCGTTCATTATTTTCAGCAGTCATCCCTGAATGCTTCGCTGGTGCCTCTCAACAAACACATTTGAATTTAATCAAATTGCCACAAACCAACCGAGACGTTGGTAAACCTGATCCTGTTGGAGCCCCCAGGGCCCCTCCCCCTCACCCCCCTCCTTATACAGCCAGCAGTCCAGCCTTACTCATGAGTATGTGATGAAAATTGACAAATCTGTGGTTGTGTACTGTTTATTGACGTCCTCACGCCCACACCTGAGTTTACTGGATATCTAATAAGTCTGATGTCGTGCTGATTAAGTGGGTTTTCGAATGACAAATAATTGAGGCACATAACAAACAGGAATGTCCTTTTTCCGTGTTTTTCCATCATTTCAGCTTCAACTGGAGCTCTTTTGATATGTCATCTCGCTGCGTGACTTCTTCTGCAATGCTTCTGTGGCACCAGACGGGAGAATTAGCACCTTCCTAAGCAACTCCTGGTGTTCACACAACAGCAGTGGTAGAAACACACACACACACACACACACACACACACACACATTTGCATTTTCTTTTGTAGGTCTACTGAGATTGGGTATAAATTTGCTCTACATTTGGATGAAAACTTGACTATTGACATCCATTTCAACCCCACTTTGAAATAAGTCAAAATGGTCACAAATATATATTACATGTTCTACAAACAAGAAACAATGTTTCTAAATGTTAACAATTTGTGCGTAATTTTGGGTACTCTTCACCCTATTATCAAGCAATTTGAACACGAGTAAAACAGTTTGAAATACATCTGAATAAATGTTCATATTTTACGTAAAGAAATTTTACTTCACAAATGTTAAACGTGTGGGCACGGATCAGGATGCATTTGAGGCCCCGTCACAATGTGTGCTGCGTTTAATTACTTTTGGAAAAGTGGGACATCTGGGCTTTCGGTGGGAAATGTGTTTTTTTTCTCTGAATAGACAGAATAGCTCGTCACCCCTCGATTAGAAAACATTCCTTAACCAAATACACTGCCACTCAAAAGGGTTAAGTCACCTTAATATTGATTTTTTTTTTTTATCTTTCAATAATTTCTTTTTTAGCGGAGACAAAAAGAGTATAATTCAGACACCAAATGTATTTTTTTAGTGTTACTTGCCAAGGGAGATATTCTTATCCCCAAATACCCTTCGACGAGGTTTAAACTGTTGTGCTGATATTCCCGCAGGCTGACCTTCTGTTTCTGTTGTCACGTTTTAAGAAGAGCCTTCCTCCAGCAGTACACCTGTTATTGATTCTCTTCTTATTCATCTGTTGCTCAGAGGATCTTTGTCTCTTTCAGCTTACGGCTTTTTGTTCTTCATGTACAAAACATGACTTTTGCAAACCCGTCGTACAAAATTACTTCTGTTTGTGAAAGAGGACTTTCTACGACCTAAAAGCATGAAAGACAATTCAAAAGTATAGTCTACTATAGACTATAGTCTACTTTATAAAGTCACCTTTGGATGTAAATATATGGTTTTAATAAGCTCCTGTTGGGTGAATTGTTCTTCTGCTGGAGAAACGCAGAGCAAGAACCTTTTTTGTTTTGTTTTGTTTTGTTTTTTTACATTTTCCGTATGTTGTTTCATCGTTAAATTCACTTCTGAGAAATTAAGAGGCAATACATTTCATCTATCTTTATATATAAAATAAAATGTTATTATATATTCAGATTTTGAGATGTGTGCGTTTGTAAAACTGTTCTACATGTGTTCAAATTGCTTTGTATGTGTGTGTGTGTGGATTGGGACGTGCATTCGTTAGGACCCAAAATGATTCCGAAATTGTTGCACGTTTGTCGATCGTATGACACACATTTGTGACCATTTTGAGACAAATCTTACTCTTTTAAAAAACCTGTCACGATGTGAAAGTGAAACTTGACGTTGTGAATTGAGGGAAAACATATTCAAATTTCGCCAACAAAACTACTTGGTTAGGTTTAGAAAAATCTGCAACGTGATGTACGATTACATTGTTCAATAATTCCATGACAAGTTGACTTAATAAATAGACATATATTGAAGTGTGTATTTTAGCTGTACATTGGCTCCGTCAGCCTGGTTGTCTTTAAATTCCAAACTGGATTAGAATTGAATATTTGAAATATTAAGTTCATAAAGAACGACCCGTTCTTCTTGTCCCGCCCTCCTCCCTCCCATGTGACTCCCGGCCTGCAGGTACCGCTGGCAGAGGGAGGCGCCCATTCAATCCACTGATAACCCTGAAAGTAACTTAGAGAAACTCAAAAATGGACATGTTCTGTGATCTTCCTGGTAACTGCCTCTTCTGTGTTGAGTAATATTGACATTGACGTGACTCTCCACTTCCTCAGTGTCAGTGACTGCGGCCCTGGAGACCAGAGACTTGCATATAGAAGTAAGTTCCCGGCAGAAAAACGCTGGACATTTACAGTGCTGCATATATCGGACCACTCCAGTCCGTCAATATGAGTGACCAGCTGATCAATAAGCTAGTTGCAATGCGTGGCGTTGAGTTGCACCTTAGCCACTGTCTCTCTAACAACCACAGACAGATGGGTTTCAGAAGGTTATGGTGACCTCTGACCCGCCTGCTTTCTCCACCTGCAGTGCAGAGATTGTAGAGCGTGACTCCGTGGTGCTGCTCAGGGTGAACAGATGCTGTTGTGATTTAGTCATGATGCTGTTGTGATTTAATCATGATGCTGTTGTGCTTTAGTCATGATGCTGTTGTGCTTTAGTCATGATGCTGTTGTGCTTTAATCATGATGCTGTTGTGCTTTAGTCATGATGCTGTTGTGCTTTAGTCATGATGCTGTTGTGATTTAATCATGATGCTGTTGTGCTTTAGTCATGACGCTGTTGTGCTTTAGTCATGATGCTGTTGTGATTTAATCATGATGCTGTTGTGCTTTAGTCATGACGCTGTTGTGCTTTAGTCATGATGCTGTTGTGATTTAATCATGATGCTGTTGTGCTTTAGTCATGACGCTGTTGTGCTTTAGTCATGATGCTGTTGTGATTTAATCATGATGCTGTTGTGCTTTAGTCATGACGCTGTTGTGCTTTAGTCATGATGCTGTTGTGATTTAATCATGATGCTGTTGTGCTTTAGTCATGACGCTGTTGTGCTTTAGTCATGATGCTGTTGTGATTTAATCATGATGCTGTTTGGCTTTACTCATGATGCTGTTGTGCTTTAGTCATGATGCTGTTGTGATTTAGTCATGATGCTGTTGTGATTTAATCATGATGCTGCTGTGCTTTAGTTATGATGCTGTTGTGATTTAGTCATGAAGCTGTTGTGCTTTACTCATGATGCTGTTGTGCTGAATTTCTACCAAAACCTCCCAAAAGCAGCCACCTGGTGTTACTATGTCTCGGTGGGTGGAAAATGATCACGTGATTCATAAAATGATTGTGTAGCTCTGCTGATTGAAGATTTGTCCAGAGATACAACTGCTGATTATTTGATAATTAATTAGCGGTTTAATTTAGGGCTACCGAATCCAATTATTTTCATTTAACGTTCCATTTAATTTCTTTGTTAACTGATCACTCATTTGGCCAGTGAAATGTTGGATTTTGACAAATGCCTGCTACAAGGTCTGAGAATCATCACAAAAGTAGGACAGCCTAGTAGGTAGAAATAAATGAATTACGGAGCCAGGGAAGGGGGAAGTATTCCGAGAAAAACTTATTAAAAAATAATTACAAATTCATGCGGAAAAAAACTTGAAAACCAGGAATTCTAAATAGCCTGGTATGCTGTAATACCAGTATACCGTTGAAAGTCTCTGAACATGTGCCCCGTCCTGTACAGCCACCATGCCGCACCAAGAGGAGAGAAGCTGACAGCAACAAGCTTCAGGTTCAACAAGTCGCCCAGCGAGTGTCATTCCTTATTGCCCCGAGTTTCTCCTCTCCGCTGCATCCACTGTGTCACTACACAGGTGTAGTTATACACCTCCTGCAATAAATCCTGTTTCCATTATTTTGTCCACCCCATTTACACCAACAAAGGTCGGTTAAATAGCAGAAACACTTCTTTATAACGCAATACAGTTGAACAATACCACAAACTACATCCTCCGAAAGGTTTCTTTCAACACAAACTGCTGTTATTAGACATTATTCGTTTTAGCTCTAGGTGAACCTAACAAACTGGCAACTCTGTGTATATTTAACTAGAACTATATTCTATTTATTGAAAAGTGTCAGGTCAAGTAAACATGATGTTGAAACATGTTGAAATGCATTTTTATTTTTATTTTGGGCTGTTTTGCATCCATAACAGGTCTTCTTTCAGACTCGTGGAAAGAAAACATCCAAAGAACCCATTTAGGTGTTTATTTTACCATTTTGTCTATTTGTGTCAGATTACAAATTGATTAAATGACATATATACACACCCACAAAGACATTTTTAAGTTTGTGTTCACCTGAAACCTGCGTCCTTGTATAAATATGATCAATAATTGAATCACTCGGGAGGGTAATTGTTATTTTAACACTACAGTCTTGAGTGATTAATGAGTGCAACTGAGCACATTATAGCAGCATTATGACAGACGTCACTGATGGAACCATGTAATACAAATCGGCTGTAAAAATTACAAAACAGATTTTTTTTTTGCAGAGACTATTACAATTACAATCTCAGAAAAATGCATTTACACTGAGCATCCTATTCAAATATCATCCAAAATTGTAAAAAATTTGAAGAACCTCTTCATAAACACATTGCACTGACCTTCACTGAATCTGATGATAAACTGTGATGCTTGCAGGTGTGCGCTGGTAACTTGCCGCCTAAGTGTAGCTGCAGGGACGCCGCCGTCCTCCCATCCCAATCGCCGTGACGATGAGCGTGCACAGTGTACCTGCTCTCCTCCTCTGCCTCTCCTCTGTGTGACAACCTGGTCTCCCTCTTCCCATCAGTGGCGCTGCGTCTGTCAGCATCCACGGAGCTCCGAGCTGCTTAATGCCGCCACGCTCTCCTCCGCCTCTCCACGCACTCTCAGCCCGCTCTGCTGTCAGACACTTGTTTTTGTTGCACGCTGACATGCTCACTCTCTCTCACTCTCTCTCTCTCTCTCTCTCGCTCTCTCTCTCTCTCTCTCTCTCTCACTCTCACTCTCACACACACACACACTGTCGCTTTTACCTCCCATCGCTCCACTGTTTCAAGTCATCGCCACCTCTGCCTGGTTGCATTTCTCTGAGGAAGACGCAACCCACTCGCTCCCCCTGAAAAATACATCTTAAGGTGCGATAAGAGGAGGAAGATGAAAGTTTGATGCTGAAATGGTTTGTTGCATCGAGTCGGAGGGGAGAAAGAGAAATGGAGGATAAATAAGAATGCCGAGTGAGGATTCCCAACGCACTGGGATACTAGAATTGCTTATTAATGAGGTTGAGAAAATCCAAAAAGGAGTGCAATGAGCGTACACAGAGACACATGAATGAATTAAAGCTGAGCGACGAAAAGAAAAACAAGATACAAGATATGCAAATTTAACTGTAATTCCGTTACTTTGATATGGGCAGGAAGAAAAAAAGGTTCTCTATACAAAATTCGGAGCATTAAAATAGCAGCAAACAACTATGTGCTGTGCTGTGGATGTGCTTTTTGTACACGTTGGTGCACGTGAGCGTTCCCCACAGCCGCCGGTGACAGCTGACAATGACGGTATTGTCGTGGAAGGGTAGCGCCCACCCTCCAGTTCCCCTCCAGGTAAACACTGTTAGCTCCGTCAGCTGTTAGCGATGTTGGCGCCGTTAGCTCCTAGCAGCCGCTCAGCCGTCGCCATGTTGAGAGCCTTATTTCGCGTGTTATCCAGCGAACATTTTGCTGATACGTTCAGTGTCGGCCTTCCTGCGATTTGACCAATGCATTACCCAACGTTAATGTTATTCACCTGCATGTGGACGCAGTAGCAGGCCGTGCATTTCCCCCCTAGGCCTTCAGTGATGTCCTACACAGTCCTCCCTGAATGAATCCACCTCTTAATACCATCATTATGACGCCATGGCTCTAGAAACTATACATTTAGACAAACGCATTATAACTAGGCATTGCATCACCTTAACATAGCGTAGTCCGTCTTGAAAATGGCGTTGTTTGTATTTCTGCGACCAAATCTATCTCTTCTCCTCCATCAGCCATTGTGGGTTAAAAAAATAACACAAAAACAACGCTTCTATATCTATCTACACGAATTAACGCTAGCTCGTTCAGGTCGCCACAGGGTCATCAGGATCAGATTCAGGTTGCTAGCTCCGCCTCTCACCAGTGTGCATCCAATCAAAAGACGTGCCCGTGCTGACGTCATTGTACGCCTGCATGCTGGCCCCGGTGTCGCCAACTCGAAATCTGATTGGTTAACACCACAGTTTAGATTCCGTTAGCTTTAAGCTACAGATGCCAGCACTGTTGATTCTGAAGGCCTAAGGGCAGATTTCTTGTTCCCTAGCAACACATGACGGCTGAAATATGATTGGATAAAAGCTCTAACGTAAAGGCCAGCCCTCTGCTCTCGACCTGAGGCTGGAAGCAGCGCAACCAAGAGAACAGCTATGAAATGAAGAGAATAGACTGTGGGGAATAATTTAATACAGATTTGTGGAA
This sequence comes from Ophiodon elongatus, assembly GCA_016806645.1. NCBI lineage: Eukaryota > Metazoa > Chordata > Actinopteri > Perciformes > Hexagrammidae > Ophiodon > Ophiodon elongatus. The sequence continues at coordinate 84,368 of JACSYO010000894.1, read as the reverse complement.
AAAATATATAAAAATAAAATTTATATTCTGATGATGTTTAGGCCAGCAGAGGCCTTGCTGGCCCTGACGGCCCACTACTGTGTGGACGTGAGTTCTAGGGTTTGGATGAAGCTCATGGGAGGTAATTGAAAGGTCCAGAAAAAGCTAGTAGTGGACTGTTTACTTTATCAAACACAAATCCACGTTTTATATTAAAGTGACAACCTAATCCCAGTAAAGATCCAGGCATGGGATATTGTAGAACATTGTATCTGTTTATATACATTCTAATAGCGTTGCATATTGAGCTGAAGCGGATCTCACATAAGTCATCTGTCACCTGATGGAATAATTCCTCTTTCGACACCAGCTTGTGCTTGTTTACAATCTCCACTGTGAATAACCTTTTGCTCTCTCATAAATACATAAGAATATCATGCAGGCACAACAGCCATGTTACTGGCGAGTGATTCATATTGAATGCTAAATGAAACCTCCAAGTTCAGATAGCGTCTGCGCAGTGGAAGGTTTTAATGGTTATTAATGTGATAACAATAAGCACGTGGCTCACCTCTGAGTGGAACAGGTTTACAGTAACCAGGTGGCCTCGTGTGTGTGTGTGTGTGTGTGTGTGTGTGTGTGATTATATATAAGGGTTTGGCAAGGACGTCATGGATGACTGTTACCATGGCAATCATTGCAAACAGTAGAGGGACGCACCTGGCCCTTTCTGGTTAATGGCACATCTGTACAGATGTTTGTTCTCAGTCCTCTGACCTTAACTGAATTCCTGCATCTGGGCTTCGTGCTCAGTTAGTCTCCACAGAAAGGATCTATGAGCAGCGGGCGACAGCGATGCCACCACGCTGAAGTTTGAGAGTTGGATGACGTGAGGTGGACCGACAGAAGCAGAGGCGGGTGAAGGATGTTCATGAACAGTGCTCGCGATCGATTCTTTGTGTAAAGAGTGGGAGTAGGCACCGTGACGTCACCCATTGGTTTGTGGACTGTCATTCTGAAGCTTTGAGTTAGTCGATTTCTTCGTCGCCATATTGGCTATTTTGCAACCGATGAAAGGAAGTGACCATATTTGGAATGCGGAGGAGAGACGTAGAGACGGCGTACTGTATACGGCTCTGGTACAGCAGCGACCTTTCAACTCTTACTGTCACAGTAGCCCCGCCCTAAAGCATACTTCTCTTTATGGTCTGTTTGACTCTAAATGGACCATAATTTACTAAATGAACATCTTGCTGTATTGAAGAAGACTTGAAACTAGAGATTGAGACATAAACTCATGTTTACAATGTTTACTGAGGGAATAAATCAAGAGAGCAGTAGAGTAATTTTCTATAGACTTCTATACAACCAGAGGAGTCGCCCCCTGTGGCCGTTAGAAAAAATGCAGATTTAAGAGTTAGTTAGTGAGTTACAGACTGGAACTATATCAGATGGGTGCAGCGACTACATACAGCTTCTCTACAGTTTTAAAGGTATAAATACAAACAGTGAATGAGGACAGCCTGATAGGTGACGTGCCCAGGGATTAATGCACATCTATCACACCAAATGTGTATTAATCCGTGGCTTAAAATAGACAGCAACAAATGTATCATTTTCTCTTGTTTGAGTTACATATCCCATGTGCAGACCCACACCAACAATGTGTACAATGTGTACTTTCATTACACTCTCATCTCATTATACTTACAATGCCCAAGCTGAGCGCATAAGGGCACTGGCCATGGTTGCAAATGTTTTAAATCATGTAATCTCAAGAGCATTATTCTGTTATCAAACCACCTGTTTTCCTTCAGTTTTCCTGAGGTAAAACAGGTACCTATGAACCGACTGTTGCTCTCATGATGATGGGATTCAAAATAATTACAACCACGGCCGCTCTCGGATTCCATAGAAAGTGTCGAGAGAAGCGGATTTACAAATTGTTGGTTTGGCTCTGCACGTAAGATTTGTTGGCAACAAAAATATAGAATGACACCAGGGTAATCATTTAACCTTGTCTCTGAATAATGTATAAATCCAGATTAGCTAGACCTATATTACCCTGTACATAGTAGACAATGATGATGCACCTGCTAACTATCCCAATATTTCAAGAAAGCAACCTCTTTTGTTTTCTGCCTTAGGAAATCATTTTTGTTACTCATGTATTGTTTTTGAATGGATTTACACTCATGATCAGTCGCTCGGCTCCAGCAGCATGGGGGTCCTCTGGCATGCTAACGCTTGGCTGTGTGTCAGGATAAGGTGCAGCCAAATCATTTTCAGTAGCTCCTGGCTTTCACTGCCACGACGTATCCCAGATGTTGATGCTGTTCCACCTGCTCATACCACCCCCACCCCCACCACCACCACCAGCCCACCTGATGTGGTTGCATAAGGTACTTTATCCACAATTAAGCTTTGTTCATACTCGCGCTTGGCGCCGTAGCGCGAGCCTCCGCGGACGGTGTGCAAGCTCCAAATATGAACGGAGGCGTGTAATCTCTATGCTCTCATTATTATCCATAACGCCAGAGGAAGCACAAACAAATGAACTGCGAAGAATCAAAAAGACAACGAGTGTAACTGATAGATATGAACATAGACTGTAGGTGTATCCGGCAAAACGCCATAAACCAACCTCCACAATGCCAAGGAGGGATTGTAATGTTCTATAAACTCATATCTAATATTCATGGTCTACTTTATTCCCTTTGTACAAGCCCTGTAAATACACAAGTCAAGTATTAAAAGCATTATAAAGAAACGAAGGTTGAATATGTTGTAAACAATTTGATTTGGCTGCAAAATAAATACTTACACAAATACACAAAAGATCGTCAAGACCTCCCGTCTTCAGAGCATTTCACAGTGAATTGGCCTTCTTTGTATAATCCCTAGACATGTGAATATGTTTTTTATCAGTGAACTGCGGGCCTCGCACCGGCTTCACTGGGACAAGTATAAACTGAGCTTCAGTGTATTACCTGCAGTCATTTTACACCATTAGCTCTTACTGACTTGTTTTTTTTTCACTGTTAGCACCGTTAACTTCCCGCCGCCGGCTCAGACGTTGCCATGTTGAGAGCCGTTTCAAGGCACTAGACATGTTCTGAATTTAGAATTTAGCCCCTTTTTTAATTATGCTGGTTTGACAAAAACTAGATTATTGATTATTTGACAATTACTTCTCATCCACTCTGTAACCCGAGAGCCTGGAAGACGATCAAATCAAGCAGTGGGCCCCTTAAGTGTCTTGGTTGTAAAGAAAGTAAAACATCACAGACCCAAAATTGTACATAACATGTTTTGTCGTCGTCAAGGTAACGTGATATGTCGCAAAGTGCTGTTCCATTTTTATTTCGAGCCCTTGCAGCCTCTCCGTCTCACCCGCTTCAATTAGGTCCATGAGGGGTCAAGGTTCAAGCCTTAAGGAGGTTGGGATTGGGCCCAAGGCTTTCTTATCCGGCTCATGGAGGCGCATGTATAAGACACGTGTCAATGAAAGTGTATACACTGGGATCTTGATTCAATCTGGACACGATACACTTGAAATGTCAAGTGTTAATGGGGTTTTTGTTACAGTACATTAGCAATATAGTCCCCGAGTGGATTGGAGAGCTTGTTAACTGGCGTCCATCAACTTCAGCCCTGTCGCACCTCCTCTGTTGTGTCGCACCTACAACGGTCTCAGCAGGCCGGCAAATCTATACATGGCAGGAATCCATGAGCCCCCACTGTCCTGCACGTGTCATGGAAACCGACTGGTTCGAGCTCTGCTTGTTTACTGCCCACCAGGGCGAAGCCCCGCAAGCTGTAACAAATGGTTACGCCTGGATGGCAATGGGGAGAGAACGAGCACATTCTGTAGCGACGTCAAACTGTAGAGGCAGACGTAACGGTTGAGTGGAGAGATGCTGAAATGTTACTACCAGGAGAAAAGTCGCATGCAAATCCACCGGTACATATAGGCACTGACCGGTCCATGAGACGGCCTTACTGCTGGAGGTTTGGACTTCTTTGCCTCAAAAAGGTCACTGTCCACTCTTAACGCTCAAATGTCAGAGTGTTCCTGAATGCACCAGTAGGTTTCAAATCAGTCCTCGCTCCCTATTGTGTACCCACGCAATGAAAAGGTCAGCGTGATAGATTACCCATCTGAAGGAAGTCTCCACACACTGATATTAATGCTGCACTAAGATGAGGGGGAAAGACAAAGTTGCCCGGGAGGCAGGAAATCAATAGTGAGCATATGGAAAAAAGGGAATATTTGGAATATGTAAGGTGTACAATATGCAGTTACATCTGTAAATGGGGTATTTCTAGAAGGGGTGTGTCCGCTATGAAAAATACTGGACCGTAAAATTCTAGAGGATTGTAGTTAATCACAGATGTCAGAGCAACGCTTTCCCTGAATTGGACTGTTAGTGTTTTTAATGAAGTACTTGACTCAACTTCAAAAGGTTATGACATGGATTGACTTCATCACTGGAGTAATATCCGTTAAGATAACATGTATTATTGCATCAGTGTGGGGCGAGGGGAGTAATAGAGACAACACACAGACGGTACTAGGCTGCTACGTTAGTGAAGGTTCATTCATGGACCACAGAGTAAATAGAAATTATAACAACGTTAGATGACGCATGGTGCAACGTCGTTACCATGACAGCAGTGGTGCATAAAGGACTTTTAACATAACATTTAGAAAATGTATTTTCTGGTTATTGATAATCCTAATATGTTATGCTTTGGCGGGGTTCAATGTTCAGGAAGCACCACGTGGTTGGAGCTCTGTCTGAAACCCTTCCATGTCACGGTTTCGGGTTTTGTTTTGAAGGTTCCCTGTCTCGTGTTTTCCCGGGTCACTTCACTTCCTGTCTATGTGATTGTCTAATTGAATCCTCCTGTGTCTGATCCCCTGCACCTCCCTGTGTATTTAAACTCTGTTTGTCTTGTCCCTCCTTGTGAGTTTGTCTGTTTTCATCGTAGTTTGGCTAATGTCTTGATCCTGGTTCCCGTGCCTGTTTCCCGTGTTCATTAAATACCCTGTTTTTGCACTCGACTATCCGGTCTCCTGAGTCTGCGTTTGGGTCCTGCTTTCGCCTTTTTTTCCACCCGTTACATTCCACACCTCCAGGCGAGTCGGGGCTTCGACCGGGCTCAGGTATTCTTGCGATGCAAAGATGCACGTTGTGCAAAGCTTCGTGTTTCTGTAATTGCTGAGGTCAATGCCGTCACCCAATCTCCCCAGCCCTAATTTGCATACGATGATTGGTTACATATGCATGTTCCCGATTGTCCTGCATTTCCTGTTTTCACGATCAAAAATATTAGACTTTATTGTCAATTTCCTTGACAAAGACAGATCCCTGCTCTCCGACTGATAAACAGCGGTACCTGTTAGCTCACTGCCCTTTAGTTCCCTTTGATAGCTCCTCAGTCCCACACACCTCCCCATCCAGGAACTCACCACACCTCCGAGCTGCCCTCTTCCTTTTTTTTGGCCTTTTCAGGACAGATGTCACTGCATACAAACAGCCAAGCTGCCGGTGGTCGTCCACGTTGGTTTTGCCACAAGAACACGTGATGATTGTGCTGACAAAGTCGTTTTTATTGGCAGCAAAAGTGCAGAGTTTCAAACTCTGCAGAGTTCTGTGGGAAGAGGTTGTGCTGGACGAACAGGGACTTTCACCCAGGAGACCGCTGTTCTTGTCCTGTTTGAAACCAAAAGTCAATGTTGACATATTTAAATTTTCGTCCCCCAACTTAAATAACGTAAGAAATATACTTATTTTAGGCCAAACAACGATGTTTAACTGAACATAGATGAGTAGTTTAGTTGCATTTCTGTTTTGTTTCAATTCACAACCTTAACCCCATGTTTAAACTCCCGACTGTACTCCAGGAGGAAACCTTTCCCCCGAGGACCTTGAGGACCAGTTTAGTTGTATGGAACGTGATTCTGGAGCAGACAGGTATGTGTAGTTGGTCCGGTCTTTTCTCATTCACAATGTCTTCAAATTCAACTGTAATATCTATGCTATGGAGCTGGATCCTCTCATTTAATCTGCATAAAGGAACAGGTATAATGAAAGACATTCATAAACATGTATGACTCATAACAGCCTATGTATGCATGCATCAACAGGGAACCTCATTAGTATTCTGTTAGAGGTGGTTTCAATTAGGAGCTCTCATGAGTCACCGTTCTCCCTCCGGATGCTCCTGTGGCTTCTCTACCTTTCTGTATCTTTTTTTTATATTGTTTTCATATTCGAGATGTATTGATGATGCATGCCCTGTCTATTTCATCTATATTTAGCATCACCGTGCTCGGGAACATCAGGAAACTGCCCTATTGGTACGTTATTTGTGCATACATTTATATGCACTGATCTGGAGTAATACCTGGTGTAATACTTCATTTCTGTCTGCAGATCAGTTACTTATTATCTTACATTCATATCAGACAGGAAACTGTTTTTGTTTTGTTTTTTGACTTGTTGTCATGATGCTGCAGCGTGTGACGGTGACGGAGCGCCTGCCTCCGTCTCCCGGCTGTGTTTGAGCTCATTAAGCCACATGCAGTCACAATCAGCTCCTTTGCTCCTGCTCACTCCCGGCTGAGGATTTATATCCGTAATGATTCAAAAGGATGTTCGCGGGATCTTTCCATCATCCCCCTGCTCTCTGAATAAAACATTTAATCATTTAATTTGTGCCATTGAGCTACCCTGTAATGAGATGTTCAATCACGTTTACTGGCACCCATCATCATCATCATCAGCTACTTTACATTTGTCCCATTTTCTCGTCACAGAAAGAAATCTAAATGTCTAATTTAGTTCCTTTTGTGTCATTGTGAAACCTCACAGAGCCTTTCATGTGGGCCTCTTTTCTCTGTGGCTCGTGAAGCTGTTTCCACGTGAAGCCTCTCAGAATCAAGTTATTTTTTCATATCAGGGCCACCAATTGAGTCTATTTAAGTCTGTCCACCACAGAGATGGACTGTATCTAATCAGAGCTGATCCCGGGCTGGTCCGCAGAGGACCAGCGCCTTCTACAGGCCGAATGCATAAAGTGTCTCTGCAGGACGTCCACACAAAACCAAACCAACCCAATAAAACCACAGAGATCATGTTCAATGCTCGTCATCTTTAATGTTGCGAGATCTAAGTGTGTATTCAGATGTTGTCTAATTCACCCATCATTCAACCAGGAATCAGGAATTTTCCCGGCATGCCCCTCAGCCTCTGAGTAGTGCAAGGTTTACAACCGAAATCACAAGCAATACATCAAATGTACAAAATTGGTGCATCTCTGCTATGAATGTTATAAATTACAAACGTAGAAATAAACAATGTTAAACCACATGCATGAAAAGGAAAATAAGGGAATGGTGTGAAAAAAATATTGTACAAGACAGATGCATCTGTGTTGCTTTGTTACAAAGGCTGGATGAAGGAACGTCAACATCACGGACACAAACATGACAGCATCATCGCCTCCAGGAGGAAAACTGAACTGTGGACCACGGATGAAGTTCAGTGGAGGTGTTCTAGAACCCCATGAGGGGTTCAGCCCACCAAGCTGTTTCCTTCAGCATCACAGTGGTGATCATTCTCACTCTGTTGAAACATTCTGCTTCCAGACACCAAGCTGATGTAGAACGTGTGCTCTTCATCTCTGACTCTAATGAGGAGCTCTGGCCGTCCTGCAGCCGTGGGGTGGAACACCTTTCTCCAGGTTGAGAGCGGGGCTGTGCATGACCACCGTGGCACGGCAGCTGTGCCTTCATCAATCAAGCTGTCACACAGATGTCTGTACGGAATTCCAGTTCCTCTGGAGAATCACCAGATTCTAGAGGAGGATCACAGGACGCGTGTTGCTTCAGGGTTCTCTGTAGGGAGGTCCGAGCGGTAGCCTCCACACGGCTCTCAACATGGCAAGGGCTGATAGCAGCACTGTCAACATGTCTGAGGGTTTTACAAAGACGGACTACTCGTTTCTTTAAACGCTGACAGGAAAGTCGACCTTTCAACCGTTTCGTCGTTATACTTTTTTTTACAGTGATTCTATTAAGGCGATAAAGTATGTCCTTGAATTTATGAGTTTAAAATGAATTACAATTCCTCCTTGGTTGGTTTATGGTGTTTTGACGATAACGCTCGTTCTTCTTCACCTTACACTCTTCGGTCCCCGGCTCCTCTAGTCCATGTCCACTTGTCCTCGGGCGAGACACTTAACCCCGATGTGCTCCTGCAGGCTGTTCCTGTGCTGTGTGAGTGAGTGGGTATGAATGATTAGATAGTCCTGATGGGCAGGTGTCACCCTGCATGGTGGCTCCTCCCATCAGGACTAATGATTAGATAGTCCTGATGGGCAGGTGTCACCCTGCATGGTAGCTCCTCCCATCAGTGTGTGAGTGGGTGTGAATGTTAGATAGTCCTGATGGGCAGGTGTCACCCTGCATGGTGGCTCCTCCCATCAGTGTGTGAGTGGGGGTGAATGGGTGAATGATGTCATGCAGTGTTGAAGAGCTTTGAGTGGTCTGAAGACCACCAAGTCCATTTACCACACACACGTTTCCACTCACGCACTCAACTGCTGAACTTACTGACTCCACATGTCAGCACCTTCAAAATGCAAAGATGTTTATCATGGAGCGTATCTAATCCATCCATCAGTATCTTAACTGGGGTCTTTGGGGCTGGAGCTGATCCCCCAGGACTGGTTGGACCCTGTGAACACAGCCTCCCTCTTTCATTTCTTCAACCACCTTCTTGAAGAAGTCAGCGTTGCCATATTCTCTCATATCCCAAACAACCTGTTGATATCTAAGTCCGCCAGAGTGTTTTAAAGTAGGTGTGTTTCTCCTTCTGACCAGACGTGTGTGTTTCTGCTCCAGCTTCACAAGCTGTTGGTTAGCTTGTGTTTAATGCTCGGAGCTGCTGGTGAACGGGGAGGAGGAAAGAATCCATTCAGCAAAAACGGCCTAATTCTGAATATCCAAATGTAATAAGATGTTTACGTGAACCATATCAAATTCTGAATATGGTCATATTCTGAAAATAATAGTGGAATATGAGTCTCCATATAAATGTAGTCAGTGTTCCTCCGGACAATCCACAACCACATGACACGCCGTCTAAAAGGTTTTCAGTGGAACTACTTTCTGCAGAGGAAATAGTCCCTGTTGAAACCACACTGCTCCCCCTACTCACAGAACCTCCCCCCTGCCCGTGAGGGAGGGGTCACAAGGTGAGGGAGGGGCCACAAGGTGGTGTGACACCAACATAACATGTAAGTAAGGCACAAAGAATTCTTCTTCATTACTAGAACCTCCTAAATCGTACCTGAGCTGTGGTGTACACACACACACATGTACACATTTTCTCTGAGAACTTGAGATATAAATAATAATAAAAAATACTGCCAGCAGTGTGAGGAGCAATTAATCATACAGAGCAGCTCTAGAAGGATAACCACATGAATTATGACTCCCTTTTCTTCAGCACTATCTGCCACCCACACACCGCTCTGGGTCCAAACAGAAGGAACTTGGGGGAGAATGAGTTCTTTAAAGCCCTCAGCCTCTGGCCATCCATCTTCACTCAAAGAATATAATTAAATGTGTGCGTGGAAAAAGTAACGGTGTGTTTCAGGAACCCGGCTGATGATTGTTCCTCAGCGTGAAAGGACCAGGATGGAGCCGGAAGCGGAGGCTAGACTGTGGCTGCCGATGTCCAAATACTAAATGTGTGTGCACATAATGAAACCCTATAAAAAGTCAACGTTTAAAACCAACTTATTACGCGATTACTGCGTAATTAAAATGAAAATGCTGTTTAAAAAAACAAAAATCTGGTGCGGTCAGCATACCACTGTACCATTATGATAATTATATATATACATATATATATCCACAGCACACATGCCACACATTCATGCACTTTTTCACATGACTGACTTTGCTAATCTGCACTCTATCGTTTGTTTTGTGTTCACTGAAGTTTAACAATTGTTTTGGTTATAAGTATAACTTTTGCATGAACGGTGACAAGCTGAATATGAACTCTCTCTGTTGTAAAGTATGTCAACAGTAAGAGGATTCTGTACTTGAACTGGGAAAGAAAATTTGATTCGGAAAAACATATTTATATCCTGTTTGACATATTTCAGTTTCAAATCACATCTTTCCATAGGCTTGTGATCTGATTCATCTCCATACGTGTGCAGCAGTTCAGCCAGCAGCAGAGCTCCTTGTGATCCGTCTGCTCTGAAACTCTTTCATGCAGAGTCAGTTGGCAAACATGACAAACATCGAGTCTGCGTTCATCTTCTGACAGAGCAACAGGCCGTAGCTCTATCTATGAACCATAATGCGCATTAATCCATACACATCCCACAAAATCAATGTGTGCATAATCCACGTGATCATGAATAAGACTGTAAAAGACCCACACAGGGTGAGAGGGGTCAAACCAGAAGCGACCGGTCAGCCAGGAGGCCTCGGTTGGTTCCCCGTGTGGAACCAGAAGTCCACGTTGATATGTTCGTCCCCTAACTAGTGCACTTCAGTAAGGGCCCTTCTGCACTTCTCTCCCTGAACCCAACTCAAGGATTTTGTTTGCTACATCTAATGAAGTAGTTCACGGTCTTTGCCCAGACCTAACTGAGATGTTTCCTGTGAGGACGGAACTTTATTTTGAAAAGACGTGCGTGTGCGTGATGAGCAGAAAGTGACACGAGTTGCTGAGCCGTGTTTATGTGGCAATGCAGTCCACACTGCAACAAGATGATTATGTAACAAAAAGGGATGCAGACTTGATGTTCTCTATGATGATTCATACAACGTAAGTAAGTCGCACACTGTATGGAAGCCAATAGATGCCTGGAACACTAGAAAAACAAATAATAAATTTAAATGATATAAAATATAGCAGCGTGGTTTAGTAAGTGATCTTAAGTCTGTGTGATTTGCAGCAAAATGGTGAAATCATGCAAAACTTCATGTTAGGGCTGTCATGCATTCATTTCTGTTCATTGTAAAAATGCAAATTATATATATAATTTAATGTTAAATGAATTGATTTGTTAACAATTCCAACCAGTCAGTGCATTAATTGTATGTCAGATTTTAGACTAAATGATAAGCTTATATTTAATGATAATAAAAAAACATATATTTGGAAAAAACTATTGATTTCTAATTCCCCCATGGCTATTTCTATTCATTGCTTTACTTGGGTCACAATGATGTCATGTTTTTGAGTTGAAATATCTTCATTTGGGAGCTTTTCCAAGCAAATATTGATGCAATTAATTGTGAATAAATAAAGGTATGGAGTTATTAGAAGCCAAATGTACTGAAAATTCCAAGTTAAACTACCTATTAGGCAGAATGACCACTTATTCAAGTATATATGATATAATTTGTTTATCATTACAGATGCCTTAGCATTTACTTTTGTACCAAGTCACTTTATACAGTTGAGTACAAAGGACAACATACTTAGTAAAGTAAAGTATTCAGTAAGTACTGAGTGGCATTGACTGGAAACGCTCACAAGTATTGTACTTAAATATTGTACTTCCTGTAAGTGCAGTACTCGTTAAAAAGAAGAACACACACGCCTTGATGACATTATGACAACTGTTTATTAGAGAGCAGATTATCAATGCTTAGTGTTGTAACTCCACAGGTCTGGATTAGTTGTCTTCTGGCCTTGTAGCACACGGTGCTGAGAGCTAGAAGTCCTTCTACAGACGAGCTCGAGGTCAGTTCCTCTAACGGGCTTTCACTGAATCAGAGGAATTCAGTCAAGGTTATTTTTCTGTAATTACACAATTTTTAATGGTCATACAGGCAAATGTATAAAA
>JACSYO010000894.1:0-67500 GCA_016806645.1 Ophiodon elongatus | reverse complement strand
TTTTTTAGACCATATTCCACCCATTTAATGAGCCCTTTTACAAGATTAAATCAGCACAATTTTTCTCAGCGATTTGCTAAATAGTCCACATCGTCTAATATCAATAAAAATATATATTTTGCAAAAGGGACCAACCACAGTATTAACAGTATGACAAATTTACATTGTCTAAACGTAGTTCTCATCATGTCACCATCCCCTATGTCGTATGTATGTATGTATGTATGTTTGTATGTTTGTATGTATGTATATATATATATATATATATATATATATATATATATATATATATATATATATCTTTTTGTATCATTCCTAACTTTTCATCCATTCTGCTGGCAGCCCTGGTCCTCCACAGCTAACTACACTTGCTGTGTACTACTGTGGAGTACCGGTCCGTGTTTACCCTTCAGGTCGGAGGGATACTCCAGCGGGGCGATCCACTCGTAGTCGTACATCCGCTTGCTGCCGGAGGGGAGCATGCTGAAGAGGTCGTCCGTGGCGGACTCGGAGTCTCCGTGCCCGGGCCCGGAGCCGGCCATGCCGCTGTCCGGCCACAGGTGGAGGGAGTGCGGGTCCGGGTCTGGGCGAGCCTCCCGGTCGCCGCTGGCTTGGCTGCTCTGGTCCCCGTCCATATCCGCACCCCCCCTCGAGTTCTTGTCCTTCATCAGGTAGTCGCAGATGGCGTCTATGTTCTCCTTCTTCACGCCGGGCATGAGCGCCTTGGCTCGCCTCGGATCGACACCACTGTGCTTGTTGCCGAAGTCGTGCTTTTTGAAGGCGGCGTCTGCAGACGGCTCCGCGGTCGCGCCGCCGGGGAAAGGGTCCCTGCCGTCCCGCTGGACGGTGTCCAGTCTCGCCTTCAACACCTCGATCTCTTCGCCCTTCTCGCGCAGCTCCATCTTCAGCACTCGTATCCTGATGCTGACCATTTTGCGGATCTCCGACAGCGCTGTCTCCAGCACCGCGGCGATGTTCCTGCCGAGGTGCTCGGTGATGTCGCTGACCGAGCAGAGCAGCTCCTCGTCGTGCTCCAGCTCCAGGAAATCTCCGTCGGCTCGGCTGGCCGACCCGGGGGCCTCCATGAAGGCGCCGTGGAGCTCCGGGGACAGGCCGGTTTCGACGAAACTGTGGTTCCGTTTGCGGCTCATAGATCGGCGCGGCTGGGGCTCTGATTCCCGAAGAGTTCGGCTAGCTAAAAGCTACTCTACAAGCTAATGTTTGGGTGATGCTGAAAGTCAGTGGGTATGTGTGTCAGAGTAACACCGGATGTGGGAGGAACCTGGCTTCAGAACAAGAGCGTTATGGTGTCAAACAACTGGCTTGGCTAATTAGACCTTTACTTTGAAGGCAGTAAATGGAAGTAGCGTGTTTGATGCTAGTGTACTTGACACATACACAACAGAGTTGCAGTAATAGCTGGATTGGGCAGAGTTAGACCGGTTCTCATCGGTAGCGCCCTCTAAAGTATACAGTAGGAAACCAACTGTGACTATATATATATAGATCTATATATATATCTATATATATATATATAGATATATATATAAGAAAGTAGTCAATACCACGGTACTACTGTCTTATACAGCACCGTGAATAAAGGATTTATACGTTGTATCTAAATGGCGTTATTAATGGTCAATATATGGTTATGTTGAAAGAAGAATCCGTAGTTTAAGGGTTTTAACCATCAATTTTGCTGTTGTAAATGTTAATACATTGTTCAAAGATGGAGTTATAAAATGAGCAACAAAAACCTCAGGGCCCATAACAGAGGTCAACGAACCAGAACTAAACTCAGGTCATGACAGCTGATCGTAAACTGAATGGAACTGAAATATATATAAATTAATGAATAAAAGGGCTGATCAGACCATTATATACTCAAAAGAAGGAACACAATGACATGCACTTGACAACTAAACTACAATCGGTTAAAATCAATAATGAACCAAAACAAAAGAAAATAAATGGGAAATAAATAAAAGTAATCTGATAGCTCAAATATCAATATTGTTATTTTGTGGATGGATCAAATGACTTGTGTAATGTGAAAAGTGTCCTTTATAGTGACAAACCTGCAGAGAATTATCACCAACTTTTCTTCACCTTCACAGAGTGTTTTAGCCTCTTTTACGTCCCATTAGCCTTGTTAGCAGGCAGCTGTTTTGAGTTAAAGAAGCTGTTATAAACCCACTGTAAACTCTCTGCTCAGCACCATGCACCCATGCAACTAAAGCATTCTCAATTACGTTTCCAGGGAAACATATTTTCTCCCGGATCACAGTCGCAGTTTTAAACACGTGGTTAACCTTGTACATTGAAACACAACATCACTGCTTAGTTAGGTTTAGTAAAACGTCATGGCTTGGCTAAGTTTGTTACATTTCAGTTACCGACGTACGTCTAAATAAGTCAACTTTGACTTGTGGTTTCACACGGCACACAAACGGCGGTCTCCTGAGTGAAAGTCTTTGTTTGACCCCCCCCGTGCAATACGACCACATAGACTACTGCGGACTTTGATTCAAAAACTATTTGTGATAAATCAAAAACAAACGTTTTTAGGAGACCTAGCGGACCATCCCGTACTCGCGGAGGTAGAAAGTGTAACTTCGGCTTTGGAGCTGGTGAACATAGCGGAGCATTTAGCAGCTAAAGAGACGGATATCTTCCTTCGGGGGTTGGTGGCGACCAAAAACAGAGCTAAAAAAGAGAGGATATTTCACTTAAGTTCATCATGGTGGATACAAACACGACTCCAAATGAATGCTAATGTTGCTCTATGTCTGCTGGCTGCCGTTTGCTCACATTTCCTCCATGGCTGGGAAACAGGATGATGCAGCTTTCAGTAAATGATCAATTTGTAAAGTCACTGAAAGTTCACCTTATTGCTTGGTGTTAAAAGCAGGGATCAGACTTTGAGGGATTCACACTCACGTATAGTAATAAAGAGTTTACACCACTTAGTCATCTGACAACTACTGTGTGTGGAGTAAAAGAGTCATAAAATGTGAAAGTCTTTTATGATTATCACTTAAATGCTGAGCCTTGGTGGATCTTGTGACTCCGTCCCTGTGATTGTCTGTTGCTGCTGTTAGAAACAATCCAGTTTGGGAGCAACGCCGCTGCAATGCTGAGCTGACAGAGGAACTGACTGGAGGAAAGGAAATGCTGAGTCTGTTCCTGGGAAGTTTGAGGGGAAAACACTCACACTCTCACACTCTCTCACACACACACACACACACACACACACACACACACACACACACACACACACACACACACACACACACACACACACACACACTCACTCACTCACTCACTCACTCACTCACTCACTCACTCACTCACTCACTCACTCACTCACTCACTCACTCACTCACTCACTCACTCACACTCTGAATGAAACGCTCACCCAAAGCCACACATACAACAACCAAACAGAGAGGCAAACTTTGGGGGGAACTTTTTGGGTAGAAAGAGTAAGAAAATACAAGATTCTATATGATTCCAGCTGGTCTTTATGTGTGAGCATAAATAAAAAGTAGCCCCCCCTCAGACCCATTTAGAGGTTGAGCTTTATTTGTTCAGTGAGTGATTATTAACTTGAAAGCTGCACACTTGAATTCGGAAGAGGGATTGTAGGAACATTTTCATACTTGAATCTCCCTTCAAGTAAATATCTTGTTGTTTAAGTGCAGATATACATACAACCTGCATCATGAATATGAAATAAAAAAACAAACAGACAGAAGAAATACCACAAACAGATTGGCCCAAAGTGTGTGACATGACAGTAAAGAGTTTGAGTCAAGTTAACCGGAGTAATACAGGAACCAGTAATACACCAAACTGCTGCTGACAAAGGTCTGTGTGCAACAGTATCCCTTAAGTTCATAGCCAGCTTCATATACTGAGGAAAGAAATACTGAACAAATACATAAAGATACAAATAAGTAAATCATCCATCCATCCATCCATTTTCCTCCGCTTATCCGGGGTCGGGTCGCGGTGGCAGCAGGCCTAGCAGGCCGACCCAGGCCCCCCTCTCACCCGCAATACGTTCCAGCTCGTTCTGGGGGATCCCGAGGCGTTCCCAGGCCAGCTGGGAGATATAATCCCTCCAGCGTGTCCTGAGTCTTCCCCGGGGCCTCCTACCAGTTGGGCGTGCCTGGAAAACCTCTAACGGGAGGCGTCCAGGAGGCATCCTGATCAGATGCCCGAACCACCTCAGCTGACTCCTTTCGATACGAAGGAGTAGCGCCTCAACTCCAAGTTCCCTCCTGATGTCCGAGCTCCTTACCCTATCTCTAAGGCTGAGCCCGGCCACCTTACGGAGAAAACTCATTTTGGCCGCTTGTATCCGCAGAGTTCGTGACCATAGGTGAGGATCGGAACGTAGACCGCCGAGGGACCTGGTCGAAGGCCTTCTCCAAGTCCACAAAACACATGTAGACTGGTTGGGCAAACTCCCAGAGCCCCTCCAGTAGTCTTGCGAGGGTAAAGAGCTGGTCCACTGTTCCACGACCGGAACGGAATCCGCACTGCTCCTCTTGAATCCGAGGTTCGACAATCGGTCGGAGCCTCCTTTCCAGCACCCTGGCATACACTTTCCTCGGGAGGCTGAGTAGTGTGATACCCTGGTAATTCGAGCACACTCTCCGGTCCCCCTTTTTGAAAATGGGAACCACCACCCCGGTCTGCCAGTCCATGGGCACTGTTCCCGACCCCCATGCGACATTGAAAAGGCGTGTCAGCCAAGACAGCCCAACAACGTCCAGCGCCTTCAGCATCTCAGGGCGAATCTCATCCACTCCCGGCGCCTTGCCACCAAGGAGCTTATTGACTACCTTAGTGGCCTCTGCCAAGGATATGGATGCGACCCCCCCCAAGTCTTCAGGCGCTGCCTCCTCTCAAGAGGACATGTTGGCCGGGTTTAGGAGTTCCTCAAAGTGCTCTTTCCACCGCCCGACGATGTCCCCCGTCCGGGTCAGCAGTTCCCCCCCTGTGCTGAGCACAGCCTGGGGTAAGCCCTGCTTTCCCTTCCTGAGCCGTCGGATGGTTTGCCAGAACTTCCTTGAGGCCAACTGAAAGTCCTTCTCCATGGCCTCCCCGAACTCCTCCCATGCCCGAGTTTTAGCGTCCGCGACCACCGCAGCTGCAGCCCTTCTGGCCTGCCGGTACCTCTCAGCTGCTTCAGGAGACCCCTGGGCCAACCAGGCACGAAAGGCCTCCTTCTTCAGTTTCACGGCTTCCCTCACCCCCGGTGTCCACCACTCGGGTTACCGCCACGACAGGCACCGGTGACCTTCCGACCACAGCTCCTAGCGGCCGCGTCCACGATAGAGGCTTTTAATATGGTCCACTCGGATTCCATGTCCCCAGCCTCCTTTGGGATGTGTGAGAAGTTCTTCCGGAGGTGGGAGTTGAAGACCTCCCGGACAGGATCCTCCGCCAGATGTTCCCAGTTCACTCTCACTCCACGTTTGGGCTTGCCGGGTCTTTCCAGCCGATTCCCCTGCCATCTGATCCAACTCACCACCAGGTGGTGATCAGTTGACAGCTCTGCTCCTCTCTTCACCCGAGTGTCCAAGACATACGGCCGCAGATCAGATGAAAGGATTACAAAGTCGATCATTGATCTACGGCCTAAGGTGTTCTGGTACCAGGTACACTTATGAGCAACCCTATGTTCGAACATGGTGTTGGTTATGGACAAACCGTGGCTAGCACAGAAGTCCAACAGCGAGACACCACTCAGGTTCAGATCAGGCAGGCCGTTCCTCCCAATCACCCCCCGCCAGGTTTCTCTGTCGTTGCCCACGTGAGCGTTGAAGTCTCCCAGGAGAACTATGGAGTCAGCAGGAGGCGCCCTTTCCAGGACCCGGCGATCAGCTCGCCCAGGCCCCCTGCCCGGCCTGCCGTCCGGTCCACATAGCACCCGACCCCGATGCTTATCCCTGCGGGTGGTGGGTCCACAGGGTGGCTGCTCCATGATGTTTCTTCGGGCTGAGCCCGACCGGGCCCCATGGGCGAAGGCCCGGCCACCAGATGCTCGCCTACGAGCTCCCCTCCCGGGTCTGGCTCCGGGAGGGTGCCCCGGTTTCCCTGGTCCGGGCGAGGTGGCTGTACTCCGTGGGCTGCTGTTCATCGGGGTTTTTGAACCGCTCTTAGTCTGGACTCTCCCCTGCGACCTGTTTGTCTTGGGAGACCCTACCAGGGGCTGATGCCCCGGACAACATAGCTCCCATGATCACTGAGCCACTCAAACTCCTCCACCACGTTAAGGTAGCGATTCACGGAGAGATAAGTAAATCAAAGAACAACAAATTAGGTGAATAAAAAAGGAGTCCACCAATGCAAACCCCAATAAATAGGTAACAGTGTGAATTAATAAAATATAGCAATTTCATAAATACTGATACATTAACATTATTTGACTAAATTACGAATATTATGAATACATAGAAAATAAATAAAATTTGATGAACAATAATTATTATTGGTCACATTTTAAAAAATTGAATCTCTCCAAGTTCACCGTGTTTTAAAGAGGTGGCCTATTATTCATGTCTGTCTTTTTTTATTGGCTAATAGTTGTGTAAATATAACAAAGACTATTTACATTATTCAAATATGAAAATATATATAATATATATGAAAACAATCTCCTTGTAAAACTGATCTAAATGTGCAGTTTATTTATTTTTCTGAGAAACCTCGGACTTAAACGTGCACGCGCAAACCACTGACTGAGGTCAGTCGAGGTATTTTTTTTTTTAATCAAAGGGACTTTTATTTTGAAAAAATAAAAACCGGACAGTTACTGTGGTGAGCGTGACGCTCCTGTGTGTGGACACTTGGAGCGGACTTCAGTGGCCGCACCGCAGCGCGCATGTGACGGTGAGGAGCTGACTGATCGCCAGGGAACGCGGGAGCCCGCACGCTGGTATCGGACATGTCGGCCGGGTCGGACCGAGACGGAGGGTACCGGAGAAAGAGCTCTACTGGCGGCCAGCAGCACCGGCAGGTGGCGGAGAAATCTACCCGACACAGCAGGAGAGGTATGAGGCTGCTCATGTTTAATACTTCCACAGTATAACTTCAGAGCCACAGCAATATAATAATAATAATACTTTAATTTTATGTAGCGCTTTTCTAAGTACTCAAAGACGCTTTACATAGGGTAGAGACAAACAGAAAAAACAAAAATAGAAAGACAAATATGAGATCATTGTCTCAATATACCAAATTATAAAAGCCGTTATGAAGCCATGGCCTAATATTTATATGAAAGTATGTTGTGGATTTCAAAATACAGTATATTATTATATAATATATAATATATTATTATATTAAAACAAATTATCTGTAATATCTTGTTTTGTTTTAAAAGGATATAGATTGATGGATTATAATGATCTCCACTGTTTAAGTAGTTTTTTATGGGAAACTAATGGACCAAATTAGCATGAAACACTAATAAAATAAACAAATAATAATAATATCTTAAATATCCCCTCCAGACATGTTTTAAGACTCATACATACTGTACTGTATAAAAGTATAATAATTTCCAGAATTTATGAATATTTAAATCTTTTTTTTCTTTTGCTGGCCACAAGATGTAGTGAGTCATCAGAGGCTTCAGGGGTCCACAGCTGCATTGGGGACCATAGTTGGCTACTGAGATTTGAGGTTTCCTCCTCCAGCAGATGAATCTGAAAACAAACCAATTCAAACCCCATTAGAATATCTAAATTACATCATTATTAAAGGGCAAATATATGTAGACCCCGGTGTATGTACAAGATCTCACCAAACTGTTGTGCGATCTCCCATAATGGGATCTGTAATCGGGCTTTAAATGAAAGTAAGCCTCTCCATGTTTTCAACAGTGCACGGTTTCGCCAGAGATTCTTCAAGTCTGAGGAGAACTGTGTCGACGTGTGAGGAAAACATTCCAACGGGTAACTTCTTCTTCTGTTTGAGATGGGTTTTTTTATTAATGTCTTTTTTCGCCTTTATTGGACGGATGAAAGTGTAGAGGCAGACTGGGAACGTGGGGTGAGAGGGGGAAGACATGCAACAAAGATCCCGCAGATAGAATGGTTGAGGCACAGGCTGTAACCATCTACTATTGGCGTACAATTTGGTACATATATCCATGGTGCCCAGAAAATAAATCCCAATCACTTTGGTCAACTCCTATATTAAACTTTTTTCATCAGCTCAAAACTTTTAAAACTAATGACATTCCCATTAGCCTCAGTGTGAGAATTACCAAATGTCAGCATGCTAACATGCTAAAAACAGGTAAACATTATACCTGATAGATATCAGCATGTTTGCATGCTAATGTTAGCATTTATCAAAAATTTCAGACGGCAGCCGCTCAGCGGGCCACAATGTAATCATTCGGTCAATGTACGTCCACGAAATGTGCTTGTTTTGTCAGAGTTTGTTGTGTTGGAGTTCTGAAAGTGTAGCTTTGTGTTATCTAAAAGATTTTTGATGTCATGGCTGAATATTTAGCTGATTTTGACAATGGGAATGACGCCTAACCCTCCAGCGAGATTTCAGAACAAGACCAGCGAGACCCACAATAACTAACACGGGATCAAGCGAAATGTAAATTAAAAGGTTTTATTTCCCTGTAGGGTTCTTTCCATATAGTTGTCAGACACTTATAATAACAATCTGAGCCTCTCAGTGCCAACAACGAGTACTTTTAGTGGACGTACATAGAAAGTGCGGAATTGCATGCGAGGATTGCATTGCAGCCCGTTTAGAGTCTGCTGTCTGCAGCTCTCTCCCTCGGACCAATTTAAAAAATGTCTGTCCCAATTAGTCACTCCTTTAATATTACCAAATGAAGCCGTTGGCCACTTGAGGCTGGCTCCAAAAGCGAGACAAACCCAATAAACCCCCATTTTAAAATCAGGCAGCAACCTCCGGTTCTGAAAAGTGAAGCTAATGTGGAAGTGCCTTAAACCTGCATTCTTTCTACTGACCAGCAGGGGGCGACTCCTCTGCTTGTATAGAAGTCTATGAGAAAATGACTCTACTTCTCTCTTGATTTATTCCCTCAGTAAACATTGTAAACATGAGTTTATGTCTCAATCTCTAGTTTCAAGTCTTCTTCAATACATCATGATGTTCATTTAGTAAATTATGGTCCATTTAGAGTCAAACAGACCATAAAGCAGGGGATGCTTTAGAGCGTGACTACCTTGTGAGTGATAGGTAGCTAGGCTGTAAATGTCACTCCTCCACATTCCAAATACAGTCACTTCACGATCACTGGTTGCAAAAAAACAAGATGGACCATAATTTACTAAATGAACATCATGCTGTATTGAAGAAGACTTGAAACTAGAGATTGAGACCATAAACTCATGTTTACAATGTTTACTGAGGGAATAAATCAAGAGAGAAGTAGAGTCATTTTCTCATAGACTTCTATACATTCTGACTTCGTTTTACAAACTGAGGAGTCACTCCCTGCTGGTCAGTAGAGAGAATGCATATTTTTGGACACTTCCGCATTGGTTACCCTCGGCCGAACCAGAGGTTGGGTCTGGTCGTTACTCAGCTCCAACAACGATCCACCTCTTTGAATCCACAGTCCATGGTTATTACTAAATATTTAACCTTTCACGTTCATCATAGAACAAACAGGGGGCGACTGAAGTCCCGCTGGCCAACCCTTCCTGTTATTTTGGAGTGGAAATCTTCAGAGTAAAGAAATCCCTCATAAAATATTGCTTTTCGTTGCATCGTCCTCCTCGACGAGTCATAAGAGAACACATGACCTGCCCTCAGTGGGAAGTCATGTGGGAGATGTTTTATACCTTGACCCTGTGAGTTTCTCTGAAGTCACTTATTAATCTGTGAGATGGTCTCACTGCCGTCATCACATCAGATCACTAGATGAGTTCAGAAGGAGCTCAGTGTCAAACCCCAGCATCCGTCTGAGCACTCATCAAACACACCACAGAGCAATTATGTTCATTGTCAGAAATGTGGTGCAAATCATTGGTGCAAATCATTGGTGCATTTTTTTCTCTTTTTAAAAAGAATGTCCTACTTTCTGTCCTCAATCTCTGCTGTATCTTAGGGGATGAAGGATAACCTAGTTTCAGAGCCCTTTACAAGTAAAAACTCAGTTCTACAAATACCAGAACTTCCTTTTCTTCCAACACTATTATATTCAATTATGATTGAGGATGTTGTTTTATTGCACCAGTTAAGTGTTTCCACCACAGCAGCAGAAACCGCTCAGCTCACTCTTTTCTTGAGCAAACATTAACAAAGAGGTCGTGTCCTCTAACAGCCTGTGAAGTTAGGACGACTGGACTCGTGGAGCGGAGGCTGCTGCAGTTGACCCTATAAAAGAAACCAATCTATATGTGAGGCTACTGCTACTTAAAGGTTTAGTGTGTCACACATTGAAATGTCTGAACAAGACCAGGCCGTGTATACTTTGTTGAGTTGTGTGCTTACATTGTCCCAAATGACCCCAACAATTTTCAAACCAGAGAAATCTGTCATTGTGAATGAAGGTAGCGGTGCGTTTCATATCTGACCTTTAGTCAGCGTTGTAGTTGTCTGCCAGAAGCTCATCATAAGTTGACTTTATATTTACTTCAGTGAAACAGGCCGAGCAACAGTTGGGCTTGCACCCTCTGCTGGACGTCCTGCCTCCGCTGATCAGCATCTGAGCAACACATATTATTAAACTTTAAGCGGCTTTATTCAGGGATTTTGGGAGAGGCAGAGACCTCTGTGGTAAAAAACATCTTCTGAATCCTAAAGAATCCTAACCGGGAGAAACAAAGACAACAACTCCCATGACCCCACGCTATACTTCCCCACATCACCAAACCTCTTGTTTAGTTTGACACAACGTGTGTTCAAATGAAGTGAAGTCAATAAAGTCAGTTCAGATTAAATTATCTGAACTGACTTTACTGACGAACTCGGTACAGTTCCCATGGTGACGGTGTTCCATGTGTTCAGCTCTGCCGCTGCTGCTGGATGTGGTCGGGGGTCCGGAGCGCCTTCCTGCAGGAGAGGAGCTGCAGGAAGCGCTGAGAGGGAAACTACGCATTCTGCAAGCTGACAGCACCGAGGTCAACGCTCTGTTCACGGTACAGCTCGACACACACACACACACACACACACACACACACACACACACACACACACCTGGCCTACAGGCCTAAATTCAGCTCCTGGCATTTTAAGCAGTACAAAAGTCCACTCCCTCCATGAATTATGAATGAATCGGGTTGTAAAAGCTGTCTTTCTGCTCGGTTTGCTGTTCTACGTTCTAGTAGCCAGAATTCAGGCTCAAAGTTTTGTGTTATGTATATATAAAATAGTTATGTTAAGGTCAAAAGGAATACTTCACCCAAAATATATCCTTTCAGAAGTTACAGGTTCTCCATAGAGAATAGTGGTTTCATTCGCACCAGGAAAAAAGTGTCTCAATGTCCAGAAAAACTGCAGCATAATCCATATATTGTTTTCTTTAATATGGCAAAATACACAACGTGTCATTTTATAGAAAGACACATATTGTAAAAATTATTACAAAACTTGAAGGTAAAGCCTGAAAATGTCTTTTTCAAAGTGTAATTTATTAAAGTCTTTTCTTTTTGTATCTGTCTCTAGGAGCTGTCTACTCATCTCATCTCCATCAACAGTGAAGAAAAAGTTATTTTTGTGTCATTCAAAACATTTGAGGAAATATGGAAGTTCACAACATATTACACAGTCGGTAGGTTTGGAACGCAGTCGTAGTTCTAGTCACTAACAGTGGGATTTAAACTTAAATATTTGCAATAAGGCAATAAAAGCAAAAGATAATCATTTTATATATATCCACCAGGAGGATTATGCGATCAGTCACGTCTGTGAGTGAGTGTGCGCCTCTGTGTCTGTCCAAGGGTTATCTCACATTCTGCTGCAGAAAACTGCATCATATTTTGTATTTTGAAAGTGTGGTGACTCACACTTTCTCAAAACACCCTATACTGCCTGTTTTATACTGCCATTGACTACTGACACCCCAATCACAGTCTTAACCGGCCCTCAGCCAATAGGGGCCGCGAGTGATAACATGTGGATTCATTCACATCTCCTCTGCTCCAGGTTTCCTGGGTCGGTGCATGGAGAATCTGTTGTGGGACCAGAAGTTTTGGCTCAGCTCTTTGGAGGAGGACATCGCAATCGAGGTTTCAATTCAGGAGGACACGCTCAACCTGATCTACGAAGGCATCCTCATGCAGGAAGGTATGAAGGACTTTGGTCTTTTGAGTTGCTCTGCCATTCAAAGGCCTGCTGGGCTTCCCTGCTGCACAAAGGGACATGCGTCCTTCCTTAAGTTGGAGGAGCAAGCACCAACAGAGGCTGATAAAAGGTGGAGGAAGCGGAAAACATTATCTCGAGATCATTTGACTTCAATTCACTTCAAAAACCTCCTGCCCTGAGCAGACCATCTTATCAGCGAGGAGGAGGGCAGCTGAACCTCCTGCTGTACCTCCTGCTGTACCTCTTACTGAACCTCCTGCTGAACGTCCTACTGAACTTCCTGCTGTACCTCCTGCTGAACCTCCTTCTGTACCTCCTGCTGTACCTCCTGCTGTACCTCCTGCTGAACCTCCTGCTGAACCTCCTCGTCTCTCGGTACAAGAGTTGCTGATGGAAGTCCCACCACAACTTAAGACCACCGCTGAATTCACAACAAAAATATCCAATCGGTTCGGTTAGGTTAAGTTTGGGAAAAGATCATGATTTGGGTTAAAATAAGTACGTTTGTAGAACGTGTCTGTTGTGTCAAAAAGTAAATATATAAAAATGTTACAGTATCCTTAAACTTTGCATCCGAGTCTCTCAAAACACATTAGACGATTAGATTAGAGAAGTGGACAAATCAGTCTCTCATCTCTCTGGGAATGTCTCGTATCAGATGACTCATTCAGGCGGTGATGTTTTATCATTCATTACCGATTAGATACAGGTATGTTCACATCTTGACCATCTGCGGCTGCAACATTATATCAGTCATGTCCACATGAAATGAAGTCAGTTTGTCTTTTCTTTTTTTGTTGCATAATTTGGTCTCTACTTTTCTCTCTCTCCTCATCAGACTACACAAAGCATGACTAGTTATATGCACATCGCTAGCTTGATTATTTACATTACGACAGAAAGCAGTAGGGTTGGAGAAATCTACTCAAAGAAGGTACTTGAATACACGTAACGGAGTAAATGTAACTCGTTACTACCCACCTCTGCCGCTGATTACCTCAAAAGGATCTAGTTATTATCTAAATAATAAATATCAGAATATTTAACATGCTGACATTTCACATGCACAAACTCTCTCTTGTGTGTCCTCAGGTTCACTGTTTGCTAGTTGTAGTACCAACCAGATGTTTGACAGCTCCACCTCTGGAGGTGACCTGTACCTGGAGCAGGGAGACATAGCCCAGTTTGAGCCTCCCTTCCTGGGCTCAGGGTGGACCGTCCTCTGCCTGGCCGATGGAGCCCGAGGCACTGCACCCGAACCGGGTCTCGAGCCGGTCGTCCCTTTTCATCAGTGAGTCCCATCCACACACGGGGCGGGTCTCTGGTCTGAGAGCCGACAGTAGACGATAAGAGGTGCTCACATGATCCAATCTGTCCACAGGTGGTTTCTCAAATCCTGTGCAGAGAGCATCTTAGTTGGTGATGGGAAACCCTCCTGTGACTTCCCTCTGCAGTTTGGTAAGTGCAGTAAAAATAATTGAGGATAGTTTCACCCAGAAAGAATTTCAGAAACATATACAAATATTTGTATGAATTATGACTTTACATGTTGAAGGCTCATTTTTAAATTGACACTTACTCATTAATAAAGAAAATATTCATTTTCATACTAATTTTAGCACTACTGCCACAACTTTGTTCAGTACTTTCCTTTAGACTGCCACTTCAGCAACGAGCACACAAACATTTTCTTTGCCACTTATTCCACTTCAATTGCTCTCACCGTTCAAAAAAAGGAAAAGGTCCGGAGTGCTCCCAAGTTCAAACAAGTGTAATGAAGGTGGTCTTTGGTAGGGAACACTAAAGTTAAAAAGGGACTCTTCTTCTGGCAAAAAGTTAAGAAGTGGTTCACTCAACCATTCAACTGCTTTCAGTTGACGTTGACATTTCGACTGCTTTGATATCCATTTCTTTAAATGACAGCAAACCTGTTTTCAACATGTCCATGTCAATTGACAGTTTCACTGCTTTCATTTCTTATTATTCAACTGCGAGGTTATCTGCTTTCAGTAATTACAATCCAGCTGACATCTCAACCACCTATATTACTGTAAACAACACTCCTTTAAGTTCCCCACTGATATTTTATGGTCAGTGTGGACTGAACGTTGTGGGGCATCTGGTCTCATATTGTCCTCCTCCTCTGTTAAGCCAGAGGAACCTGTCTGGCCACAGTGGAGTATGATGCTGAGGGCCCGGATGAGCTGAGCATGGCACCCGGTGATCGCATCATCATCGTGGGACTTCTGGTGTCTTGTTTTGATTGGTTCACAGGGAGGAAGGAGGCGACAGGAGAAGTGGGTCTGGTCAAGACAAGCCTGGTGAAACCATACACTGACATTTACGAGTGAGTGTATCGCCAATATCACTGTGTGTAAAAATTGTTTTACAATAGAGTATATGTAAATATTGTATTATATTTGTCATCCTTCCAGCTCAGCAGATATTTTTCTGGATGGAGAGGAAGGGACATTCTTCAGTCTGCAAGAGGACAAAGTCATAGAAGAAACAAATGCCTTATTTAAGAAGAAATCTCAAAATGATATTGGTCATAACTACAAACTTGGTGAGACAGAAAGGACTCATAGGTCACACTAATTTATACAGATATGTGTCATGTGTCCAACAATTTTTTTGTTTTGCATGTTAGCATGCTAAATTTGCTAATTAGCACTAAACTCAAAATGTAGCTGAGGCTGATGGGAATGTCACTAGTTTTGTTTTTTGGTCATTAAACATATTATTGGACAAACCAAAATTTGACCAGATGATGGCGCTAGATGAAAAGTCAGAAGATCACCAAAATTATTAAAATCCATCGTGTGAGGGAAATAAATGTGTGTGCCATCCAGACGTGTAGTGTAGTTGACTGAATAATTGAAAACGTTGATCTGTTGGTGGTGCTAAATGAATAGTCAAGGTATCCCCAAAAATCATTACGATTCATCATTGTATGGCATCATGGACATCTGTATGAAATTTCATTGCAGCCAGTCCAATCACAAAAAATAAAAACTGTTCGAAAATATATTGATGTGAGAATAAATCCCACCAAAAGACTCCCCCTATGTGTAAAGGCCTTTATGGTTAGCATTTGGTTAGCTTTAGGTCCCAAAACTACTTGATTATTGTTCGGGAACCTTTGTGGTCATGGTAAAAAAAATAAACACAGTTGACTATCAGTAGGAGACAGGAAACAAATAGGGGTCTCCTGTGTTGGCTTTGTTGATCCAACCATCCATCCCAACTAGAACCCTTGATGCTGCAGTCTAACTGGAGCAAAGTAGCTTGAGTTAATACCATGCATCTAAAGCTTACAGCATGAAGGACTTGCACAGCATTCAGATTGGCATTAACATGCTTTATTTATCATTTTTTGAGGGTTTAGGGTGTTTTCTCATTCACTTTCTTGCACTTTGTGTTGTTCAATCTCAGATGTGATCAGTTACCAAGACGCTGAGAACAAAACATCATGTAAGTATTGGCACCTACGGTTCATGTCACTTAACTGTTATTTATTTTGTCTGTATGTCATCCTTTTTTCCAACAATTACTCTTTTACAGTCAGCTCTTCAAGCAAAGTTATTCAGCAGACTGACTTGAAGACAAATATTCAGAGGTTTCTTGATCAAGGACAAGACTCATTGCCACCTTCCATAGTGACCGTGAACGGGACTCAAGCAGACTCTGTCTTGGCTACAGAAGCAAAAAGCCCAAGTCCTCCCTGTTTCACTGTTCACCCAGTTGTAGAAGGAGACACAAACACTGAAATCTTCATTCCCCTTTTCTCTTTCTTGGAGGGACAAGACTACCAAATAGAGTTTATCACCCTGTATGGACTGAGCTCTCAACTCCTGGCCTCCTCTACCTTCACCGGTCACTCGGATGAGGACGAGCTGATCGCCTTCCTGGGTGTTGCCAGGGAAACAGCCAGGAAGAAGCGACTCCTTTGGTCACAGACTCGTTTGTGCTTTCTGCTGGGTAAGCTCTGTGCTGGAAGGTCAAAGTTCAGCCAGGCCCGGGTTTACTTTGAGGAAGCCCTCAGCGTGCCACGAGAAGGCTTCACGGACCTCAGGCTGTTGGCCAGCATCTACTCCAACCTGGTCCCCATATACCTTTTGCAGAAAAATACCGAAAGTTTCTTTGCTCTGACAGAGCGACTTGTTGCCTTGCTATTGGGAATCCCAGACTGCCTGGAATGCTTAGAGGACAACTCTGCTCTTAAATATATCCTCAAGAAAGCTGTTCTGTCTCACAACAAGATGGCAGAGGCCCGGGCTTGTCATCTTTTGGCGAAGCACCACTGGACTCGTGCTGAAGGGGCACGAGGTGTTCCTTATCTTGAGAGGCTGCTTGTCCTTTGCTCTGAAGCTCAGAGGACATGTGGCATCTCTCCCAGTCATGAATACCTCGCCCTGGGAATGCTCTACAGCGAACTCCGACTTCCCCACCTCAGTGTCAGTTCAGCCAGGAGAACTTCTCAGCAGCCCTCTGCTTCACTGATGGACTGCCTGAGCAGCATGGCTCTACTTTTGGACAATGTCAACAGACTGAATGGGATCACAGAACAGGAAGCCACCATCCCACCTCAAGTAGCTCCATATTTACACCGAGCCCTGTCTTCTAACAAAGTCCAAGAAGGAGGAAGTGATCAGCACCATGTTTTGAGCCATCAGCTTACCGTTTGTCTGTGCCAACTCTTTTGCAAGCACAGAATGGTTGGACACGCTATCGGCCACATGCATACTCTCATCGACAGGAATCTACCCTCGCAGCGACCCCCCATCTCAGTCCCAGAAAGAAACGGTACCCTCATCTGGTTGGCATGGCTTCACATTAACAACAAGCAGCCGGCTGTTGCTTTGGATATCCTGGACGCTGTCCTCGCTTCCATGCCAGAACACTGCACTACCCCTCAGGAAGGTCGGTGGGTTTCTGTAGCTTAATGTGTTAAAGAAATAACAGTTACAGAGTGTTTCAGAAGAAAATATTTCCAGGAACTAATCATGAGCCAAAGGAACTAACGTCAGATACTCGACAAGTCCAATTTGGGCATTCATGATTGCATTTTGGTTACAGTTGCAGTTTTAATGTTATTGATTCAGAACGTAACTGTATTTGACGTACTAAAATACATATGTTTGGTTCCTCATGTTCACTAATAAGATAGCAAACTAAGCTAGTCCGAGAAAAGGTTCCTGGATAAGATTTCCATAGTGGAAATAAGAGTGCACTGTCTTAAGAAATTATACTACTAGTTTGAAAGTGAATAAGTCGAACATTGAAGTTGTTAGCTAACTGCCAGTTATTAATGTTAATTGAACTACTTCCTGATTCAAGGCTCAACATATTTTGATGTATGCCTCAGGGATTATTTTGACTCTAAAATAGGCTGCAGTAGGACTCTGTTTGAACAGAAGAAATTGGGCAATTTTCTTAAAGATGTAAACATATGATTGATTGAAATACAATAATCAGTGTCATTCGGGAGGCAAAAACTGATTTAAATGCAGACTATTTCATAACAGTTAAAGTAAATATGTTTGATTTAACAAAAAGGTGTGGTCCTCAACATGCGTGGCGTGGCACTGCGTTGCATGGGTGACCTCCGGAGGGCGGCAGAGAGCTACCAGAATGCTGTGGACATCTGCCAAGAGTATGAGGACATGCCAAACTGGGCTGTAGCTCAGGCTAACCTGGGTAAGAAAGTATATGCGTCTGCAAGGGAGACACTACCGGCAAAAACATTGATTTTCATGCACTGGTCAATTTAAAGAGTTTGGTCTATTTTGCTTCCATAACATGTCTTATCTCAGACTAGTGGAATGAAAACATCAAAAACACACAGCTAGGTGTTTATTTTACTACATTGTCTATTTACGTCTGTAGATATCTCCTAAATTCACCAAAAGTTACAAATAGATGCCTCATTTGCATATTTAAAGTTAAGTTAACATTTCAGAAAAATATCGTCTTAATGTAAGTAATCAACTGGGGAAGTGTCATGGGGATATCTATTGGTGAATTTCTTTTTTTACCCTATCCACCTGTAGTGTCTTCAAAATATTTTTAAAATGAGATTTTTCTCAGACTCTGAGACAGAAATCTCCACTTCAGTAGCTCTTACTTATACCAACCTTTCCAGTTTCATTCCTATTTATATTCTGAAGGTTTTTACAGAGGGGTTTGTTCATATATCATTCTTAGACTGATTTATATAACAGTTATTATTATATAACACATGATTCTTTCAATAAACTTCACTTCTCTGAGATGACTCTGCTTCCTCCTCGTGAAGGGCTGTTATGTCTGAAGGCTGGTGCTAAAGGACTAGCGCAGACACACCTGACTGAGGCGGTGCAGCTCTTCTCTGAGCTGGACGAAGAAGGTCACGAGGCGAACTTCATCACAGTGCTGCTGGAGCTGGGTCAGCACTATGTGAAGCAGCACCAGCTGGACTTTGGGAAAGGATGCTACGAATGGGCTCTGCTGCTGGCCATCAATGCCAACCTGTTAGACTGTAAGTATGTAAATCACAGACTGTGTGTCTTTTTTATTACTTGAGCTCCCATCAATGAACTGGACTGGACTTTCACTCATTGCCAGGCCAGCTCACTGCAACCAGACACCTGTGCCATCTGTATGGGTGTGAGAGTCCAGACCAGGCCCAGTGTATCATCTACAGCCAGCACCAGGTCCAGCTGCTGACACACACAGGAGACAGAGGACAGGAGGGAGATGCACTGGAAGCCATCAGCCAGCTCTACCTCACTCTGGGCACAGAAAGGTGTGTGTGTGTGTGTGTGTGTGTGTGTGTACATCTGTCTTTGTGAGGACCAATATGCGTTTGAGACCCTCGGAGTGAGGACATATTTTGTAGAGAGGATGTTTTGGCCAGTCCTCACTTCTTCAACGTGTTTGGGGGTTCAGACGTGTTTTTAAGGATTAGATTAGGATTAGGGTAGGGTAAGGGGCTAGGGAAACCATTATGTCAATGAGTTTCCTCACAAAGATTGGTGTGTGTGTGTGTGTGTGTGTGTGTGTGTGTGTGTAGCTGGAATAGATCCAATATAAAATGTACTTGTACTCTTATTAGCCCGTGTCAAAGATGGCTTTTTCAATAAAACAGCTAAATACAATGTTGTTTTTCCAGATGAGAGTACACAAAAGTGTAAGCATTAAAGCCACTTCCTTTTAGTAGACTTTGCGTTTTCAAAATGCAACCATGCTGAAACAGCATGCAACCTCAGCTGTTAGTTTGAAGGTGTTAATGATGAGTTTAAGTAAGAGTTTACCATTTTACACTTCACCTGCCACTCTAATCTGCACTGCCACCTGTGGTCACATTTAATATAGGCTACAAATATAAACAGAAATAAATACACAGTCACTGTGGCTCCTACAGGACTAATCTAAGTCTCTGAATGTTTTCAGGGCATACAGGGCGGCTCTCGACTACACCAAGACCAGTCTGGGTATTTTCATCGACCTGGGCTGCAGGGAGAAGGAGGCGTATGGCTGGCTGCAAGCGGGAAAGATCTACCACCTGGTGGACCAGATTGAACTCGTAGACCTTTACGTTCAGGTCTGAGAGCGGCTGTGTAGACATCACAGCTATTGTGATCATGTCTATCAGTTGAGGCACAATCTAATAAACCAGCAGTTTCATGTAGGAACTATTCCTAACGACACTCGGCAATGGTATCACTGCGCTGAAGGAAGTGGGCATCTACAGTACCAGTCAAAAGTTTGGACTTTCTCATTCAATGTGAAACTTTGGACTGGTACTGTATACTCGATACTGCTAGCTCACCTAGCACACTGACCCAGCTAACACACAGCTCTTGTACGCGAGTAGATGACTGCTGCCTAAATTAATGTAGCACTTTTCTAGTTCCAGCGACCGCTCGAAGACGTCAGAGAACGTCACATTTGTGATTTGTGTTTTCGGTGCCCTATTTAAGTGGTTACTCAGTTGGTTTTAGTTTTGTGCTGCCTTTGACAGAAAAAGTAAAACTCTGTGTTTTCGTTTATGTCATTGTCAGGTAGCTCAGGATGTCGCTCTGAGTACAGGAGACACCGGGTTCATCCTAAAGCTTCTGGAAGCTGCAGGAGACATTTTCTTCAACAGCAGCCAGGAGCGGGACAAGGCTATCACCTTCTACAGGGTATGGACTGGATAAAACACTGATGTTACTTTACCGTTACCTCACCATTAACCATCACTTCTACTACCGTCATCATCAAGTGGCCGCATAATAGGGCATCCATATGAAACACAGTGAGTTTAGACTATTTATCCATGTTTTAGAGCAGGGGTGACTCCTCCGGTTGCAAAAAGAAGTCAGATTGTATAGAAGATAAAATGATGTTACTCTGATGTCACTTCTGGTTGCAACAAATCAAGATGGCGACGGCCGGAAACCAAGTTGGCTACGGACAAAACGCCAAACTCAAGGCTTCAAAACGGCAGCCAACAAACCAATGATTGACGATATTGTGACTACGTCCACTTCTTAAATACAGTCTATGGCCTTTTTGTGCTCTAACAGTATTACTATTATTGTTAGGAATGATGGTCAAAACTAAGAAAATAAGAAGCCTTCTATAATATTCTGTTCTGTTTTTCTGTGCATCCACCATGTAGGACCGTGCTCTGCCCATTGCAGTGAAGAGCAGCAGTGTGCGTTCCAGGCTGAGGTTGTGCAATAAGTTGACTGAACTGATGCTCAGTCTCAAGCTGTATGAGGAAGCTGTGGAGTTTGCTCAGACTGCACTGGACATCAGTATCACTCTGGGTACGGAAAACCTCCAATACAAAGTTTAGAATTTTCTATGTTAGTTCAGGATTGACATTTATGGTTGTATTTACCTTTAATTTAAAGCAAGGCATGGTCCAATTACTGTCATCCATCAATACTACATTGATTACATGTAGAAAGACCTACTTTGGGTGCTTTCACAAGCCAACATTTAGTAGATTTTAATGGATCTGTGGTATAGTTCACTTCTGCAGAAGTCCGATGTTTCCTTGACATCTGGGCCACAGAGAACATAAAGAACATGCCAAATAACACAGAATGTACACAACTGTAAGGTTTTCAGAAATAAAAAAACATACTGATGATTTAGCTAATTGCCAATAGTGGAACTTAAAATGTCAAGTTTATCCTGCTGGTGGGGCAAAAAGAAAATCCAAAGGGTTACGTCCTTTTGGAGCTTGAATGTTCTCAACAGATTGACATAAAAATAATTATGAGATATCTTTTGCAAGAGGAAAGTTCCTGGCTGGTTCATCTTCTGGGGACCATGCTTTGTTAATTTCATGCCCTTCAGATTACATTTAATTTCTTGTGTGAAAGTAAAAATTTGGCAACTACAACCAGATAGCTTTTGGTGCGTGTTTGGCCATTTAAATAATTAAAACAATAAGTGGGCTTCTGAACCATAAATATCAGTATGAAATGTCATGGTGTTCCGGCCAGTAGTTGTTGGCATGTGTTCCTCTGAACCAGTGGTACACATGCTAATTGATGACTGAATTTACAGATATCCTAAAGAGTTTGAAGTTATGTGCTATAACAGAATAACTGTGTCTACCTTTGTGTGTGGTTGTAAATACAGGTGAGTGTCTAAATGAGCGAGTGGCTTACCATCGTCTGGCCTCTCTGTACCACTGTCTGGACCAGTATGAACTGGCTGAACACTATTACCTGAAAACCCTGACCCTCTGTCCAACACCTCTGCTGTTTGATGAGGAAACACTGTACTATGTTAGGGTGTACCAGACGCTGGGGGACATCATGTTCTATGACCTGAAGGTAAGGGATTCAATGATGGATATGTCAATCTGATAATTACTACTAGCACAATGGGACACACAGACTCTGACGTTCAAAGGTAGTGCCCTCGTTATGTGAAAACAATTTTACATTTTTTTCTTTGTTATTTTTACTTGGATCAGAGCTCTATTGGATGTTCTAGTTTGTTTCCACCGGAGGAACCATGGTCTTAATATAGTTCTTCAACCATGGTTCCTGGTCCCCAAAATGTACCTGTTGTGGGGTTTGTACTTTCTGATGGCCAAGGATCAGGGAACGCTCAGTGCTGAGCGTTGCTAGCTAGCTGAACTTAAACCTCACAGCTTCAACATGTATGCGGCTTCATTTACACAGTAAGAAGGAACGCACAAAGGGGACTTCTAGTTCCTAGTTTAGTCCCTGAGATGAGCTGCAGTGGTGCTGTAGTAAAGGGGACTATTGTCTTGTGAGCTTGAAAGCTAGTTATCAAGACACCCAATAGTCACCTGGGGTTTGCCCAGAGTTATAACATATTTTACAGTACAGACATGAGTTCACTTAAGGAAGCAGAAAACAGGTGGTTGTATGTTTTTTTATCTCGATATCTTAAGATCAAGTGTTACTGAATTTTTTTAAATTTGGGATATAAAATTAAATTGTTTCCTCAGGCCAAAAAAATTAATCGTATCTTTTCTGGAATGCTACATGGTCAAGCGCCACAAAAATGCCCAAAATGTGTCACTGCATTCTCTTCACACTGGGTACAATGCACCTGCGTCATAAATCACTAAATTAAAGCTCATGTCAAGTACTGTATGTGTTAAGTCTTTGGAGTTGAAACACAAAGTATATTACCATTACCACAGCATCATTAGCATAACATAAAGAGACACCAAACTGTGATTTTGTAACAGGCTGTATTTTGTATGAACTACAATGACCAATAATGTGACTAAATTACACATTTTTAAGGGGAAGTACGTTTTGCTGTTATCTCTACAGGACCCATTTGATGCTGCAGGCTACTACCACCTGGCTCTGGCTGCAGCCATGGATCTGGGCAACAAGAGGTCTCAGCTGCAGCTGTGCACCCGCCTCGCCACCATCTATCACAACTTCCTAGTAGACCGGGAGCTCTCTCTCTTCTTTTACCAGAAGGCTCGGGCCTTTGCTGCAGAGCTGAACGTGAGGAGGATAAATATCTCACCGGATCAGCAGTATAGCAGCACCCCGCAGTACAAGACCGCCGGACAATAGGACAGACACTTTGGGAAGTCACGTCTTTGTTTTACAAGAAAAATTAACTTTTTCTAAGTGCAACAAAAACTTCAGCAGATAGCTGGATGAATGTTCTTTTTTTGGTACAGAAGTTCATGTTTCACGAGAAACCTTGTGAATTATTATGCCTTAAGACTACAGAACAGATTCAACTGTTCCCAGAAAAGCCATCTTTAAGACTTTACTTGGAAGAGATCATTATGGTCCCAGGGTGCCCTAGAGGTCCAATCTAATCTTCTATTGCCTTGTGAAACTGTGTGTTCAAAATTCACGATTCAACTTTACCCAGGCCTCTGATAATTAACAGGGAAAAGAAACATCTACTAAACCAGAAAACAGTGAACGCTTTCACGAATCATATGTTATTGTCTCTGAAAATTGGATAGATGTGTCATTTATGAGTTCTTCTTTTTCTGTTTCTTTTTTGTTATTCTTCTAAACAAGAAAAAAGACATGCTGATTATAACTGATCACTCATAAACACAAGTACATCATCTGCATATAATGAAATTGTATGTGTTCAATGTACAAAAGAGGTCTTCAGGCAGTTCTTTTACACAGTAAGATATTGAATATGCAACCTGTGAGGATCAGATTAATTCATCAGGGTTTTATCCGCATAATAAAGCATAAAGTTAAAATAAGTTACATACATCTTTAATATAGATTTGAGTATTTTTTGCTATTTTGTCTGATGATGAACAAACTAAAATGCAAATGTGACGGACATAAAACGTATAATAAGTATGATGTAAGATTACTCCTCTTGCCATTGCAGGAGGAGAAAAAACGTTATTAATTGATATGGTCTATTTGTCAGAAAGTTTATAAGAGCTGATTAACAGTGTGTTACAGTTTTTCTCATCAAGGGGCCATAACAAACTCATGTTATTCTGAGCTGCAGTGATAGAATAAATCTGTAAGAGCAACAATGCTGTTTCTACATTGCTGCCTTTAAAAAACAAGAAAGAGTAGGAACCCTGCCGTCTATGTTAGCTTGTTTCTGTCTCATGCATGCACCATGCACCATCTGAACAAACAAGTCTCTGCTCTAGGTTGTAGACAAGATTTTAAACAAGCATAGGAGCAGATGTGGGTGTACTCTCTTGGAAGAGGATGGAAATATCATTATAGGATGATGTAACGCTAATGACGGACTGTTACTTAATGACCATAACGACAATCTACACTCAATTAGTCTGGAAGAATTTGACAGCTGAACGGCTGAACATGTTGATCAACGGCCACGAATCAGACGAGGCGTCTGTGTTGGGCCATGAGACAATGTGAAGTCACATCTGTCTGCAGAGAGTGAGCTGGACAACCGCCAGCAAAATGGAATCACAGTCTGCAGTCATTGGTCAGACTGACCCGACCTTTGTCACCTTAGCGTAAGATCTGACTTGAGTCAAAAAAGCGTTCTCCTTCATACGGTCATAACTCAGTGTGAACACACAGACGTGATACAAAATGGATGTCAATCATGTGACTTACACTTCCCGATGATATCATTATCTCTGACCTCCATAACAGACAAACGGCCATAAATTTGCTTAAAAATCATAGAAAAAAACACTTCAGAACTTGCCCAAGAATCATGTCTTTTAAGTTTTTTCACTATCAAAGCAATCCAATGATAGTTGTCTGAACATTCATGGTGTTGGAGCCAAAATTCGTGTTTTTTGTTTGTTTTCTTTGTTCATATTTTTGGGTATTGCATTCCCCGCCACAAGAGGGCAGTAGACATGCTGGGGATGGGTCACCTAGGCAGGTGTGTGCTCGCGGTGTGTTTTGGACCGCTGGAGATGTAACGGTTCTTACCGCAAAGACAAACACGAGACAGATTCTAAATATGGAACAAGTTCTAACACAGCTAACGAAACCACAGTCTGCAATCCACAACGGCAGCACCACGGAGGAAGCGAGTGACCGAAGATCAACCAAAAGAACGCGCGTTAAGAGCACATTCCATTCACCACCGCGGCCCAATCGGTATGGGATCATTTGCCATACTTTTAATAGTGGCAATATGCAAAAATGGAAACTGATTTTTTCGTCATCATATTGGTTTCCAAAAAAATATGTCATTGTTCACAAACATTGTTTTGTCTTTCTCCAGATTCATACTAAAGTCAAACGTCATACTGTGCTGAAAAAAGTAGAAGGAGCAGCACTTTTTCACACATAAAACAAATCTGAGATCCACTTGATCCAAACACAAGGATGTCGCTCTGGATGGGTTTTCAATTACAGGAGAAGGGAGAACCAGCCAAGTAATCGTAGCTGTAATTATTAATGATATTGAGTCCCAATTGGGCATGAATTCGGACTTACTTAAGAAACTTATCTAGTCACCAGTCTTTTTTTCTTTTGTTTCAGCAACAGTAGAAATACGTCTTTCATGTTACAAAGTGGTATCAGGAGACTTGTGTGTATTTGATTGACCCTTGCATTTGTTTTGATGTGGTTATTTTATCTTTGAAATGATTCTGATGGCTTATGCTTTTGTTTATCTTTGGATGGCGCAAAGATGTGCACAACAATAGTTTGGGTTTAGGCCTGGAGTGCTTAATTAATGAGTAATAATGTGTCAAATCGTGGGATAAATATTACCAAGTGCTGTCTGCATCCCTCCATGACCTCCATAAACTGTGTTTCTGCTGAACAAGGAGCCTTGTGTTCTCTCAGGTGACAGACTGCTTCAAATAAACACACCCACGGCTGGGTGAGGAACACATGTCTCCTTCGACACCCCTCTTGTCTGTCCAAACAAACGTGGACGCTCGTCTTTCTGTAGATTTGAGCCGTCCACAGCCAGCCTCCACCCCTGGGACCGTCAGCCTGTCAGAGGGAAGCAAGAATTGAAAACAGCCTCACATCTGTAGAGAGCGTGTCGGTGGGAGGGTTCGGACAATATACTGCTATCCATGTGAGAAGCAGCTCAAAGTCACAGAGAGAAACAACATTTTTGCTTCGTGAGGTCATTTTGGACCAAGGGGAATTTCTCTTTTTTACAACCTGAGTCTTGTTTTTGTAGTTTTGACCGTCACTCTTGGCTGCTATGATAACACCAGCTTCATTTACCTTCATTTACGCAATGACTGTGAGGCGGAGTGCACCTGGCACTTCAAAAAAACTGTTTAAACATATCATTTAAACCATCTTAAAGTGAGACTTTGTAACTTTTGCAAATAGAATTATAAGCAATAAAACACACCCTTGCCTAAGATGATACACTCAGGGGTTTTGCTGCTACAGCCTTACTCTGCCCGTTGGTACATTTCCACAACACTTAATTCCATCAGTACAACAACAGTCATGTCATACTCTCCGCTCTGTTGAGGACACTTTCTCTTTTTAAAGAAATAGTTCGAAAAGTTGGGAAATACTCTTTTCTGGTGGCGAGTTAGATGAGAAGACCGACACCGCCAAACAAATAGCAACGCCAACAAAATACACTTAGCAGTTGCCTGGGAGTAGTTGCAAGGCAACCAGCGAAGACTCCCGAAAACCCTGTGAAAACACAAATTGGCGTATTTACATATTAATACGTGAGCTTTATAAGTGATGATAAGCATTACCTTCAAACAGAGCTAGGCTAGCTTTTGTCCTCTGACTTCAGTCGTTATGCTAAGCTGGGCTAACTTGCAGCTGGCTTTAGACTTATATTTAACAGACAGTCACAAGAGTGCAGCCCCTTCCCACTCCTCAGCTGTCACATATGGCAGCTTGGTCAGTGGTCATGTGTCAAACTATGGCGCTCCACGTGGCCGTGGTTATGGCGGGAGTAAAAGAGGGAGTCATGTTACGGAGTATAAAGAGTGCTAAGGTTTGCATAGGGACGAGGCCGGGGTGGTTGGATGGTACAAAAAAGACAGGACTTTCACCCAGGAGACCGCTGTTGGTGTCTCGTATGAAACGTCACTTATTTTAAGTCGAGGTTTAAGTCACAAAACATAATGCTACATTACATTACGCAGTCTTCTTACCTTACTTCGCTTACTCAACTACGTAACAAACATATTTATTCTGAACCAAACCACGATCTTATCCGAAACCTCACGAAGCTTTTTCTTGTAAACATTCGTTATTTTGCATGTAACAAGCGTAAATCGACAGGTGAAAAAGTGATGCTAGAGGGGTACGTAGAGCGTCATAGTTTAAAGCATAGAGGGACCGAGCGACCAAGCTACAAAATTTGACGAGTGACATCAATCTTCAATCAAGAAAGAAAATATATAAAATATATTTCCTAAATAATATTCCTCTAATAAAAACGTTGTTTTCATTGAGGAATTATCTCCAATAACTTTTGCGGTTTTCAACATTATGCTACTAGCAATGTAACTCAACACCTTCAGCATAGATGTTTCAAAGTAAAAGTTTTCCAAATTTAACATTTCATTGTCAGCAAAGTGGAATTTAATTGTGAAAGAACTTTTATTTCTTTTGTTAAAAAAGAGAGAGTATTGCGTGACCCCAATACATTTTTCTCTACCTTTCCGTAATGACCGAATGGCCTTTTTTAAAATTTGTGCTAGCTTATTAGAATATAGGCTTTGGTATGAGAATATATGTCGAACACCATCCATCCATCCATCCATCCATTGTCATCCGCTTATCCGGGATCGTGCCATGGTGGCAGCAGGCCCAGCAGGCCGACCCAGGCTTCCCTCTCACCCGCAACATGTTCCAGCTCATTCTGGGGGATCCCAAGGCGTTCCCAGGCCAGCTGGGAGATATAATCCCTCCAGCGTGTCCTGGGTCTTCCCCGGGGCCTCCTACCAGTTGGGCGTGCCTGGAAAACCTCCAGTGGGAGGCGTCCAGGAGGCATCCTGATTAGATGCCCGAACCACCTCAGCTGACTCCTTTCGATACGAAGGAGTAGCGCCTCAACTCCAAGTTCCCTCCTGATGTCCGAGCTCCTTACCCTATCTCTAAGGCTGAGCCCGGCCACCCTACGGAGAAAACTCATCTCCTTACCCTGTCTCTAAGGCTGAGCCCGGCTACCCTACGGAGAAAACATATCTCCTTACCCTATCTCTAAGGCTCAGCCCGGCCACACTACGGAGAAAACTCATCTCCTTACCCTATCTCTAAGGCTGAGCCCGGCCACACTACGGAGAAAACTCATCTCCTTACCCTATCTCTAAGGCTGAGCCCGGCTACCCTACGGAGGAAACTCCTCTCCTTACCCTATCTCTAAGGCTGAGCCCGGCCACCCTACAGAAAAAAATGATTTTGGCCGCTTGTATCCGAGATATATGTCGAACACATTGTACCTTTACCAGACCACACGTTTCCTGTGGTCCTATTCATGGATGTATGTTGAGAACTGCATACTGGACTCAAAGATGGCGTCCATTTCTTCCAACGGAAGTTGCAAGTCCATACGTACACCAAAGAATTTTCAAATAAATGTTCTTGTGTTGCTGTTGCTGTTGGAGGTGTGATGTCAACAGTTTTACAAATGTATTTTTTATAATGGAGGTCTATGGGCAAATTGCTCTTTGGGCCCTAGGGGTTTTCTTGGTCTCAGTACAGTGATAAGCCACAAAGTGGCAGCAGCACTGACATTCACGCCACATCAAACTCTGACTCAAGTTGGCTACATTGTTGTCTTGGGATAACAGTCTGTAATATTAAATAAAAAAACTGAGAGGGTAACACACTTCGGTCATGAGAACACAGTTTGTCTTGAGATAACAAGGTGAGAAAGAAATGTACGTTTAGCCACAGTCGCTCTAGGTTTCCTTTTCTCACAGGAAGTAGAAAAACAAAAGTCGGAATCACCTCTGGAGTGAACTGTAAAGCACTAGCACCTTTAAAAGTAGTAGGACATATAGGTTTATTTGTGTGTGTGCGTGTGTGTGTGTGCATGTGTGTGACTGCATGGTCTGGTCGTCTTAAATTGCCCTTACAAGGGGACAGTATGAAAGCAGGTCCTCATATCCCCAGTCTGCACCAAAGAATGACTTCATGTTTTGGAAAGAAAGGGGAAAAAAAGAAAAGTAGCGAGCACATGAAGCTGAGTTCTGTCTCTGGGAATCAAGCGTCTGTGTAGTGTAGCCAACTCATTGGTTGAGAAAGTTCATACCTGTTACATTTTGAGCATCTGCAAAGTATATTTCCCCATTTATGGAAAGTTTAAAGTTACTACGAAGAACTTTCATATTGTGATGATTTTGGCGGTCCCTGTGGACAACAGTGGTAGTGTTTTTTCGAGCATCAGACTCTTTAGAAAACCTCATCTTACTGAAGCA
This sequence comes from Ophiodon elongatus, assembly GCA_016806645.1. Taxonomy (NCBI): domain Eukaryota; kingdom Metazoa; phylum Chordata; class Actinopteri; order Perciformes; family Hexagrammidae; genus Ophiodon; species Ophiodon elongatus. Next base: position 37,838 of record JACSYO010000894.1, on the reverse strand, counting down.
GGTATATTGATAGTCTGCTTTACTCAGTCCTGGTTCTGGTTCTCCCGTGCCTCCCTTCCCTCCAGCAGGCCCAGCAATACGGCCCGGGTCTCCAGCAGCGAGGTGTCGGCTCCCAGCGGGGCCCGGAGGACCTTATGATGAACCTGTAGGATGTCATCTGATTTTGCGCGGAATCCAACCCGGTGGCACCGATGACGAGCATTAAGAAGGACATATAGAAATAGACAATCTTCTCTCCGAGGGTCTCCTTTACTTATGAAGGTCATATAGAGGCCTCAGTATTCATTTGAGACACCAATTTCATAACCAGTTACAAATTCCTAACAGTGACTTTTAATATAAAACACTATAAAACAAGCAATGCAATAAAAATGTGTACTATGGTAACTAATAATAACAAGTTCAAGCAAAAAAAAAACGTTGCTGTTGCCACTTTAACGGAACACATGGAATCTATTTAAATTCACAGAAAACGGTTGGTGCATTTAGGGGACCTCCGTATTTCTAGAACTGAAACAGCCTCCATCATTACTGCGCCTACTGGACCTGCCACAAATGTCTGAAGGCAGGATGTGACTTTAACGTCTCATTCTGAGGTCATACGCGGTAACAGCGGTGTGGCCAACATCTGCGTCGGAGCTCCGTCGCCACGCCTCCAGCAGCGCAGCTGCCTCCCACATCTCCTCCCTCTCTCCGGCTGGCCTCACTGCTCTCCCCCTGCCAACCGAGTGGATGTGCATCGGACAGACAGGAAACACCCAGTCTCACTCCACTGGATGCTCTCTGCCTACAGCTGGTTCACCCCTGGACGCGCAATTACGCACGGCTGCAAAATAACAATAAAAAGCTCACCGTCCAATTTTCTACATCAGGATCACTTTATTCTGATGTGTTTTGCAATCCTCAGGCGACATTTGTCTTTCTGTCTTCCGTGTGTGTGGATTTCTTTCTGCAAAGTCTCCAGAAAGTGATGCGCAGTGCGGATCCAGGGAATGTGATCTCCGCGTAAACGTCTTCTCGCCTTCCTTCGTCTCTATCCGCTGAAACTCTTCCATTAAGAATGCAAATCCTCCTGTACACTGCCGTGTTCCTGTACCTCAAGGAGTCCGCCGGCGCAGAGCCAAAAGACAAGTGTCCGACGCGGTGCGATGTGAGTACCTGTCCGAGCCCCGGCTGCCCCGCCGGCTACGTGCCGGACCGCTGCAACTGCTGCCTGGTGTGCGCCCAGGCGGAGAGAGAGCCGTGCGGCCGCAAGGACGACCTGCCGTGCGGGGACGGCCTGGAGTGCAAACACCCGGCGGGAAAGCGGCTCTCCAAGGGCATCTGTCGGTGCAGGTTCCGCCTGGACGTGTGCGGCAGCGACGGGAAGACGTACGACAACGTGTGCCATCTGAAGGCGACCAGCAGGAAGGCGCTGCAGCAGGCCCTGCCGGGCATCACCCAGGTCCAGAAGGGGCCGTGTGAGAACAGCACAGGTACGATGTACGCATTGGTGGCAGGACAGAGCTGGACCAGGTCTGTGTAGGGTCCGGAGCAGAGCCCCAAAAACTACTTACGTTTTCTGTTATATTATCTTAAAAAAAATTATATTAAGAAACCTTTTATTTATTTTGAAATGAGACCAAACCATAAAATAAATATAGAAATATATGTTGAAGAAAAACAGCCATATCTTCATCAACAATTTTGTCCATTGCTGGTGTCAAAACCAAAATACTTTGTCACATTACTTCTCAGATGGTTTCGGTGTTTGCATTAATGTACAGTACAACAGTTGCCTTGGTTGCCAGTAAGTCATGGGGGCATCAATAGATCAGAGCTGTGGCCCCCCAGTGGAGTAGACCACCTGTTGACTGTGAATATGGACTTCAATTTCAGATCTTTCCACATTGGAATAGTAGTTTGAACTTTGTATATCGAACTTTGTATATCGCCCAAACTTGGTGTATATATATACAAACAGTGTATGAGCAGCCTGAATGGAGAAACTGTTTCTCAAAGCCAGGCTGCTCATACACTGTTCGTAGCTATACTTATGAAAAGTAATTCCTACATAACCCACGTAATCTAGTTGTGTGTAATCCACGTAATCGCGAGCCAGGACAGGCGACGTCGTACAAAGAGTGACAATGTCCACTTAAGGGTCTATAAACACCAGACTTTCACAGAGGAGACCGCTGTTCGTGTCACTTGTGAAACCAGATGTGAACGTTGCATCATTTGTCACGTGAGTAGTTATTTTAGCCAAACGTTGCATCATTTGTTACGCAAAATCCGTACCGAAGTAATGCTACTTACATAGTTAATTCAACCCGAGCCATGATCTCATCCTCAACCTCATGGAGGAGATTTTCAACATAACCAAGTATTTACCAAGTATTTCTTCTATCATACGAACCGTTTTGTGCCTTTGCATAGTTTGTCCACCAGAGAGCACTGACAAGTCTTTTTGTGTAACTAATTATGTTGTGTCTCCGTTAAAAGAAACAAAATGTGCCAATCCATCCAAGTGTATCCGGTTAAAATCCGAGTGAGATTTAAGACACTTTCATTTACATTTAGCCACATACTCTGTTGGCGAAAAACACCAGAAGAAAAAATATTCTGCTCTTTAGCAGTTTAGCTACACCACTAACAGTAGTTTTTACTTACTGCTATTTCTAAAGTTAAAAGTGATCCTCAGTCTGCTTTTACTATAATGTGTTTCCCACAATCATGTTGACTCATCGAGGGAGTGTGGGGTCCGGCCCTCGACCCCCACCTCAACTATCCGCCCTGTAGCTTCTCTCAACTGTCTCCACATTAATAAGAGCCAGATTAATAAGGCTTGGTCACCAGAGTAATGATTCACAGCAGCAGTAAACCCTGGTTAGAGGGCAGGTGCTGGTTTAAAAGCCTGTTAAGGTGGCCAGAACCATTTATTTGGAGCATAGCAAACAGCGGGAATTAACCACACCTCCTGTAAAAAGATGTTGTTCTGTCCTGCAGACTGACCTACATAATTCCCTCAACCCAAACACAGAGTTCATGTGCAGGCCTTTCTCCGTAAACCACGTTCCTCTTTTCCCCTGGGGGTGGGGGGGGGGGCAGATCTACATTCTAGAGGTTTCTATCACTTTGGTTCAGAGGGAAAAATCTTGGCAGTTGGATTGCCAAGAACTTTTGTACTTACACTGGTTGTCCCCAGAGGATGAACCTTGAATATTTTAATGATCTCCTAGCATTTATTAGCACTGAGAAATGGGGTTTCATACGTACCATTTTGTGCCGAACTTTAGGTTGTTTTTAGCCGAGCTGATTGCAAGAAAGGCCTTTTGCTACCGGTTAAGAGGAGCGAGGAGTCAGCAGCCAATGACGGTATAAAACAGTCAATAAAATCGGTTCGAAATTTGCGAATCACCCCAACTATGAGAGGGCCTTGAAAGGAGCACACAAAAAATATCAGGCTAATGGGTCCAGCAGTAAGGGAGATTAGCTGTGGACAGACATGCACGCACGCACGCACCCACGCACATGACCAAACGCATGATCTCCCCACATGCTTACGACCTGGCGGTGATAATAAATATGGTGAGCATGATGGCAGACACACACACACACACACACATGGCCAGTATGTTGTGGACCGATTCCAGCATCTGCTGTTTTACAGTCCTTCTCCTGTCCACACTTGTGCACATGTTCCTCATTTCCTCTGTCACACTGATATACATGCTGCTGCCCACAGCTCTCCAGAATTTATTAGACTACCGTCTCCGTTCAAAACCAAAAGTTACAAGCCACTAAATAATCATCCTTCCTTCAGTTTTACTCTCTTTGTCTGTCCCACATTCTCTCTCTCTCTCTCTCTCTCTCTCTCTCTCTCTCTCTCTCTCTCTCTCTCTCTCTCTCTCTCTCTCTCTCTCTCTCTCTCACAAGCTTAACTTGTAAAAGTAGAGCACGACACTGCTGCTTGGAGGAAGCGTCTCACACAGACTGAAGCCAAACACATTGACCACACTGTTCCAAACAAAGGGAGACCATGAGGTTCATGTCGCCCAGCCTCTGGGTTCAGCTCTGCTCACGGGAGAGTCCACGTGCAGAGAGTTTGGTTGCCGTTTACATTTACGAGCTTCAGTGTGTTGAGTACACTCTTCACTCATCAAGCTCGTATTTTCTTACATCGGTTGAATAACGTTTAAAATGATTCCCCAGATAATTCCACAGTTTAACTCCACACGTTGCCATACACGTACGAATGTAACACGTGCATACTGAGTTTTAAAATCAAATTCCTTTCTGTGAGCATCATCAGCTGATCAAGTCCTGCAATTTGTCAGCAATCTGTTGTTTTTGTTGCTCAAAACTCAAACGTTACATTTGTTACATTTGCCTGATGCTGATACTAAAGGAACGGTCAGGGGGGTCAGAGAACACTTTTTAGGCCAGGATACGATGCGTTAGACGGACGGACAGACAGACAGACAGACAGACAGACCGTCTGTTCGGTGCTGATGAATGAAACAGATTGCTGCTGACTGTTACAATCATCACCACAATCCCCTGCTCAGAGGGTTACAATCATCTGAAACACACACACACACACACACACACACACACACTCATACCAATGGGAGATATCAACTGAGGAAACAGGAAGTCCCTGCAGCCCAGAGTTGTGGCAGACTCTATTTACATTTTCCTTTGATCACAAACCCTTTATTTTCTCTAGGTTTTAAAGGGTATGTGGCTGGCACACACACACACACACACACACACACGCACACACTATGTCACTGGAGCATTGCGTGCTTACGGGCGTGGTTAACTAAAAATATATGGGTGACTGACCTGCAAGTCCCAACTCCCAAATTGCTTGTGGTAAATCATTCAGCATCATTTATTTATTTATTTATTTTACCAAGAAAGTTTCTCCCCCACATCAGTAGTTGAGCTTTAAAACCTTGATTAATCAACTTAAATATGCATAGTACAGTTTTATTCTCGGGTCTTTCCCAAATGACCAGCGTAAGTGATTCCAACTCCATGCAGGTCATGACAGTTTTCACATGTGTAGTTTTAAACACCTGCCCATCTGCTCATTTATTTATTTGATCTCTCTACCAGCAGCAACAACAGTGTTTTCTCTCATTCTTATGAAAGTGAACATTACCTTATTAATGGAAACAAAAAAACATTTAGACTTTGGGCAAGGCTTTACTCCTGCTATGGTGATCTACGACAATTTGGAAATTGAAGCTGCACTTAATACCAGCGGATCAACTGACTGCGTGCGAGGTGGAAGGCTTGTAGAGAAATGATCACAGACTCTGCAGTTCAGCTTTGTGGAGCTTTATTAATTAATAATTGGGTTTTTCCCTTTTTCCAAATATTTGAATGGTGATTGAATGATATTTAAAGGCTGTGTAATAAGAAATATGATAATGTAAAGACCAGTAATGTAAACCCACTGGCTTCTGCCTTTGGTTTGGATTCTGTCATTTGAGATTCTTGTTTCAGTCTAAAATCACAAACCACAGTTTCCTCAAAGGCCGACTTGGCTCAGCAGTGTACGGTGCAGCTGGAGGGACGTCATGTAACTCCTTATTACTGATCGAGTGAAGGAGGTTATGATCCTGGCAAAGCTAACTTGGTTTTCCATAAGTGCGGCCAGGATTGTGCCATCAGGTGGGCTTGTTAATATTTGGGCAGTGGAACAGAGGGGACTGGTTTTGCAACGTCCTGACCTAGATTCACTCTCCTTACATCAGACTGTGTTCACTGCACATCAGGAAGTCAATCAGAGAAAAAGGGTTTAGTTGCCACCAGAGGTCGTTAAGAGGTCGTTAAGTATGGAGGCCTAGTTGGTATCATGTTGTGTGGTCTCTGCCAATACGCGTCGTAAAGGGAAGTTATTACTATTGGTCCGAATCGGCTCACGATTACCTCCTCAAGAACCACAGACGATCAAACAATTCATTTGAAAATGTCAGTCTGGCAACATCACAGCACAACGCGAGCAACACTGCTTTGTGCCACTATGACAGTCCGATGGATGCAATCAGTGGATGCAAATGGATGCAACCATTTAAGTGCTGTTCCATTTAAGTGCTGTTCCATTTCAGTGCTGTGGGTCAGCGGCGTGGTCCTGCTCCTACATGGTTTATGTCAAAACTATGTCGCTCTACATACCGTTAATACAGGCTTAGTGTCTTTTCAAAATAAACTTCCAAGTTCACAGGAATTGCACATTACATGCACACAGCGTCTTTAGAAAATAAAGGTATGTTCACTCAGCTTTTAGGTTTACTTGCGCAACAAAACCACTTGCGTTGGTCAGTTAGGTTACAAAAGTTAAAACGGGTTGACCAATGTTATGCAGATGATATGCTGTTGTGCCTTTCTTTTAATCCTAACCATTTCAGTAGACTGGATGAACCTAAACATCCTACAGTTGAGTGTTGACAAAACTAAGATATTAATCTTAGCTAATCTTTCTACTGTTATTGTCAAAAGAGTTTAACATTCTCTTATCTAGCCATCTAGTGCCAATGTGCAACAACTTAGGATTCCATTTTGTTCCCAAAAAAACTCATGTCCTGCCATCTTTAGATCAATCCTTACAGCTCATGACATTGAGAAAGTTATCCATGATTATTAACTTCCTGGTTAGATTACTGAAAGACGTTTTCTTCTTGCTTATGTCAGTCTTAATTTGATTGGATTATTCCTGTATTAAAGTGTTGACTGTTTATTAAAATACATAATTCTTCTTGCCAGTATAGATCCTTCACGTGCTGCCAGTCCTCGTTACAAGTTCAACTTCATAGCCGACGTGGTGGAGAAAATCGCCCCTGCTGTGGTCCACATCGAACTCTTCCTCAGGTACTGACTGTGTGCACGTGTGCTTGTAGGGGTTATGTTAGCATGTCAGTTGGGAACATGTGACTTTAAAAGGTCAACTTTTAGAATCCATTTTAGAATATAACTTTGCCTTTAGTTTTACCAAAGTTTTTTAATTTTTTCATAAGGTAGATGTAATACATCCTCATCAAAGTGGTGCCTACTCTCACATATTGAGACTGAAACCATGTCCAAACAAGCCTCAGACTTGAGACAATGGGACGAACAAAATGATCAGCAAACACATCTTCTCTGAATTGAAACGATTGTTTTATTCATACCCCAGGCATCCTCTCTTTGGTCGGAACATCCCTCTGTCTAGTGGATCTGGGTTTGTGATGTCAGATAACGGACTGATTGTTACCAATGCCCACGTAGTGTCCAGCACCACACCAGTGTCCGGTCAACAGCACCTCAAGGTAATGCAATACTGTTTTAATAAGTTATGCTTCACATTAATCACTTAATCCTTACTAAGTCAACTCAAGTTGTATTGACATTGGTTTGCCAATAGTATCCTTGGGTGAAAAGGAGACTGAGGATGAATAAAAAAACTACAGAGCTGGAGTCAGGATGTGGTTGGCCTTGCTAAGCAGCAAAGACTGAAAGCAGGTGGAAACAGCTTGCCTGACTCCGTCCAAAGTTAAAAAATACACCTACCAATACCTCTAAGGCTCACTAATGAACATGTTTTATCTTGTATGTCATCTGCACACAAATATGAATGTAAAAACGACACATTTTGGTTTGAGGAGGAGTTACACGCTGTGGCCAGCAGTTTCCCTCCACTTCCACATCTTTATGCTAAGCTCGGCTAACCACGTCTTGACCCCAGCTCTGTACTTAAAACACAGGTGTTAATATGGATCTTCTCTTCTTACTCTCAGAAAGAAAACAATTATGAGAATGCACTTTTTTAAATTGTTATTCAGGTTTCTTTCGTGGGTTTATCCACCGTAACAGCATTAAATCCTCAATACTTGTCAATGTTTGGCACTCAAATGGATAAATATATAAATGTTTAACATTGGCAAATTCAAGATATCGACAATGGCCTTAAAAAATGATGTCTCGTTGAACCACCATTGGCTCAAACACAACTAAGCTAAATTATTTAGAAGGTGCATAGGGCACTGCAGAAAATTGAGTATTGGATATACTATATCTGATACAAAGCTAACTTCATAGATATGAATCAAACCCGATCCTATTCTATGACTTAGATTGCATTTGAGATGTTGAACTTCTTCCATTCTTCCTTGCAGGTCCAGATGCATAATGGGGATGTATATGAAGCCAACATCAAAGACATTGACAAAAAGTCAGACATTGCTACCATCAAAATCAATTCACAGGTGAGTGCACCGCTTTATGGGATGTTCTCAACAAGCAATAGATAAGAACAGAATTAAATTGTTTGGCTGCCACTTCGTGCTAGACCATTCTAGTCACGTGAGAATGAATAAGCAACACAGAACCTTTAACTAAAAAAGTATTTGTGGAGGTAAAGTCGGGATATGCATCGGAGTAAACGTTCCATAGCATAGATGTTATAAAGGGTGGTGAATGTCCAATAAGGGATATATAGTATAGATTCATACATAGCACTGTATACTGTGCCAGAGGACAAAGCAATAGTAATCTCCGGTAATGAATCTGAGAGCAGAATGATCAACATCCCCATAATCTAGGACTGATAGAAAGACTGTCTCAACTTTAGGAAGCTGGATCTGTTTTTGTTGATGTTGATGTTGAATCTTTGCCCTAGTTTGTTGATGAGATTTTAAATATGATGTGTAAATGTAAATGATTCTTTAAGAAAAATACCCAGTGATTCATACTCAGCTACTCTCTCAATATTGCTACCATTCAATGTAGATAGGTTTAGATTGTTAAAAACAATGTCTTGCTCTTGAAAAAGCATTAACTTTGTTTTGCCTGCATCAAGTACTACTAAAGGAAAGTTGTAGGTTCTCAACAGCACGTTGTGCAGAGTCAACAAAACAAAGAAGTGTTCAACTGTAGTTTTAAGGATAAACTGTGGATCAAAACAGTGTCTGTTTTAAATGATTGCTGCAGTCAAACTCCAGCAGGGTAATGAGTCTTTTCTGGCATTTGTTCAGCAGACTAAACGTGTGTGTTTATAGTGTGTGTCATGTGTTCAGGTTCCTGGCGGTGTTGACACTGTAGGGTGGGTTAATGGACCAAAGTCAGAATCCAAAGCACCCTGCGGTGACACCAAATACTTGCAGCTAGAGTGCACAGCAACATCCACAGCTCGCACCACCTCAGGGATTATAGAGTTTCTTCTTCGTGTGCTGCTCCTACGTCAATTCCCAAGTTGTATTAGTTTGCTGATTTATTGGGCTGATACTGGAAACGGTTGATAAACCACGCATCTTATGGACATGTTCAATTATTATTTAATTTTCCAATAATATTTTTGAAGATTGCATCCTGCGTATAGTTTTGCTGCAAAAAATACTTCGGAAAGATTAAGGTTTTGGTTAAATATTGAAAATTCCCATTCCAGGAAGCCAAAGATGCAGTCATCACCTTGGACATTTGTTCAGAGATTGGGTGGTGCTTCTTGTCCTACGTGATATCATTTGAGGTTTGGCGAGTATCGAATGTCTGGGCTGTAAAAGATGGCAACGTTTGGCCCAGTTTGAGCTCCACACCTCTGCTCCAACTAGAAGACAAAGAAGCACTTGGACCTGCATTTGACCATGCAATGTGTACCGATTCAGTCAGAGGATTGTTAAAGCATAGTTGTTGCTGTGTCTGGCACATGGGAACATCAAAGAAAAAAGCTTACAATTTAGCCAGTTTAAATGTCTTAGTTCAGGAAGGGCAGGACTGTGTTTGTTTGGTAGGTTTAACATAGGCAAAACATAGACTTCAGCATGTTCTGAATCTCTTGACATAAACGTCACCCGTATTCACAAATAAATATAGACTTCTCTTCAACCAAATCATCCTGTTATGGGCAATGCGCATTATGTACCAGCTCTTAAAAGGGTTATTTTTATAAATAACCCTTTTTCTGGAACATGTGGTAAAATAATACATACTTATAAAGAGCGCGGCGACATAAGAATATGTAGCAATAGATGTCCACGCATAGCGTGTTATTTCATCCTCCTCAGTGACTCCATGACTTTAGCTTTATTTTAGTTATTGCTGTGTCCGTAAAAACATTGAGATGAATGTTGTATCTCGGGACAAAATGTCCAACATAGCACGAAAGTTATGGTTCTCATTGACTGAGTAGGGGCGCAAATCCTTGGCAACAAAAGTTGCGATCTACTTTGTGATTCGCTTCGCCCTTTCTGAGTTGGGCAGAAGAAGCAAAATGCTTCCGTACGTCAGCTTTTAAGCCAGGGGGCGCTAGTTGGATTGTATCAATATTCGGCTGCTCTCACCAAAACTGTTCCTATTTAGCCTAGCTTAGCACGTAAACAAGATGCACGTGTTTTACGCCTGTTGCGTTCAGGGCCAGCCATTAAGAACGGTAAGTCCAGTGTTGTCACAGAATTGTTAGGGGCGATCATAATGTTTAGAATTGAGTTTTACATTTCCGATTATTGAGTTTTCTGCATCGAGACATAATCTTTCAAAAGAGAATCGCGATGCATTCCCCCACCCCTATGATTTGCTTACAATTAGGGAAACATTGTGGTTTTGCAGATACATTTACTTTTAATATTTTGCAACCATGAACATATGTTTATTAAAACCTTTGATTAAAAAATTGCAGTTGCAAATTAGTAAAATGACAACTTAATATTCAGGAGACAGGGATAATGTAAAAATATAAAACGTGAGCAAGAAAGGAATTTCCGCCATTGGCTATGCTATTGCTATGTTATTTACAACAAATTAAAGCTAATGATGATCATTATTGTATATACCATCACAGGCAAGAAAAATGTTGACGTATTTTTGGTACAGTAGAGGTCAAATTAGAATTACCACCTCACGGTTGTATCCACCAACCACCAACGTCCAGTTCACGTCCAAAATGTAATCACTTCATAATTTTATCTTACTTGACATTATTTGTGAAATTGTCAAAATTAGCATAAGAATTCTTGAGTTATAGCCACCATTGTGTTTTGTGAGGCTACAGTGATCTTGACCTTTGACATTCTTGAGATATCACGCACACGAGAATGGGACGAACATGCAGTCAGTTACTTTGACCTTTGACCACCAAATTCTAATCAGTTCACGACAATGGGCGTACATTCTTACGGATGGACGAACATACAAATGGACGACGGATGGATAACATAATGAAAACATAATGCTGTGGCATAAAAAGGATTAATGCAGCTTTAAATAACAATACAAAAGATTTCCACATTGTACAGTGGTGTTGCAAGTATTCTCTATCATCTTGGTCCAATAGTTTGTCGAGAATCAAGACATCTACTTATGGCTTTCACATTTCATCAAATGGAAATATTCTAGATGCCTTGAGAATCATATTACAAATATTTCCCCAAAGCTCAGCTGGAGAGCCTGATATGGTATCTTTGGAAAATTGTATTTATAATGAATATATAGATATATCATTTAACAATCATTGGCCAATCCCTGGCCACACAAGATGTGTTGATGGGTGGGTTATTCAGTGGAAAAATATCTGATTTCGCAAACTAAAATCAGTTGACCCCTAGTTGACATCTCTGCATCAGAGCTGAGAGAGCTGGAAGAGAAACACGATCCAAAAGGGCTCCACCTTAAAGAAACCCTTTCTGCCCATTCCTCCGCTCCTCCAGCCATACCATCTGTCTGCTGAACATGTGTTTATACTCAGCTCCATTCTTTTTCTCCCTTTCCCGTCACCTCCTCCACCCGTCTTCACCTCCTTTTTTCCTTGTGACTCCTTACAACTTGCTTTTTTAAAATATATTGTCCAGTATATTGCTGCATAGGGATACTAAAGGTCATGTTAGACTTTACAGGTGTACTTTTATTGACTTTGGATGTTTTACAGCCATTATCATCATCATCATCAGGCTGTTATTCATGGTTTTCCATACTTTATTTCATTTGTCTTGATGTTCCAGACTTGATTGTTGGCCATACTTTGCACACTGGGTTCTTGGAACTGTTGAATTAGCAGTTAAATCTTTCGTGTGTCCCAAACTGAAGTCATCGACATTGTAGATTTTGTTTTAACACACACTGGGTCTTATTTCCTGAGTGGGACAAGTGTAAATCTACAGGCTTATGGGACAAGGTCATTTTTGATGTATGGAAGATTCATGAGCAGAGGAGCAGCAGCTACACAGCTGTGAAGAGGTTTGATTAGGAGGAATGCAGCGCAGATTAACGGAAAGTTCCACTTCTCACAACCAGGATCATATATTTGTACTTTTGCTCTCTAAGCATGCACATTTTACTACTCGTCAATATTGTTGAAGAGACGCGCTCCTCTGGAAACAGTGCAACAAAAGCACAACTGCGTATGGAGGTGAACATTTAAAGTAATTATATATGGCTGTCTTTTACATTGCAGTGCGACCTCTGGTTCAACAAGGAGCATGCCGCTGTTTTATTTACAGCAAGATGTACCCGGCTAGTTTTAAGGTTTAAATTACAAATTAAACTGAGTGTTGTATTGACCTAGAACCTAATAACAGAAATCCTTCTGAAATCCGATCTTGTCTCAGTGCTGGATGATATTTAGGATGTATGGTAATACAGAAACATGTTCGCTAACTGCATTGAGGAAAATATCCTATCTTATCTGAGGACTATTCACTATTACAGAACCGTCCTAGATTAGGGTAGCATAGACCCTGTCCTATATTCAACATAACTGCCAAAGATGGCAGCAGCACTGTTGTTAGGTCTGCATGGCAATGGCAATAAAGATGGCAAACAACAAGAACACGACACATAATGATTAGAGGGCGACTGAAAACCGCATGATGACGCTTCGAATTTCCCAGACCGTGTATTATTGGGTATACGGTATATCAACTGCAAGCCGTTGATATTATGGCTTGTCCATAGCCAACAGTACATTGTAATCAAAGATACAGACATGTACATTCTAAACATAGGTTTGATAAATTTACAGTTACATTTAGGAATTTGTTAGTTAAGATAAGATAGGAGGTCTAAACTAGGATAGGACACAGCCAAGGAATTTATTCTGTAATCGAAACGTTGAGTTATTTTAACGTATAAACTCGTGTTAATTTACGTATCATACTTGACATATATCATGAACATAACATCAGTCAATTTATGTACATAATGTTTTGTAACAAACTTGCTTATTGTAAACCCAAACCAGGTTTGTACTTTTGTTGCCTTAACTGAACCAATTTTTTAATCGTTTCATGTTAACCATATGTTTTAAACTGCAACCATTATATTTAAGTATAAGAACATGTTGATCTCCCCCATTGGTTGGGGCACTGATTTAGAAAATGCTGCTGTGGATTGTATTAGAGATTTGGAAGGAACCTCAGTTGTATGGACTGGAGGACTTGTTGTAAAGGACTCATCAAGTATCCTACATCCTGCTACAGCGTTCTTACCCTTTGTGCCTCTTCCCAGATGAAACTGCCGATACTGTTCCTGGGCCACAGTGCAGACCTGAGGCCCGGGGAGTTTGTGGTTGCAATCGGCAGCCCCTTCGCCCTCCAGAACACCGTCACCACCGGCATCGTCAGCACCGCCCAGAGAGACGGCAAGGAGCTGGGCCTCAGGGACTCCGACATGGACTACGTCCAGACGGATGCTATAATCAACGTGAGAATACAGCGAGGCAGAAAACATGCTTTGAGTCAAAATTATTGTTTAACAGTAGCAGTAGGTTGTAAAAATGTCACATTGTAAGTAGTGCGATCGTGCAGTTTGTACACCCAGTTATTTTGTGTTTTCCTTCACAGTACGGGAATTCAGGAGGACCTCTTGTCAATTTGGTAAGCTTTTTGTTTCCAAAACAAAGTTTGTTTGCTTTAGAATACCTTTGTCTGCATTTGGCTTTGTGCATTTGGCTTTGTGCTGGTGGCTTTCTAGGCGACTGTGGCTCAGTGGTGAGTAGGGTCGTCCTTCAATCAGAGGATCGGCGGTTTGATCCCCGGCTCCGTTAGTCGATATGTCCTTGGGCAAGACCCTTAACCCCAAATGTCTACTGTTATACGATTTGTAATTTGCCTTTAGAGAAAAAAAATAGCACTAACATTCTGAAAATGTAAATAGACATTGACTTTGTCCCGCTGTGTCTCTGTATTTAAGGATGGGGAGGTGATTGGCATCAACACCCTGAAGGTTGCAGCAGGAATATCATTTGCCATTCCCTCCGACAGGATCACTCGCTTCCTCAACGATTCCCTCGACAAGCACAGCAAAGGTGTGTCTGACAGTGATGTCATCGGGCCAGGATTAAACATCTTCAAGTATCATGCTGAATATACAGAAACTAACTGGAGTCTCTTTCAGATGTGAGGTCAATAAAGAAACGTTTCATTGGAATCAGGATGCTGACCATAACACCAACGTAAGTCTGAACAAATGACAATTATTGTGTTGATGGGAAATATAGTAAATAGAGAAAAGAGATAAGAATAGAGTGATGGCATCTTATGTTGTTAATTGAATACTCAATTGCTGCCCTTTTTCAAAACATGTTACATAATAAAACCACAGGTGTCCAGCTCAAAGCAGGTTAAAATACAGCAACATCCAAATCCAAAGCTCTTGAAAGTAGCAAAGGTGTCCCACAATTATCTATTTTTGGGGCCTTTTCTATTCACATTGTACTGATAAGAAATACCGTAAATAATATCCCTTTACTCCTAAATTTGTATCATGGAAATGCACCTTTTTATGCTGATGATACAATTATTTATTGCATTGGCGCTCTCACAGCTTGAACTTTCTTTAAACAGTGTCTAAAAATGGTTTGAAGCTTGTCTTGCTGGTAAAATTAAAGTATTTTATTTACACATTCTAATAAGAAGCTATTGGACCACCCAACTATTGTAACAGGCAATGGCAAAACTATTAAGCATGTTTCTTCTTTTATAGGCAATTTGGTTTTTATTTTCGAAACAAGGCATATCTTAGCTTAATGATAGCTTATTTCAGCCATGTTGTTAGTCTTTGCTTGACCATGGGGATGCGCTGTACATGCATGCATCTTATCAGTGCTTACATGCTTTTGATTCTGTATATTGTAAACTTGGTAAAAGCTTCATGTATACCGCTGTCTCTCCCTGAAACTGTCTCTCTGTGTAAATTACATTTTGTGTGTTTTAGACCAGTCTTATTCATTGGTTTATAGGATAACTATGGGTGGGTTTTAGGGTGCCATTTGGGGCGCTTCTAGGATTAAATCTTTTATGTATTGAATTTGAAAATGAAATTGTATAAACAAATTGTCAAACTTTGTCAAATTCATATTTTGTGACATATTATATGTCATATGTTATCTGTCTTTTATTCTATGACTGACTTTTTGCAGTCTATCTTAGTCAGGACACTCTGACTATTGAAAGTGAGGCAATGAGGCTCTCTTACACAAAGGTTAAATAAAAATACAGTATGTATTAGTATGTATACACCTTGTGGTTCCTGAATTGAAATTGTTAAATCCCACAAATATTGGACATCTAGACATTTAGATGATGGACTTTCTTTGAAAAACTAAAAATATATATATTTATTGGTTCCAGGTTAATTGAAGAGCTTAAACAACAGAACCCAGACTTCCCTGATGTTACCAGTGGGATTTATGTTCATGAAGTTGTTCCACACTCACCTGCACAGAAGTAGGTTTTTATTATTCATTCATTCCTCAAACAAAAGCAGTATACATTGTATTACTCACTTCTGAAGTAAAATGAATGCTTTACCTCTAACAGGCTCTATTCATTCCTCTCTTTGTCTCCAGAGGCGGTATCAAAGATGGTGACATTATTGTGAAACTGAATGGAAAACCTCTCATGGCCACGGCCGACCTGCAGGGGGCACTGCAGGAGGAGACAGCCCTACTGCTGGAGGTCAGGAGGGACAATGATGATCTGCTCTTTAACATCGAACCTGACGTTATCATGCAGTAGACATCGGAAGCGCCGCTCTCATGTGGAATTAGACCAACATGTAAGGCCTTATTTTTGTGAAAGAACGCGGTGGATGGTGGAAGCTCTGCATCAGTGCAGTGGAACTTTTGTCAAGCGCACACATCTTCTGATACTTTGACAACGGTCTGCTAACTGTACCAAAGTAAAAGAAGCACGTGGGCAACATGGTGCAATGCAGTTTTGGTATCCAGGATGTACAACTGTGCCTTCCATCTGCTCAGACCCGGACAACTTTGGAACAGGTGCATACATGTACACCCTAGAGAATCACATAAACCCATACCCTATAATGTATGTTATGTTTCACTTTGATTATACATTTTTTTAACCAGTAGACACATTTGCTGTACAAGTACCTCAGAAATCTGATGTTGATATGAGGCAATAATGGCTGTTTGGCAGCATTTTATGATTCACGTCACAGAAAGATAATCGTAATCTTGATGAATGTACAGTTGAATTGAGAATTTCCCATAAAAAATTTTTTAAATGATGGTGATGATGGTGACTTTAAGCTAAAGCATTTTTCTGACTGGGGGACATGGTCATAAGCCTCCATAAATAAATATAAGTCCACAAAACTCTAATGACCCCTCTAGTATAGATCCTAGGGTGAAGAGCTGGTCCACTGCACCACAACAAGGACACAATCTGCATTGCTTCCCCTTAGAACTGCTTTTAGTGGCCCCCGCCCTCACATGCAACCCATTTGGCAATTCACCTGACCTTCACCTGAGAGAGATGCAACAAAGGTTCATGGCTACGGCCATGGCGACAGCAGCACCCCCGTTCTCCCTAATCCAAATCCAAGTGAGGTTGCTTGCTTCTCAATTTGCCACTCCAGAGGAATCTCTGGTGAAGAAGCAACTGAGCTGGAATAAGCGAAGCTCTTGATTTACTATACGATCTACATTCAAACCCTCAACATTGGTCATGAGTTTTGAATGATGACTGAAACAATTGTGGGCACAAGCATCTCAAATGAATTCTGTGTAAGTCTGGGCAGGGTGAGGAGCTCAGACAACCAGCTCAGAGTAGAACTGCTGCTTCTTCTTGTTGAAAGGAGTTACTAGAGTCGGTTAAGGCTTCTCATTAGGCTATCTCCAGGATGCCTCCCTTTTGAGCTGTTCTGGTCATGTTCAATTGAGTGGAGACAAAGGGGCAGACCAAGAATACACTGGAAGGAGTACAGGATGTGACTGGGGAGCAGAATGTATAGGCTACGTTGCTGAATGGATGGATGGATAATGAGAGTCACTGTGGTCAGTGCTTGTGATTGCCAGTCTGACCCAAAAATAAAATGATAAAGAGGTTAATAAGATCAAGTCTGTGTACATCAAAATATTCAGGTCATTATCAATTAAAGACGTAGTGCAATCTTAATAATTCAGTCACCTTCATCAACTGCTTTTATCACTTATGATTTGAGTTTCCACATAGACTATAGATGATTCTTAACATTATACCAAAGTGTCAACATACTCTTTGTGTCTTGCACAGTGGACTACACTTTGCACCATTTATTCACGAAAATAGGGTTTTAGTTTTTTTCAATCATCAGCCAGCGTGGTCCACTGCAGATATGATGGACGGCCTTTCTTAATCATAACGAGTGAGTGTTATGTTTATCATTTTTATTATTTCTTATTGTATGTTAGTTGTATGATCAGCAGATTGCAGAGTGTTGTGGGAGGGTTTGCTTAACAGTTGGTAAAACCTGCAATGAAACCTGATTTATTTTAGGTATTAAAATGGTTTGATTAAAAAGATAATGAATTTAGGCCAAGCTGATTTTATTCCAAAACTGCTGAAAACCCTTTAAAAAGACAGGCAATGCACAGTCAAGAGGATAGCTTTCTTGGCTTAATATTTGTTTTGGCAGTGGTCCATCACGTTGACAAACTATGACTAACTCATACCTCATACTTGTAAACTTGCATATCATGGAACTTACCTGAGTTAACAACTTGAGTTCACACTTCTTGTGAAGTTAAGGCATCAGTATGCTGTACATAGTACAGTTCCCAAACCAGAGGTGTCGACTCGAGTAACATGACTTGGACTTGAGTCAGACTCAAGTGACAAATCTGATGACTTTGAAAATGACTTAATAAAATCAAAAAAAGCTTTCACTCTACTTGGACTTTACCATCAAGTGACTTCACTTGGTCCTGAAAATCTTCCCCCCAAGCCCAAAGATGTTATTATTTAAAAAGCATGTGCATAAAGGCGATCAACTTCCTGGTACTGGAGGTACAGTAACTCCGACCGCTTTGGGGATTTTGGGTTAATTAACTTTTAATGAGAGATCCTTAATTGATTTGTTTGGAACGATAATTTACTCATTGGGAAATAACTAAAACAATTTGGGGGTTTATTGCCAAATCCCCAAAAAAGAACTCTAGACTCCTTTTTTTGGTGAATATTAATGGGACTTGCATTTGATTATCAGGACTTGACTTTTATTGGGTGTGGTTTTACTTTATGCCTCCAGTACAGCATCAGAGTTTGCATTGTGGCTCTGATTACTGCTTGATTATTTGAGAGCATTTTGATATGACTGTTTCACTTGATTTAAGAAAATTGGGTTCATGACAAGGTGTATGGGGTCATGAGTCATGTATCGATGTGGGGAATTGACAATAAAAAAATCTCAAACATTAAATTGTTGGATGAACATCTGGCTAGCACCCCAATAACATATTGGCAATCCTCTACTACACCATGAATCAATTAATTTCCCTTCATTTATAGAATCAACTAACGTTAACACTATTCTTTCCCAGCAAGAATACACTTAATTCCCAAGATCCACTTTGTTTCAACCAATCCGACAGCAAGTTGCAGGAGAAAACCACAAAGAAGTAACGATACGTTACCAGCTAGTGCCATTTACTCTGTTGTAAAAATGGCATTTCATTTGCTGAAGAGCACATAGGGACTTGTTTAGGACTCAAAGTTTAGGGCTTTGGACTTGACTATGGTCTTGTTAGTCTTGACTTTGGACTTGAGTGTAAAGACTAGAGACTCTTGTGATTTGCGAGACAGTGACTTGGTCTCACCTCTGCCTGAAACATCTTCCCCTGCGGGCTTTGTCCCACAAGTTTTTCAACATTCAAAACTTTAAGTAAAAGCATGAACAATTCATATAGGGGTTGGCAGGGTTTGAACTTTTCCCTCAAGCCCTCTTTCTTCATTTTTACTTAAATATGTGAACAACTGAGGACAACACTATGGATGTCTTTGAGAATTGTTTGTCTGAAAGTGGTGCACCGTTATCTCCATCTGAATGATCCATTGTCTCGCCCCTGTGGTTGAGGATGAGAGGACAAAAGGGTGCAGGCCGACCTGACCCCCATTGAGCTTGACTCGTCAAGGCCTCAGGGAAGAGCTCCAGGCTTTGCAGCACATTTTACATAGTGAATTACAATTTCCGGGTCCGTCACACCGTGGGGCCCAAAAAGACTTTTCCCCATAGACTTACATTGGGAAATGAAAGAGCAAACCAACTTCCCAGTATGAACACATGAATAGTCATTTTAATTATTAGGTCCTAAAAATTGTAAAATACACTAATTGCCAAATTTAGTTATTTTCCTTCCTCCATTCATGTGAATGAGCCTGAGAACGAGGCTGGACCAGGGTTGGGAGGCGGTGTTAAAGAAAACCATAGTGCGCATGCGCTATGGGCCCCATAATGTGGAAGATCTGGGTATTGTCATACGAATGCTATACTCAGAAGTCAAACGTTTTTTTTTCTTCTTGTGCCACTGAACAACTTTCATGGAAATGAATGGAGGGTCGCCTCCGATGCTGTATCCAGTTCTCTTTATACATCCATGGACTCTTCCCCCACAGTGGGGTAACTCGTCTCTGCAGTGTCAACTCAGTCCCTGAGTGGTAGGAGCCAGGCCGGTGTTATTTTACTTTACCTACTTGGCACTGAGCTTGGTTGGTTTCAATTCATTTCGGTATGCAGAAGGAAACTAACACTTCAGGAAAGAAGGATCATATTTAATGTCCTCTAACCAGCTGACTAATGGCTTTTTTGGTTGGCAACCAATTCAAAGGACAAATGACAACCTGTGACCATTGTACAAACTAGTTTTGAAATACGCTCAAGCCTTTAGAGTGCAACTTCCCAGTTTGGGAATTTTCAACTTTTGACTTAATAAAATTGAGGAGGATCTGGTCACACCAATAGCCCTGGTCTAAGCGAGGTTTGGGGCAGAGATGGGATTTTATTCCATGATGAATCCGTTGTGACCCATTTCATCTGGAGAGGAGGTCGTTGTGTCTTTTTTTGATGCATGGAATGGGGCACAGCCTGGGCCTGGGCACTTGTTGGGATGTTATATCTTTGCTCTGCATTAATATCTGGTTACTGACCATTGCACCAATTCCTTTTTGTATAATGGAATTTTGTTAGCGAGCTAACCCTAATATCCTCTAAAATTAGCATTCATTATTTAGGCCACTCGGTGCAGTAGAACCAGTTGTAAAGAACACTGAAATATTCTCAACTTATGAAGTTATCACCTTATGGTAAATGTAAAACAGTTGCCTATTTACACATCAAGTAGACACACATCATTAGCTTTCATTTGGGAGTCGTTTTGGAGATAATTTTGGCCAATATGCGCTCTAATTTTAGCTGTGTTTCGAAGAAAAATGTGTCTCTTTAGCTGCTAAATGCTCCACCATTTCCCCAGCTAATCAGAAACTGTCTTTTTTGTTTGGTCCTGTTTTGGCAGGTGGTGTACAAGTGTCAATTATTTGTGGATCCATCACTAGGAGTGACCTCTTTCACATCGTCATTTGATCCATTTTACTATTTTAAAATAAAGGCATTTACATAGCTTTAACATTCATTGCTTGGCTTAAGCCTTTGTGCTCAAGCTAAGAAAACCCCCAGACGTATCTCTGTACTACACACAGATGAAATTGAACGTTTATCTAATTGTTGGCCAACAATAGGGAATGGGTAATTTTCCATGACGTTGCCACATGCAAAAGACTGTATCACCGCTGCTGAGCCTCTATAATAAACACAAGGTAAACATTCAGTAGGTTGAATTACTTATGGGCCAATTGTAAAATATGAATATTAATTTGAATGCAGTTGCCAAATTTGATGCTTTGTGTCAAATTGTATTTTCAGGCACCACAGTGAACTCAACGTGTAAGTTTGAGGTATTAAACATTGTGATCTATGGTTTATGGTTGGCATGATTCTTTTTTGCTGTAAGTTGTCCTTCCATAACCAAATGTGAACCACATGTGTTGATTAAGTTTAAATGATGTACTCTGTTGGAATGAAGAGCAGAAAATGTGTTTGGATTGTTTTACAAAGTCTCACCACTGCTACTGCTCCATAACTGTTTGTGCTTTTAGTATGAATAGACTCAAACCAAATGTTTACATGGAAGTTGCCAGCAAGGCAATCCTCGACATCAGCTTTCGGCAGTTGCTTTTTCCACCAAATAAAGTTTTCACAAAGTAACTCTGTTTTATTACATCTGTAATCTGTCGTCTTGATGGTGCAGAATTTCAAATTCCTCATCATTTAGCCCACATTTCCTCACCTTCAAATCTAGGTCACAGGCAAAGACTCATGGGACTTTTTTTGCAGCACAGTATTACAATACCTGACTGTGGAAACAAGCCTGAGCTCTCCTCATGGCCACTCATAAACATTCCGAAGTGGAAACAAGTCTCCCATGATGGAACGTAAAAGGGTAAAAAAACAAACAAAGGAAACTCTTTTTGGGGTTCAGTGATAAAGTCACTGCAGACAGACAGTGATCATTTTTGGACATAATCAAGCTTTGACAGGTCATGAGTTTATGTTCAACACAGTGAATAGTCTCTCACAGGTACGTGGCCAACATGTTGTGTTTCATTGTGTGTGTGTCATCAAGCTCCTGCTGTAGCTGAACCCGGCTCCCGGCTCCAGTCTTCCTTGCATTTAGTCGGCCTACGTGGTTCTAACACACTACCAGCGTGGGTGAATACTTTCCGTGTCTGTCTGAACACTGTCTGAAGTTAACGTCCTGGGTCTCTTTGCACCAGGTTCTTCATACCTTTGTGGTTTTGGTTTGCCAGTTTTCCAACTACCAGCTCAAACTCTCTGTCTGCCTGCAGACGACTTCAACAACTTCTGTCTTACTCAGCATCCCGCCTGCCTCTGTCTGCTCCTCCCACATGAATAAACTCTGGTTCAAATGACTTGTATGTTTATGGTTAATAAACATACAAGTCATTTAATAATATAGTATGTCCTAAAATATGTCATAGTATAGTAAGCCATTAATTGACGTAAAAAATGTCATAGTATAATATGCAATTAAATCTCATAAAAGTACTATTCCTGGAAAAATGGCATGGTCATGTACAACGTAAAAATGTTACATTATAGTGTGACATAAAACAATATTAATATGGGAAGTCCTAACAAATATCATGATATATAGCAAGCCATGAAAAGTCTGGTTTAAATATTTTAAAAAGTCAGAAGAGAAATGTCCGAAAAAATGTCACAATATAGTTCTCTGTTTTGTTTTTTTAGACAAGACAGGAAAACGGCTGTTTTTCTGTTTTTGGTTCAAAACAAAATGACTGAAAAAACATGTAATTTCCATCTTTTGTTTTTTAAATTACAAATGAATTATGTATTTTCCGAAAATGATACCTGAACCCTAAACTACTGAAATCTGCTTCTAAAATAATTACTACAAAAAGATTTGTGATTACTGTGAGTGTAGATTGCTAAAGAGGTTGCTAAAACCCTAAATCCCCAGAAAAAAAACATGGGCAATCCTCAGTGTCCTCAAAGATAGTTACGGCTCTGCTCTTACTCAGACATTATATTATTAGACCATTCTACATCCTTTAATGATAAGAAATGTGTTTTTATCACAAATAAATGGAAACGATCCAACAGACACATTCATCCGCAAGGGAAAACAAAAGCATAAAATACAAATCAGTGCATCAAAATGACTTTTTCCAGCTGCAGTGTATGTACAGAACTCTTTCCCTCATCTGAAGTGTGTCCTGCAGAAGACCATGCAGCTGGGAGACATTCACAGTATGATTTATTAGAGTGGAGTAAGACTGACCTATATCCTGAATAGACTTGTGTTGCAGAAAACTGGCACAGAGTCAGAAAGCAAGAACAGCATGGATGTCAAGACGAAGCAGCAACAGCAACCTGCTGAGGCAATGAAGGCCGACCCACGGCAACCAACACTAAATTATTCTGTTACAATAAAGGTCAATATTTTCAGCTTGTATTTATTCTGTGTCTTTTGTAGTTTTGGTCATTTTTGTAAGTTAGTTAGTATTAGTAAATCATATTATCCTAACAATTCAATCCACTCATATGAGACACTTTTTGGCAAAATGAAAGTGCAAAATATATCACTAATAATCCCGTCCCCAGATGTTTGGTGGGTAGATCTTTCATTCCATTGTGTAGTATAGTATGCTGTTGGCCCACAAACCTCACACTGAGTTTTTTGGAGCCGTTGTGAGTGTTTGTGTGTTGGCAGTTGACACATTGAGATATTTCATATCCCTTGTAAGGAGTTAAGATACTTACAACAAAGCCTAGATGGTAATTCAATTCAATTCAATTCAATTAATTTTGTATAGCCCAAAATCACAAATTCTCCTCAGAGGGCTTTACAATCTGTACACATACGACATCCTCTGTCCCAGAACCTCTCATTGGTTCAGGAAAAACTCCCCCAAAAAAAACCTTTCAACAGGGAGAAAAATGGAAGAAACCTTCATGAAAGCAACAGAGGAGGATCCTCTCCCAGGATGGACAGATACAAAAATAGATGTCATGTGTACAGAATGAACAGCATGACAGAGTTACAACACATGCAATGCATATGACAGAAATGATTTATGTAATGAGAGCATAGTAGAATAGTAATGATAATAGAAGCATTAATGGTATTGACCATACCAATTGCAATGTAACTAGAAATAATGATAATAGCAGTAGGTGTCGGGCAGGACCACAGCAGGATGCAGGACCAGGACTGTACTTGTATAGCTCTTTTCTAGTCTTCTGATCACTTCAACACTACATGTCATTCACCCATTCACACACTGATGGCAGGGGCCACCATGCAAGGTGCCATCTGCCCATCAGGACTAGCTAACATTCAGACATACACCGATGGCACAGTCTTTGGGAGCAACTTTGGGGTGAAGTGACTTGTCTGACCCTCTGATTGAAGGACGACACGCTCTACCACTGAGTCACAGTTGCCCCCAACAAACAAATAGTCACAATGACCTCAACTTTGGTAGAGGTCACTGTGGTTGTAGAAAAGCTCCAGGGTTGCAGGAACCTCTGATCATGGGAATTTTCCCATTCAGTCCCATACCTGTGCGTTAGAGATTTGGAGAAGGTGTGTGATCGTGTCCCACAGGGAACTGCACACATATGGGTTGCCTGTGCTACTGCATCCATTCTTTTATAAGCAAAAAAACATGTTCTTTGTGGGTGTTGGCGTTTGCCAAGGCTGTTCCTGTTATAAATATCATTGACAGAATCACCAGACGTACCTGAGGAGTGGCGGGTATAAACTGTGACCTCCAGTGTGCACTGGGACAGTTTGCAACCAGACGTGCATCTCAAAGTCTGATGCCATAGTACTCGGAAGAGGGGGGATGGCCTCTTATTGGTTAGGAGCAAGTTGCTGCCCCAAGAGAAGGAGTTCAACTGCAGTGTTGCCGTTCTTATACCAGATTATTGTGGGGAAAAAGGATATGAATTGATCACAAGTTGATCGACCCTCCCCCATGGTCATCAGCTTTGGGGAGAGACCAAGACAATAGCTGGAGGACTTGGCAAGGGAGAAGAGAGGACCAAAAGAATACAAGCAGGAGAAATGAGTTTCCTTTGCAGGGTGTCTGAGCTCACCCTTATGAGTAGGGTGAGGGGCTCGGACATTCTGAAAGGAGTTGATCTGCTGCTCCTTTCCACTGGCAGGAATTGGTAGAGATGGTATGGGCATCTGATCAGCATGCCTCCTTGTCACCTCCCTGTGGACACATTCTGGGTATATGCAAATAGGAGGAGACCAGAACATGCTGAACAGATTATATCCCATCTGGCCCAAAGACCCCTCAGGATACCCTCGAAGGAGCTGGAGGAATTGGCTGGGGAGAGGAACATGTGGGCTACCTCGCAAGTCTAAAAGTATTTTTCTGCTGTCTCCCTAGCAGTAAAGAGCATCCTTGTTTCCATGAGCAAACCTCCTCTAATTAGAGACCACATTATTCATCTGGGTCTAAAAACACAGTTTCAAACATTGACGATAACCTCAATATGGGGAAAGCAGACATGGTTATGCTGACTCGTTCTGTGGTGGGTTCAAACAAGCATTCTGTGGGGATCCAGTGGCTATAAATGTCACACGCCAGAGAAATGAATGAGTGCTGGCCCATGAGACCATGATAACAGGCTTTCACATGGGCTGCCAGTTGCTCTTGGCTCAGATTCATGTGAGCCCAGCAATCGGCCAACGTTTCAAAAACAGCTGGGTACCAAGACGTAAGTAAACTGATAATCAGTCTCTTCTCGTCTGCATTAAAAGAAAGTCCCTCACACATGGGGAACAGTGAAAACGTCTCTATGATCTATAAAAACATGAACAAGAGGGCTGGATGTCTCAATTGTTGGCTTTTGTAACTGTGCATATCTTGAAACACACCTAACCACACTGACTCAGTGGGTGTTAATAGAGGCAGGCCATTGCATTGATAGTTGCTGATGAATCTCAAGTGCGTTTTCTTTCACTGACTGTTGGTGGAAGTGTGAAAACAAATCTGTGCAACGTTTTCTGTGACTCCTATTGAAGTAGATTTTGAAAAAGCTGTGCAAATCCATCCAGAGTGCAGGAAACAAAAATATGTCCAATATGTTTCAAGGCAACTTGTTTTTGTTACTCCCATACCGAGGTAGACTGACTTATTGTACAGTGTTGGTGAGCTGTGCTTTGTAGAGCTCCATCTGCTGCTATGCAGCAATCAGAGCCTCAAAACCACCCTGTCCTTGTCAGACTCCGTCACACCTAACTTTAGAAGAGGAGCCGATTCCTTGGACTTTGTCCTAAAATCTTTCATGTTGGGGAATCACCTAGAGCTTGCCCATGAAACAGCCCAAGTTTAAGTGGTTAGGTTTGGTTCCATTTGTCCAAAAGATAGGATGACAATTTGTGAAACACTTGGCCAGTTTTACTGGAGTTGCCTTTTTTTGGGGGGGTGGGGGGGGGGGTCTAATAAATAGCTGTCAATGAATCAGTGTAAATACAGACTAAATGCTCCAAAAGTTCATGGGTTCTTCCTCGGCCCGTGTTTCACCCGTCCACCAAGTTTCATGAAAATTGGGTCAGTAATTTGTCCGCAATTGTGCTGACAAAAAAGAAAAAAAAGAGGAAAACATAACCTTGTTTGCAGAGGTAATAGCAATCCAAACTCACATTTCCCACAATAAACAGGACAAGCTGCACGTTTCATGTTATTTGCCCTAAACCAGTTTTAAGTACCACTTGTGATCCATAATTTACTCCTGAAAGAAGGTACCTTCATCATTCTTTCCCCTCTTCATATACCTTCCTTCCTAACCCTTTCCATGCAACGTCTTCATTTTTGCCAGCTGTCACAAGCTAACATGTAATTTAGCGTTCTGGTTTTCGGGCAGACCTCTGATACTATAAATGATGAGGGTTCTGGCTCTCTAAAACCGGTCTTGACAAATGAGTCAAGCTCAGTGAGTTAGCGTTGGTGATTTAGTTAGTTCAATTCTGGTGAGCCATTTTATACATTTTAATTCCCTCTTTGTGGTTTATAGCGTGAGAACAAAGAAAAACTAGCCTTGAAAATTCATGTGAAAGAGGTGGAGAAAAAAAGAAAATTGGTAGATGGCAGAAAATGTCATCATCTTCTCGCCTGAGCTCCTCACCATGAAATTATCTATCTGGCATTTTCTTGTGACCGCTCGCTGCTCTGCCAAGTCCTCTACTGACCTGGATACTTCTATTTACTAATACGAGTGTCCTCGAGTCCTGATCATCCAGTCAAAAATACAACTTAATGTGAGATTTAAGTTTATACAACATCCATGTCTGATAATTGTTGGCATTCCTGGTGGATTTTTGAAACATCATAGCTAATGAATGCTGCAGCGGTTGGTCCTTAAATCGAGTCGTTCAGGTTTCACAACAAATACTGTACAGATCTCATCTTAAAAGAACCCACCAGTCCTGTTATTAAACATATTTAATTTGCATAGTGTTAAATATCAAAACATTGATTATGCATCTGCACATGAACACAATTTTCAGATTCATTATTACATAATTACAAAAAAAACTATATATTTCCTAGGAATGGCATTATTGCTGTGTTAAGGACAGAAATGTGCCAACGTAATTATTCCCATGTATAATTCCCATAATCAGAGTTTACGTCTAATAGAAGAGATGATAGTTCAGTGAATGACTTTCTGTGACACACAAATCATCATATCCACCATGTGTGGTGTCCTTCCTCCATTGTACCGACTAAACAATGTGTCAAATGATTTGAAAATGTCTTATTGGCATTCCTTCATCACCGAGAGGAAAACAAAAGGGTTTGTCTCGTAGCTCATTCAGGAGCATTACTACTTTAGTTAATCCGGTTTAAAATGGTGATTTAAAATTAAGCAGAGCTCTGTTGCACAATTTAAAATGCTGAATTAAAATATGCAAATTAAACTAAACAAATAAATGTGTGTGCTGTCGGGCCCCACAGACTGTATATAAGAAGTGGACGTAGTCATGGTGACGTCATCCGTTGGTTTGTGGGCTGATGTTATGAAGCCTCGAGTTCGGTGATTTCACCGTCACCATCTTGGATTATGGTCGTCACTATTTATGCTTTTTGCAAACGATGAACGGAAGTGACTATCAAGACAAGAAAGACAAGAGACCGACTGTTCAGCTCCAGAACAGTTTGATGGATGAACCGGTACCTTGAAAGAACATCAGCAGCAGCGTCATAAAACTCAATTGAGTTGAGTCCCTTAAAAACTAAATACTAATTTAAACAGAGGTTTAAATGTAATTGTTTTTTTTATTATTTCAAAGTTTGGTACAACATGATTTAAAGTTAAATCTTGAATTTCTCTCGTGAAAAAAATTAATCCATGTTGGTGAACCCCAACCAAGAATAATCATCACGAGGTTCAGTGTTGCACTGTAGGCTTTTTGGTGAAAGTCCATTTTAAAAATTGCACAGTTGGAATTATTTAAGGGCACACACATTTTCCACTTGAGACTCTCCAGACACGTAGTCCGGGTTGTAGTCCAGAGTGGGTTCTAGAGTTTGGGACGGAGGGACCCGACCACCGGCTTGTCTGAGCAGAACTCTTTCCACCAGGAAGGCCGTTCCAGCACCTGGCTGCCCTGCATTACCGTCGCCCACAGGTTCTTGTAGAGCTACGGGAAAGAGAAACAAGGAGAGGAGGGGTTGTTTTATCTCTCATAAAGGTCCAAACATCCCAGAAAAAAAAAGAATCACCGCAACTGGAACCATTTTCCGAATCCACTTTTCTAACAGGACTTATGGATATTGTTGAACACAAAGAAAAGGGGATTGTAGTGTGGGTGGACATCGTCTTCATGCCATGTGATAGATATGATAGAGTTCCCTCCCTGTGTAATCTGAGCCGCCATCATCACTTCCTGTCTAACCAGACTGAACCACAAGAAGAGGCAAAGCTGTGATCCCGAGGATTCTGTAAACACACTACTAGCCCTTCCACATGTCACATCTCTTCCCCATTTCAGACAAACAACCCAAACATTTGGATGAATTATGGCCTGGAGCCTCTCTGTTATTGGTAGACGAACAGGAAGTTTGTTTGTGTGGTTACGTTTCAATTAATCTGGAGATTCACAGCAGGGTTGTTGTTATGAGTTCACAGGAAGATAAGCCCCATGACCATGGTCAGGAGCTGGACTTTGTGTAATTGGATTTCCTCCGAAGCTGTTTGGAAGCGACTAGATTTAATTAAGATTCATCACGATTCATATCCAAAGCAATCTGCATTCATTAAGCCTGCAACTAATCTCAGATGCCCAGAGGCTTCATATTAACTGTGTAACAGTTGGTTTCTGGTAACTGCTCAAATAAAGAAACGGGTTGCTCAAATCAAGCAACCTGATTGGTTCATAGTCGTGATATAATACCCACATACGACTGCTATGACGTCTAAGTCACTTTGGTAACACTCCGTGTCTGAGAATTATTTTATTTTTTAGACTAATGGGTTAAGGGTGGGGGGTGATTTTCTCCAGGTTACACATACAGAGTCACAACGTTAGCAGATAAACAGAATCATTAAAAGGTAACGTGAGCCGTGGACTGAGCCGCGCTCACTTCAACGCCCTCAGCTGTGATATCATCACAACATACCACGGCTTGTTGCTAAAGCTTGTTGTTAAAGCTATTGCTTTAAATATAGACCACTACATCACAATATCAACAAAAATAATCCGGATCCTGAATTATTAGGCATCTAGGGGGACCTGTATTAGACAGTTATAGATGAAAAAGTCATAATTCCCTCTATCTTTTTTACATTACTGTGAAAACATTTCTTTCAAACAACTTTAGTATTTCTCGCCGAAAACTACATTTTACCATGATTCGATTTAAACACATCATGATAATTATTTCATTTACTTTCGCCCAATACTCATTTTGACTGAATGGAGCTTGAACGCATCACGATGTAACTCAATGCAACCTCCGTACGTTAGCCGTTAGCTCCATTATTTAGCCTAGCATGACTGTGCTGCCCACCGGCTGCTAACAGCTGATGTTATCGTTGAGAAGAATTATAGTTTTCCCACCAATGGAAACTTTTAACAATTCATTATAAATAACTCAAATCTTATGTTGCCTAGTAATGTTGTTTTTTCTACGTAGTTCTGCCTATTAGTCACCTCCCCTTCTTCTTTTTATTGCTTCATCCCTGACTTATCCATAATGAAGACCCTCAGAGACATGCCAAAATGTTTCTCCAAGGAAGATGAAGTAGAAAGTAATACATCAGAGACAGAAAGGAAGTCAGTGGTATTAAACTATAAACTTTCTCAAACTTGCCAAATATTACAGATAAAACATCTAGAAACCAATTTCTCTGTCAAAATAAACCTGACCAACCCTGAGGCTGAGTAACAGAATACACCGTGGGTCTTCATTTCTCAGAACAAACAAACCTTAGTTTAATCTTTTTTTTATGAGCAAGGAATCGCAGAGAAGGTCACTGTCAACAAGTGTCAAAGACTATTTATGAGCAAACTCATCGCTGGATGTGTTTTCCTGGAAGAGTGAGATGGCAGCCAGCACTCTGCAGGCGTCTTCCAGTAATGAGACTTAACCTGAAGACTTGGTGTCCGAGGACGGGTCAACATGGGGAGGGAGGGGTAGGGGGGGGGAAACAACGGTCTGGCTTGGGACTGAGTCACTGTGGTTAACAGCTTATTATCTGGCTCGATAATATTAATCTCACAAAAGGAGAAATGTGAAGAGGGAAATAAATACATATTTTTCGGTTGGCAAGTTTATTTTTCTAATACGACAGTAGTTAAAGCCATGACCATAGTGATAATAATAAATAAAAAATGATTTAATGTAAACTGTAATAACCTTAATTATTGTTATTTTACATATAAAAATATGAATATAAGTAAGAAAACAGTCTAGATTCCATTATCTGAACTAAAATCATTTAATTTATTTATCAGCCAATAATGTATCTGTCACTGATCTAGTGTAATGTGCCTGCACTTAAATTACAATAAATGATAAGAAATACATTGATACTGTGTCTAATATTTATTCCTGGAGAATATAAAGAGTATTTAGCTGGTTGGCAAAGATTGTGAACTTACATTGAGGCTCACTGGTTATTATCACTATTATTTATTTCGTAGAAACTCCTAACAATGCGAGAGTATAGGCGTCATTTGCTAACAGCGAGCTATTTGGGACCGGGCTATTTATTGAAACAAAAGTGTTCTTTCCAAAAGTTACATTGCTGATGCTTAAAATGTTTGAGTTTGCTGAAATGTAACAGCTCCGGTTCTCACCATCTGTTCGTGACTTTACCGTAGTGACAGAATTTAAATGTACTTCGTTAGACTAAAAGAAAGCGAAATGTTTGGAAAGTGGTGTGTATCTAAAGGTTATTAATAATGCTTTTACCGGTCCGGCCCACTTCATCATATTGGGCTGTATGTGGCCCATCAACAGGGAGAAAAATATGTTTTTC
Source organism: Ophiodon elongatus (assembly GCA_016806645.1). Taxonomy (NCBI): domain Eukaryota; kingdom Metazoa; phylum Chordata; class Actinopteri; order Perciformes; family Hexagrammidae; genus Ophiodon; species Ophiodon elongatus. The sequence goes on along the minus strand of JACSYO010000894.1, from coordinate 6,494 downwards.
ACCGAATTAGCAGAGCTTTCTTAGCGGCTACTTTATAATAAAACAAGCCTACTAATACTGCAGGGAGGAAGAGGAAGCAGCAAAAATAACGGGGGACTTGTTTAGAAAATGTAATGTTTTTAGCCACCGTCTTACAGCAGCTCTTTTGACCACAACATATCCGCTGTGGACACACATTTGTGGAAACAGCTGAGTTCGGATCTGGCTCATCCGATCACAAAAGTCTCATTGAAAAGACAAGCGTAACCACGGCAATACCGCCTCTGATCTAATACAAAGAGGAGGCACCCTCTCACCTGCCAAAGCTCTTTTAAAATGTCTTGGTATGACAATTCTTGCAGTATTTATGCTCGCGACTTTAAATACTGAGGTACAATTGGGCTCCATGTGTGTGTATGTCTTTACCTCTCCATCAGCGTTGCCTATGGGCGAGTTGAGAATGAAATCAGAAGGTGCAAAAACATCCACCAATGTTACGGCATCATCCTTCAGCTGGAAGAGGACACACAGGCAGAGCCGTTTAGGTGGAGGAGCACATTCTACCAGAGCCATAACTTAGACAGGTAGGAAGTATAGAAGGACACAAGAAAGAGGCCAAACAACAATACACACTGTAAAATAGTAGAAGAGGATGGAATGTTTCTGTACCTGGGAGCAGAGAGTGAGAATGGCCATCTGGACCAACTCTGTGGGCTTCCTTCCACTCAAGTACTCACCTGTACGGGAACAAACCTACGTTACAAGTATCAATACAATGCAATGTGTTCTCTAGATGCACGCAGTGTGTAGAGTACAGGACGCACCCTGGTAGAGTGTGGCCATGTGGCTGCTGAGGCTCCACAGCCCATACAGGGCACACAGCTTGCTCAGGACAGGTCTGAGACCAGCTGGTGTGTCCTCATCAGTGCTCAGATCATGAAACCTCTGCAGGCAGTTGTTTTCTATGTAGGCGAGGGCCAGGGAACGGCAGTAGTAGACCTACACACACACACACACACACACACACACACACACACACACACACACACACACACACACACACACATACACACACACGATATTTGTAGCTGTTGCCAGAGCAGAGGCATAAAAACATGCAATATTGTTTTTCTTTTTGTATTTCTTCTTTCAGAAACCATAAATCATATTCCATGAGCCCCTCGACATATAATACGCACAGTGATGTAGAAAAGTTTCTACTGTGCTGGTAAAAGCCCTCAAGGAGAGTTAGCACTGAGTTACAGAAGCTAGTGGAACAGCAGCTAACGTGGAGGTGGCGTCAGGACTTTGGTAAAAATAGCTTCAGCATGTAAGCTAACGGTTCCTTCCCCTCCCTCTGCTTCCTGTCTTGGTCCTGAGGCTGCATTCACGCAAAGTCACCAGAATTGCAAAACAGGGAAACTTCTGGTTTCTAACTTGGGAGCATAAACCCGAGATAGCTACTCTCAATGCTAGCCTTGTGGTCACACAAATTAGATCGCCCCAATTAGCTACTTTTTACTAAATGTCTATTAACAAGGGAAACGAGATACAAACAAAACAGTGTATAGCTGCTTTTTAAAAAAAGTAAATATTGGATTTTATTTTCAGGATTATTTTTGGGTTCTTTTAGCTTTTTAATGTAAATGAATGAGTGAATATATTACAAATTGCTGGTATTTGCGCTGTGAAGGACATGACTGGACCTGCCATTTATTATTTGACAGCAACCAAGTGTTTTTAAAAGCACATGGGAAATACTTAATTTTGTACAAATTGAGTCACACTGTGTAGGAAACTTTACCGACTTGGAAAAACTGCACACGTACACACTAAAAAACAACATACTGAACTCTTTAGAAACTGTTACATTTCTACAATGAACATTAAAACATGTGCGTGTATCATATTAATGCTAACCAAAACAACTAAATTCAATGACTGAATCCAGTGACACACATTTCCGAGAACCACAGCGCTCGCCCGTCTGACACTGTGACATCCAGCTTGCATCATATTAATTTGTGACATAATAACACAAACCAGATGAAGGCAGCCAACACTCTCGTTTGGCTGAACACTATCTATTCTGTTTCTGATCAGCCGGCCTGAAACATTATGTCTATCTTCTCATAATTCCTGATAACTAGTTTATGAAAGAAGAGACATTGGAAATGAATAAATACACATGGGATAAAAGAAAATGTTTTAATTATCCAAAAAGGTATTTATAAGTTTGGTCACAGCTTGATGTCAATACTCAGGGGAGAAGACAGCGTGAAACTCTACAGCCATCGAGGACGCGATGGACAACCCGAAGGAAGAAGGCAGGACGGGGTGTGAGTCTTACCTGGCTGCTGTTGCGGGCCTCAAAGTCATCCTTCCCCGAGGCCTTCTGCTGTTCAAGCCTCCTCCGGCTCTCTTCCAGCAGGAAACACACCAGCCACTTGTAGGCTGCCAGTGGCACTGACACAAAAAGAGTATATTCACTAGGTTGAACTGAGAAACCACTGTAGAAATTCTGTATCTGCCATATTTAGATAACTGGTTGATGTATATTTAGAAACCCTGTTGACTTCAGGGAACAACCCCTTTCTGAATTCTAGGAGTACCTGTAGAGTCCATGCACTCCTCCATTGTTCTTGCTGTGAACTTGGTCTCCAGGATCTTGTGGAAATCATCCAGGAAGTCCACAGTGTGAAGAGGAGACTCAATCCGCACACCGTCTGGAAGCAGACTCAAGAGATCAATCACCAAACCGTGGCACGCCACATTCCACTGTTGGCACGCCACCAGTTTGGAGAACAGACATTTTACCGTGAAGAACACGAGAGCTGCTGATCTACCGCTGCCTGGATTACTGTGTGACTTCAGTGTTTTTAAGGGATTGTTCAGAATCATAAAACTCACACAATAAGGCAAACACCGATACATCAGAAACTCCAGTGTTCTGAGAGGTAAAATTACATCTTTATTCAAAGGAGTCTTGTGGCTTGGAAGAGACTTTATAGATGAAGATAACGGCTTTACTTCCTGTCTTAAAGCGCTGTCTGAGAGCAAGATAAAGCAGTGAAAATATTCTAAACAGAGCATACACTTAAACTGATATCCATTTATTTTTTAGGTGTCTGAAATACGTTTTGCTGCTGTCGGTTTACAGCTGTGTGTACGGCTTTGCTCCCGTGATGGTATTCCAAACTCCATCTAGTGTAGGTGATACACTGACCATGTAGAAGTACCTCATATAACCCCACTTCAAAACATCCAAACTATCCCTTTAACAGTGGCAGGCGCATCCGCACTAGCAATGGAAGATAATCACGTCAATCACCAATAAGTGATTGACAGTCAACCCTTGAACAGAACTCAAATTTCAAGTTTTTTTTGGTGGCACCTACAGCTCTACCTCTCTAAGCTTGTTATAATCCATCAACGTCTACCCAACTTACCGCGGTGTTTAGCGTGGAGCCAGCTGAGCAGGTAGTTGCTGGTCTGTTGCAGCAACACATTGTTGTCTCCTTCGTATGTGCAGTTTGGATCGTTGTCATTACGCAGATCACCCAGCCGGTTCACTGAAAGAGAGAGACGGTAGTTAGGTCTCTGTGTGTGTGTGTGTGTGTGTGTGTGTGTGTGTGTGTGTGTGTGTGTGTGTGTGTGTGTGTGTGTGAGTGTGTGTGAGAGTGAGAGTGAGACTGACTGGCCAGGTATCCGTGTCCCCCGCAGGCCTCCCTACACTCCTGGATCCCCCTCTGAGCGGTCCAGGAGCCCAGAGGTTTACTGGAGCAGCCGATGGCGTGGATCTCCCTGCCCATCTCTGCCTGTAACACACAGCAGACACATGAGACGATAGTTCATACAGTAGGAGAACTCCGGATATGGACACACACATTGCACCTCATCTTCACTCACCTGTCGGTCACTCTTGTCCCTCATCACCTGTCCGAGCTGGAACTCAACGAAGTTCATGAAGATGGATTTGGAGAAGTGTTCAAGAGCATATGCTGCTGCCAGGTACGGGATCAGACGCCATTGCTGGAGGAAAGAGAGATGTACATAAGTAACATCGTTTTAGATAGCGTCTGTAACTTAAGGTACTCTCTCCTTTGATAGAGTATATCTGCTTTCATCCTGACCTGTAACTGGTACTCCAGAACAGGAATCTCCTCCGTGTTTTTGGGTCCAAACTGTCTCCTGGTGGCTGAGAAGCGGATGGCGACAATGAGAGCCAGCTTGAGGTTCACCAGAGCCATCCTGGTGATGGACACTCTGCCCCCCGACAGGGCGCCGAGAGACTCCCCGAAACGCTTGTTGGGATCCTGAAGGAGAGGAAACACACGGTGCAGAGACGTGAGGAATAACAGAATAAAAGAGAAAGATTCTGTATTTACAATTTCCCTTGGCTTTATCACCATCCCAAAAGGTGTTGGTGTGGGGCAATTAAAAAGAAAGCTGCTGAAGACCTAGGAAAATAGTAAACGTGTCCAGAGAGTCTTTATTTTCTTAAAGAATGCAAAACTCTCCTCAAGAACCGCTCAGGAGTTCACCAGTGACTCTTGCTCTTCCCCTGTCCGACAACATGTCCATGTCCAGGTGCCGCGGTGTTAATCACATGGCGTCGTCTGTGTTTGTTCAGGTGGGTTGTTCCGTTCAACACCTGGGACGCTCAAGAACATTCCCCGCACGTGCTCATGTGTGAACGGAAGCAGGCATCGACACTCAAGATCGTCCCTACAGCCAATTTCCCACCTCGAGGACTCCAAAACATGAAAAGCAAAATGGCGGCCCGGCTGTGTTGTGAACGAGAGCCGCTTCATTGCGGACACGAGCACGTGAAGGGCTTTCATGTGGAGCCAGAGAACCAATCACAAGACTTTTACTTTACCAATGCTTCCACGGGTGATTGGACATATCTTGCAAACTTGTTGGATTATGAATACATGACAAGAACAATGACACCAGTTTATTGTTCGGAACTTTCAACTGAGTTTTGAAACAGTGTCCGTTTCATACCGATCCCTCTATTATTATTATTAAACCTTTATTTAACCAGGAGAGTCCCATTGAGATTAAAAATCTCTTTTTCGAGGGAGACCTGGCCAAGACTATATGATCTTTATAAGTAAATGAGATATTTCTACATAGTTTTTCCTAAAGCTGGTCATCGGTGACATGGCTGCCATGGTGATGACCTTTGGTTAAAAGTGGTAGCAGAGCGTTGAGCTGACTCCTCCAGCCTCTGGACGTCCTAGCTACCTCTCATGAGCTACCAGAAGAATGTTCCAGGCCTGGTTGTCATTACCAGCATCTTCTCACGGCGTCCAATGAGAGCTCATTAACCCTGCAGCAGAGAGGAGCAGCCATCATGTGAAGACAGCGTTTGACTGCCCAGCGGTTAAAGGTTGCCTCCTTCATTTGTTTATGCACATCTGTGCCTGCATGTGTTTGCAATAAGGAGTTTTTTTTTAAAGGTTTGTAGTTGAACCAGCGCTTCCTATGGGATTTGCAGCTGAAATACACATTGTAGAAAATGCATGCATATTAGTTTTTTAATTTCTGTTTATAGGCAATTTTTTATAAATCCCAAAATCAACATACAGAATAATCCCAGTATAATTCCCGTCCCTCCCACACAGATCCCCCACTGCCCCGGCATCCTCTCAAGATGAAATAAACATAACATACAGACAATGACCTCATTTAGATGGACACAAATGAGAAAATAAGTTAATTAACTGAGGAGAGAAAAAGAAGCATAAAAGAAAAAAGGTTTTCACTCATACTTGGACTGCGACAATGTTTTTAGGGAGGGTTTTTGGTTTTATGTGTGCAGGTCTCCATCTCTGGGACTTCTGCCTTGGCTGAGCCAGGCAGCTGTGGCTGTGGCTGTAGAGATGGTGTCCACTGGTGAGAGACGTCCAATACGGGTGCATCTTAATGGATGGTGTCAGCTAAAAATAAAGCCAAACTAAATTGCATCCTTGGTTTATACTGTGCGCTGCATTATTCTCCACAACACCAGAGGGCGTACAAACAAACGAATCAAAAAGACAAGTGTAACTCGTAGATATGCCCATAGACTGTGGGTGGAACTGGCAAAACGCCATAAACCAACCTTCATAATGATGAGGAGGGATTGGAAGTCATATCTCATACTCATGGACTACCTTATTGCCTTTATACAAGCCCTGTAAAGAAAGTCAAGTATTACATGCATTATAAAGAAACAAAGTTTGAATATCCTGGAAACGATTTGATTTGGCTGCAAAATATTTACACAAATGAATATTTTTAAGACCCTCTGTTTCTAAAGCATTTAAAAGCAAACTGGCCTTCTTTGCACTCTTTACATGTCTCTGGATTTTACAAAGTATTTGTGTCACGCTCTCACGTCGGCTTCACGACGGCGAATATAAACAAAGCTAAGGCCCGATGCTCATTAGCATGAGCAAAAACTAGTGCGTAAACTATTTCATGTCAGCCCGTCCTCCAAATCCTCCCAGAATGCCGAGTATATT
>JACSYO010000893.1:77500-102918 GCA_016806645.1 Ophiodon elongatus | reverse complement strand
GCACAGACCTCCTCACCGAGGAGCACAGACCTCCTCACCGAGGAGCACACACCACGGGCGTATCGAAGGACTCGAGGATCAGTTATTGTCATTATGCAACACGGGGTCGCGCCAACAAAATGCAGTTGTAGCCCGTTTGCTACACAAGAAGAACACGAAAAACAAAACGAACACAGCATGCGTTCCTGAACGTAAACAGCAGGTTATATGGCCGACGTCTTCATTTTTGGAAATCATCCAGGCGGCACCGAGGAGGCTGCTAACCGAGGTCCCGGACCGGGTTTCCCCTCCGATTGTCGGGAGGGAGGGATCAGGGATAAATGGGCTAAAAACTCCCGTAGACCCGGCTTCAGTCCGACCCGACTGAAAGCATCCAGGAGGAACCTGAACCTCCATTCTGACCGGCTGTTTTCTTGCTACTAGCTTCGCTTGCTAACTGGCTAACGGCTGCTTCCTTTCTGGTTTGGAGCAGCCGAGCACGGTTACACACTCGCATCCAGTCAGTTGTTGTACGTGGATCGATTCATGCTTCCCTGACCACCACCGGACCCCAATGCATTGTGGGTACAGCAAATGATATCTGGCGCACACACACATAAACTAAAACAACATGTATCATAAAACCACGCGACCGTCCTCCGACCGCAGTGATACTTCACTCCCTGATTATGCATGAAAATCAAGAAGCCATCTTTTTGCAGATTTCCATCTCCAGGCTATTAAAAAGGACGGAGCCATCAGAAGGGTGAAGGCCCCGGCCCTCTGATCTTTGTCCTTTTCACTTCACATTGTTATGTTATATGAGCAGCAGACACGAGCTTCAGATGGCGTTCATCGTCACGATATCTCCACAAAGAGATCTCTTCAGAGCTCAGAGTTTAAACGTGTTTCTCCTTCACAGCTTCGTGTTTCGATGCGTCGAACAACTTGAGGACTTGTTTCTCTGATCGTCATCAACAAAGTCGATTATCAGAGGAGCAGCTTCGGTCACTGTAAAGTCACAAAGACGTTCAATAGAAAACACAGTAAACTGCCATGAAACGAGCTCAGCATCATCCTGTTAGCAGCGTGACACGCAGTGGGACGACACCACCTCCTCCACCGCCGCCGCCTCCTCCTCCACCACCACCTCCACCGCCACCTCCTCCTCCTCCTCCTCCTCCTCCACCACCACATCCTCCTCCTCCTCCTCCACCACCACATCCTCCTCCTCCTCCACCACCACATCCTCCTCCTCCTCCACCACCACCACCACTACCTCCTCCTCCTCCTCCTCCTCCTCCACCTCCACCTCCGCCTCCTCCTCCACCACCTCCTCCTTCTCCACCACCTCCACCGCCACCACCATCACCGCCGCCTCCTCCTCCTCCACCACCACATCCTCCTCCTCCACCACCACCACCGCCGCCTCCTCCTCCTCCACCACCACATCCTCCTCCTCCTCCTCCACCTCCACCGCTGCCTCTCTCCTCCTCCTCCTCCTCCTCCCGCCTCCTCCTCCTTCTCCTCCACCTCCACACCGCCACCACCACCACCGCCGCCTCCTCCTCCTCCACCACCATCCCCTCCTCCACCACCACCTCCACCGCCGCCTCCTCCTCCTCCACCACCACCTCCACCGCCACCTCCTCCTCCTCCTCCTCCTCCTCCACCACCACATCCTCCTCCTCCTCCTCCACCACCACATCCTCCTCCTCCTCCACCACCACATCCTCCTCCTCCTCCACCACCACCACCACTACCTCCTCCTCCTCCTCCTCCTCCTCCACCTCCACCTCCGCCTCCTCCTCCACCACCTCCTCCTTCTCCACCACCTCCACCGCCACCACCATCACCGCCGCCTCCTCCTCCTCCACCACCACATCCTCCTCCTCCACCACCACCACCGCCGCCTCCTCCTCCTCCACCACCACATCCTCCTCCTCCTCCTCCACCTCCACCGCCGCCGCCGCCGCCGCCGCCGCCGCCGCCGCCGCCGCCTCCTCCTCCTCCTCCTCCACCACCACCACCACCACCTCCACCACCGCCGCCTCCTCCACCACCACCACCACATCCTCCTCCACCACCACCACCACCACATCCTCCTCCTCCTCCACCTCCTCCTCCACTGCCGCCTCCTCCTCCACCACCTCCTCCTTCTCCACCACCTCCACCGCCACCTCCTCTTCCACCACCTCCTCCTCCTCCTTCTTCACCACCTCCTCCTCCTCCATCTCCATCTCCATCTCCTCCTCCTCCTCCTCCAACTCCTCCTCCACCTCCTCCTCCTCCTCCTCCTCCTCCTCCTCCTCCTCACCTCCTCCTCCTCCTCCCTCCTCCTCCTCCTCCTCAACTCCTCCTCCTCCTCCTCCTCCTCCTCCTCCCACAGGACCGCAGACAGCAAAGGTACTGAAGTGTAATTACAGGAAGCCTCAGAGGGACAAACCAACACCGACCTGATTAGAAACTTATTTATATCTTCAAAAGAAAGTGGCTTCATAATGTCATCAGACTGAAGGGAGTTATTATCACATGACGTACCTGATCTCAGGTCAGCTGGAGATCACATGATGTACCTGATCTCAGGTCAGCTGGAGATCACATGACGTACCTGATCTCAGGTCAGCTGGAGATCACATGATGTACCTGATCTCAGGTCAGCTGGAGATCACATGACGTACCTGATCTCAGGTCAGCTGGAGATCACGTGACGTACCTGATCTCAGGTCAGCTGGAGATCACTGTAATATAGACCTGTAATATAAGTCATGAACTTAAAATGTAAATGTAAGAAACATGTAAATATTTCCTTTAAATGTAACTCCGTGATTAATCATTCAACTCTACGTTTTTTTTTTTTATTTCCTTAACTGAGCCGACAGCTGATTCAAATGTGCTGTTTTTTTTATTATTCAAATGTTTTTTTTATTCACATTTTTGTGAGTTGAAATGTGTTGAAGGTCTGGTAGAACTGACTTAAACCCCACGTAAACCTTAAAAAATTAAAGAAAATAAAAAACAAATTCTTGCATGAGAGCTGTAAGACTCTCAAAGGCAATTAGGGGAAAAATTCGAAAGCCATTGATTGCTGAAGAAAAACCATAAATTACATTTTTTTTACTGTTTGAAAATGTTGGAATATCATATAAATATATGATTCTGCCAAACAAACAAACTCCTCTGGGGAAGGACGAAGCCTCCGTGTGAGGTGGGCTGAGGATAAACGCTTTTCTCTCAAACTTTTCTTCTTTTTTGGTCAAACTTCCCTAAATATTCCTGAAACAAAGAAAAGAAAAGAGATAAATCAGTAACGAGAGCGGGTTTCCTCCATGCAGGATCCATGTGGCGCTGTGATGTAATATTGATGACCCTCCTCGTCTCCTGACGACCTCCGTTTGGTCGTCTCATGTTTTATCAAATATTCATGAAGCACTGCGTCCCCTCAGATCCCATAATGCATCTGTAATGTCCTGTCAGGTGAGGCATGATGGGAGAGGTGATGATGGAGTGAAGCTCCAGTGGGGACGGAGGAGGATAATTTCTGATCACAGCTTTTTTCTTTTTTTTCCCGTCCTTTTCTTCTCTTCCTCTAAAAGTTGCGGAACTTTCCGAGCATTTGAAACTGACAGGGACCCCGAGGTGGAACCCTGAGGAACACCGAGCTCCGCTTCTCCCCTCTATTCTCTTTGTAATCATTTTTCCTGGGTTTTTCTACAACGCTCTCTCATGTGTAGCTGTTCCTTTTGTATTGTTTTCCCAACAGGTCCACCTGCCTAACGCTGGCTCCGTACTAGAGGGCCGATTAGCTCATCCCGATAATCATGGGTGAGCACGACACAATCATTTCAACCTAAACCTCGGAGGACTTTTTTTTGTATGTGCACATTTTCCAAGTCAGATACATTGTTGGTAGGTGTGAGTTCATCATTATAAATTGGCCCAAATTTCAGCTTTATTTGTGGATGAGTTTCAAAAACTACACATATTTTGTAGTTTCAGTAATAAGTGACAGAATAAAGAGAAGTATTGTATTCTTTACCCCACGTCTGGTATAATTAACTAAATTAGCTCCACCTCGACCAGCTGCAACATTAAAAAAAATTCCATATTAAAAAAATGATATGGTGAACAAAATATTGATTTTACATTAAGTCTTCTTCTTTTTTCGGTAACATATATAACATCAAAATAGATAAATTATTAAGGCGTTACAATCCTGAAGTCAAACTGTGGAGAAAGGAGATGAAAATCTCTTCCACCCGTCAGACACTTCAAAAGGAATCCATTTGCTGTGTTTGTTCGACTTTAATAACTTTTACATTTTTATTTAATATCACAAAATGTGCAGCGTCGAGGTCTGAACTCTTTATCGTCTCTTTGTCTTGATATTCATCTCTTCCATCATTTAGTCTCTCGCTCGTCCAACTTTCTTCCCTCTTCCTTTTCTCATCTAACTCTCCTCTCTCTCTTGCTGCCTCATCCCTTCTCTCTGTCTGCTCTCTCTGGTCTCCTGCTGTTTTCTTATTTATCACCATCACTAATATCTCTCACCTCTCTCCTCCTCACCCCTCCCTCCCCCCCTCCCCCTCGAGCTTCACCTCGCTCCTTCACCTGTTCCTCTCTTCCTTCACCTCCATGTCCCCCCCGTCCGTCCCTCCCCTCTCCCCTCATTAACACTGAGCCCTGATGGATGTCGAGGCGAGGCCCGGCTCACCCTCAACATCATTCTCGCCCCTGATGCTCTGCGCAGGAAACCCCTCACCTCTCGGCAGGGGTGGCAGTCGAAGTGGTCGTTTGGTTCCTATCGGGGGCCGCCCGCCATCTGCCACCACCATCACCCCCCCCACCCCCACCATCACCCCAACCACCCCACCCCCACCAGAAGCTCACCACAACTGTCGCTGCCGCCGGAGCCCGGTGACTCCCGACGCAGCTGAGCCACCGAGGTGATGATGGGAAGGAAGACCTGCTGCTGCTGCATTCAGGACCCACAGGGAAAATCGTACATACGAATTTGCCTACGAGAAAATACGAGACGCTAAAAGGTAGAAAACGCTACAGAAGCTGCCGTTCAGAGATGCGATGGTCCGTGCTGAAGGGCGTGAAGGGAAGCATCTTTCACACGTCTTGCAGGCCCCGTTTGTGAGTTTCATTATTGACATGCGCACCACGAACAGGAACGTTCCCGTCCGCTGCCATTTTCACACAAACCACAGCAATGCTGAAATACACCGGGGACAGGAACAGCCCAGCAGACGACTGAAATGCAACGCTTATGTATGCCAACCGCCATGAAACTCAACGGAAGAAGAAGAAAAAGATGTGGGAACTTGGCGGGACAGATTTAACGGAATATTGACAGATTTACCGGAATATTGACAGATTTACCGTGATATTGACAGATTTACCGTAATATTGACAGATTTACCAGAATATTGTCAGATTTACCAGAATATTGACAGATTTACCGTAATATTGACAGATTTACCGTAATATTGACAGATTTAACGGAATATTGACAGATTTACCGTAATATTGACAGATTTAACGGAATATTGACAGATTTACAACAATATTGACAGATTTACCGGAATATTGACAGAATTACCGGCATATTGACAGATTTACCGGAATATTGACAGATTTACTGGAATATTGACAGATTTACCGGCATATTGACAGATTTACCGTAATATTGACAGATTTACCGGCATATTGACAGATTTACCGGAATATTGACAGATTTACCGGAATATTGACAGATTTACCGGCATATTGACAGATTTACCGGAATATTGACAGATTTACCGGAATATTGACTCCTGCTCCCATTTACACCTGAGCCCATGCAGGACATGTTCCTGAACATTTCAGGGATTAACTGCACCCGTGAAAGGGATTTCTTCATGTTGCAAATGCTGGTCCGCCATCAGTTAATTCCCCAGAGGACGGATCCTAATAATTTTCATTAATTTTCATGACGTTATTTCAACACGAACTGAGTCATTACAGAAGGCACGGCGGGTCCAGGTGACTTTTAAAACAAACAGCACTCTGAACGTTACCCCGTAGTCCAGATGGAGTCAGGGTGTAAAGTAAAGAGGAACAGAGTAACATACATAATGCACGAAGGCACCAGTTAAGAGTCTTAATGGGGCGATTAATGCTGCGTTCAATTTACCTCGTAAATCGGAGGAGGGAGCTGGGAGTGACGTCAGAGCCAAGATGACCCCGTTCCAGTACAACAAGATGGAAGACTTAATAGGTTCGCTCCAGCCAGGGAGGCCATTGTTAGCCATTGTTAGCAAAACTAATTACACCGGTTACTTTGCACATACGAACATAGTAGCAACATGTCCACTGATACATGTTGGTCAGTACTGTGAGTACGACGGATTCAATGAAATACAAATGAGACAGAAGTGCAGATAAACAGTAAATAACCACAGTTGTTTTACTGGTGATTAGTGAGAATGTTTTTAGTGTGTTTATGTTCAGTGTGTTTATTGTGTTGTATGTTCAGTGTGTTTATTGTGTCACATGTTCAGTGTGTTTAATGTGTTGTATGTTCAGTGTGTTTATTGTGTTGTGTGTTTATTGTTCAGTGTGTTTATTGTGTTGTATGTTCAGTGTATTTATTGTGTCACATGTTCAGTGTGTTTAATGTGTTGTATGTTCAGTGTGTTTAATGTGTTGTATGATCAGTCCATCACATGTTCAGTGTGTTTAACATGTTGTATGTTCAGTGTGTTTAATGTGTTGTATGTTCAGTCCATCACATGTTCAGTGTGTTTAACATGTTGTATGTTCAGTGTGTTTAATGTGTTGTATGTTGTGTCCGCCACATGTTCAGTATCTTTAACGTGTTGTATGTTCAGTGTCTTTAATGTGTTGTATGTTCAGTCCGTCACATGTTCAGTGTGTTTAACATGTTGTATGTTCAGTCCGTCACATGTTCAGTGTGTTTAACATGTTGTATGTTCAGTGTGTTTAATGTGTTGTATGTTGTGTCCGCCACATGTTCAGTATCTTTAACGTGTTGTATGTTCAGTGTCTTTAATGTGTTGTATGTTGTGTCCGCCACATGTTCAGTATCTTTAACGTGTTGTATGTTCAGTGTCTTTAATGTGTTGTATGTTCAGTCCGTCACATGTTCAGTGTGTTTAACATGTTGTATGTTCAGTCCGTCACATGTTCAGTGTGTTTAACATGTTGTATGTTCAGTGTGTTTAACGTGTTGTATGTTCAGTGTGTTTAACATGTTGTATGTTCAGTGTGTTTAACGTGTTGTATGTTCAGTGTCTTTAACGTGTTGTATGTTCAGTCCGTCACGTGTTCAGTGTGTTTAACGTGTTGTATGTTCAGTGTGTCACATGTTCAGTGTGTTTAACGTGTTGTATGTTCAGTCCGTCACATGTTCAGTGTGTTTAACGTGTCGTATGTTCAGTCCGTCACATGTTCAGTGTGTTTAATGTGTTGTATGTTCAGTCCGTCACATGTTCAGTGTGTTTAACGTGTTGTATGTTCAGTCGTCACATGTTCAGTGTGTTTAAAGTGCGTCCAGGCTCTGGTTCCCTCTCCACCTTGCTGATCTGCGTGAGTCTCACAGCAGCTCCTGGTGCTGCTGTTGATGATACTGATGGTGATGATGATGATGCAGATGACCACACAGTCATTATCATTCACTACACTCCCACAATCCTCTGCTCCAACTCCAATTACCGTGTGATTGTATGCTTGGCATGGAAAACATAATTAACAACCTGCGTCTCTGCCAAACCAAGCAGCCAACACGCTGTTTGTGTAGAACGTCGATCCGAACGCAGGAAAGCAAACACAACAACAGCAACAACAACAACGACACAAGCAGCTCGCGTTTTTTTTTTCGGGGTTCAGAGGCAGAGCGGCGGCGGATCCACGCTCCCGCGAGGCCGCCGCTATTCGCCGTAATGGCGGCGGCGGCTCGGCACTCTTCTCTCTGATGGACTGCAGGCTGCTAAGGGAGGACACTTTGTGGTGTGGACAAGAGGAATTATGGGAGAGCACGCCAAGAGAGGCCCGCAGGGACGCGTGGATGTGTGTGTTATCAGGTCTGTTTTAAAACACAGACTGAGAAATATCTGTGTATCAGAAACCCAAATGTGCTTGTTAAAGGCTGTTACGAGTGTAGACACGTACATCACACACGCGCTCACATATGTGTGTGTGTGTGTGTGTGTGTGTGGTCCAGCCTGATATCCTGAACTGAGTCTTAAAGTCAAAACTAATGAACTCGAAGAGTTAAAATAGAGTTTCTCGTCGTTGTAACAACCCAGAAACTTATCGCGTCTCCAGAGATAAGTTGGCGTGTCGTAGTGAGACGGGTTACTTGTTTTAATGAGAAGTTTTGTCACATAACAGAAACAGAACTTGGTATTTAGGACTGAGAAACGTGTGTAATTATAACATGAAAATATCTTGTTAAAAAAAAAAAAAAAAACGAGAAAATAATTGACTATTTTGTTAACATCGTTGAAGCAGGAAGTAAACAAAAGGAGCCGATTTTATTCAAAGTATCTTCATACAACAGTAAATAATTTCGTGGAATATCTCTAATTACTGCGCATTATTTTTCGTTACCAGCCTGTTTTATTTAATATTTGCAGTTTTTGGGAGGGACAAAGATAATCACGTATATTCATGCTCATACTTATATACTTAGATACTGTTCCTCATCTTCATGCACACAAACACAAACATGCAGACGTGTTAGTGGAAACAGAGGAAGCTCTCAGAAACACAAAAACACACTCAGAAGCAAAAGTGTTGAGAAAACACGTGTACATACAACACTATTGTGTGTGTGCATGAATCCATCATATCTGAACAGCAGAACAACGAGGAAAGCAATGTACAAGTGTGTGTGTGTGTGTGTGTATATATATATATATATATATGTGTGTGTGTGTGTGTGTGTGTGTGTGTATCCTGTAGATTCAGCAGAAAGAGGCCGCTGCTTCTTCTTCTCCTTTTTATTTATCGGGTGGCAGCGAGTCGCTGCTGCTTATTTACAGCAGATTGTTTCTCCAGATGTTTTACAGGGAGAGAAATCCCTAAACACACACACACTCCTCTCTTTGTCCAGATGGAAGTCATTCTTTATAAGACTCCATAATCCCTCTCTCTCTCTCTCTCTCTCTCTCTCTCCCTCTCTGTGAGAGGAAACAGAGGGAAGGTGGAAGTGAAGCGTCTCCTCCTCTTCGTGTCACTGATGTTCTCCAGTTGTGTCGACACGTTTTCAGTAAAACTCTCTTGACGCTTCAGAATGGTTCAACTGAAGGTTTGAGAGAAGAAAGTTAATAGATTTGAAACATTTGAGTGAGTTGAAATGGGGTCGGCCTCTTGACCTCCAGAGTGAAGGAACAGCCTGAAGGTGCCAGTGGTGGAGAGTGACCGAGTACATTTACAAGTTCTGAAGTACCAATTTGACGTACTTGTATTTTACTTGAGTATTTACCTTTCATGCTACTTCCTATGTGTCCTCCACTAATATCTCAGAGGTAAATATTACAAATACTGTACTGAGTATTAAAATCCATGTATCTCCAGATGTGTAGACTTGGAACCCGAGACTGTAAATAAGAAGAGGACGAAGTCGTCGTGACCTCACTCGTTGGTTCGTGGACGTTTTGAAGCCTCGAGTTCAGCGTCTTGGCCGTCGCCATCTTGGCTTTTTTGCAACCAGTGAACAGGAAGTGACCATATCTGGACTGATGAGGAGGACGTAGAGACCTGTCAATCACCTTGTAGCCCCGCCCCTAAAGCATCCCCTGCTTTATGGTCTGTTTGACTCTAAATGGACCATAATTTACTAAATGAACATCATGCTGTATTGAAGAAGACTTGAAACTAGAGATTGAGACATAAACTCATGTTTACAATGTTTACTGAGGGAATAAATCAAGAGAGAAGTAGAGTAATTTTCTATAGACTTCTATACAACCAGAGGAGTCGCCCCCTGGTGGTCAGGAGAGAGAATGCAGCTTTAACACATGGAGCTTTGACTTCTATACAACCAGAGGTGTCGCCCCTGGTGGTCAGGAGAGAGAATGCAGCTTTAACACAGGAAGCTTTGACTTCTATACAACCAGAGGAGTCGCCCCCTGGTGGTCAGGAGAGAGAATGCAGCTTTGTTTGTTTTGGGGTGGTGTCAGGGAGAATGCAGCTTTAACATGAGCTTTGACTTCTATACAACCAGAGGAGTCGCCCCTGGTGGTCAGGAGAGAGAATGCAGCTTTAACACATGAAGCTTTGACTTCTATACAACCAGAGGAGTCGCCCCCTGGTGGTCAGGAGAGAGAATGCAGCTTTAACACATGAAGCTTTGACTTCTATACAATCAGAGGAGTCGTTTTTCTTCTTCAGTGTTTTACCTGCTTACTAAACTAAGTAAATAAACGTGTACTAACATCTTTAGCTGCTGCATTGGCTTTAACTTTCTCTGTTCGTTATTCTGACAATACTATTTTGTTGCTAAAAGTGTTTTGACTTTCTCATTAAAGATATTCACAATGTTTCTGACAGCTTTGTTTTAAACAGATCATCAAACAAGTCATAACTTTGATATCCAATTTGTGTAAAGAGGAGAAAAATAAAAGAGGAGCAAAACTTCAACATGCATAACAAAGAGATTTCATAATATTCCCACAGCTTTTATTGGAAAAACATCCACCTCTGTGAAGTTCAAGTTTCCTGTGAGATTTCCCCAAAAACAAGAGCTGATTTTTAAACCGTACTACAATAAAAAGGCTTTGTTCTGAGTCTTTGTATCGCTGCTCCTCTCAGTCAGTGTGGGCGAGAGGAAGAAAAATAACAACACCCTCCCAAAAAAAAAAAAAAGGAAATGGCAGATTGATGAAAAGCCAAACTAGTCCCAGGATGACACGTTCTTCTTCTCTCCACAATATTAAAAACTCCCACACGTTTCAGGAGGAGGGCAGAATTAGCCTTGCCGGGACACACTGTAAGCTGCCGTAATGACTCATTTGTTTCATCCTGATAGATGGCTCTCCGGATGGGAGAGGACCTCGTTTAAAAAAAAAAAAAAAAAAAAAAAAAAGCGATGAAAAGGCGGCGGGCGAAGGACGACACGCCGAATCACGGAGAAGGTCTTCGGCTCGCCGCTTCAGAGGGATGCAGACCGCCGGGGGTCGCGAAGAGGGGCGAAGAGGAGGATAAGATAAAAATCCTCTCAACAACGAGCCAACACACACACACACACTCACTTTGAAGCTGCTGTTAAACAGCGTGCAGGAGGGCAGGTGGTGCTGATGAATATTCAGACGGAGGGTCGGCGCTCTGCTGCCAAACAAACCGCCTGTTTGCTTTCTGTCACCTTCCAAATTCTGATAGATTTGTTTTTTCTTTCAGTGTGACTCAGATCAGATGTTGGATGTTTGTTTCCTTCGGTCTGGACCACACACGGGGCTCAGGTGATAATCAGGGGATCATCAAGTCAATTACCAGGTGATGTTCAGGTGACGCTCAAGAGAAACCAGGCGAAGCCGATGGTTCCTGTGTTAAAGCTGCATTCTCTCTCCTGACCACCAGGGGGCGACTCCTCTGGTTGTATAGAAGTCAAAGCTTCATGTGTTAAAGCTGCATTCTCTCTCCTGACCACCAGGGGGCGACTCCTCTGGTTGTATAGAAGTCAAAGCTTCATGTGTTAAAGCTGCATTCTCTCTCCTGACCACCAGGGGGCGACTCCTCTGGTTGTATAGAAGTCTATAGAAAATGACTCTACTTCTCTCTTGATTTATTCCCTCAGTAAACATTGTAAACATGAGTTTATGTCTCAAGCTCTAGTTTCAAGTCTTCTTCAATACAGCATGATGTTCATTTAGTAAATTATGGTCCGTTTAGAGTCAGGCCTCATTACATCATTCCACAAACCAATGGGTGACGTCACCATGACGACGTCCACTTCTTATATACAGCCTGTGAGATAGACCTTGACCTTTGACTTCTAAAATCTAATCACTGCATCTTTGAATCCAGGTGGATATATATATATACATACATAAATATATATACATACATAAATATATATATATATATATATATATATATATATATATATATATATATACTGTGGCCTAAATACTGTCTTGTCTCATGGACAACAACGGTACTGCGTTTCTTCTACGTTGACTGTGTTGTAATCGTCCCTCCTCTCCCTGACCTTTCTCCCCTGAGGGGTATTTTGTGGTATTTTGGGGTATTTTGCTGAATGCTGTACAGATTGTAAAGCCCTCTGTCTTATTCATACAAATACATTTAATTGAATTGAATCAGTGCTGAGATGCTGAAGCTGATCTGCAGGCTGCCTTTGGCTCTTTAATCCTCATTGTTGTACTTTTCTACTTTCTTCCACTGTACTGTGACCCTGGCGTTGTTAGCAAAGACTATTGTTCATGTTCCATTAATCAGATAAACACCATAATAAGTGTTTTCAGCACATTAAAATGAGAGGAACAGTCCAGATGATTCTCCTCCTCAGGTTACCGTCTCTCCCAGGAGCTCCCCGAGGGTCCGCAGAGATCCCCCCTCGGCTTCCCACGCTCCTCCGGGCCGCGGAGCCCAGCTGACACCGACGCCATCTGCGGAGGGAACGCCGCCGCTTTTTAAACAAATTTAAATCGCTTTCTTTTCTTATCCGCTTCAGCAAAAAAACTGTTCTTAGATCAGGAACCAAACGGGAGAAATGCCCCCCCCCCCTCCTGGTTTTGCATATATTTGACCAAATATCTCCAGACTATGTGCAGGGAGACTTTATACAGCCAATCAAAAGAGGCCATAGATTTGCTCACAATCTCATATTTACCTTTAATATGATATTCCATTTTGGCCAACAGCCCCCCCCCCTGCCCCCCCCCCCGCCCCCCTTGCCCCCCCCCCTAAATGCTGCACACTGTTCCTTTAAGAACCAGAGTCTCAGCGTCAAAGTATACCAAAGTAAAACTACTCATTATGCAGATTAATATATATGCTATATTCTTGTATTATACATATTGATGCATCAATCATTTTAATTGCTTTATATACTGCTGGGTAGTTTTGTTCGTAATAATACTTCAACATTTATTCATCGATTATCTTTTAAATGAAATAATTATAAATAATATGAAACTTTAAAGTAACTAAAGTTAACCAAATAAATGTGGTGCAGTAAAAAGTAGAATATCTGGAGCAGCAGAAAATGGAAATACTACAGTAAATGTACTTGCGGTAGTTACTTTCCACCACTTGTGACTCTCGGGAGGAGGAAACTTTACAGATGAGTCTTAAAAAGACGGATGCGTTTACACCTTCCCAACATCTGAGTGGGATTAGTGCGAACCCTCCTCCAGAGGAGCTTTACAGGATCGGCTTTCAGCCCGTCACGGGTACGTTTACTGCTTCTCTTCTGTAACAATTCTTCTTTTTTTTGGTACATTTTATATGAAGAACAGCTTCTTGTCTGCAGCCTCTCAGCTGTTAACTGAGCGCGAGCCACAGACAGAGCTGTTAACACACAGAAACACACACACAGCTGCTGAGCGTTAGCGTGGTGGTTTACGGCGGGCCTGTTAACATGCCGCGTGTCGTGGAGGCGCGGGATGATTCAGACCGACTGCTTCTCAGAGGAGGCGACAGCGTGTGCAGCATGCGGGCAGCAGATGATCCGATCTGCAGCTTCATTACGGAGCAAACGCCCGACGACCGGAGTCACTAAATCACGTCGAGCGCCGCACACGTCTGCTTTTGTTCTCCGAGACAAAGTGACACGTCTTGTTTTTTTTGGTTTTTTTTTTTTTTTTTTTTTTAAAAGCTTCTCAGGGACGATAAAGTCCTGATGTCACTTCCTGCTGCGGCTGAATGGAAACAGATCTGGTTTTATTAAGTGCAGAACTGTCAAACATCGAATTAAGGAACGTTGCAGCGTCTCCCCCGATGATCGTAGTTAGAAAAAGCTGCAGATGAAGTTTTACTGTTTTCACCTGTCGGACGTTACACGGAGCTGAGCTGGTGGCAATCGGCTGGATTCAAGATATCAATCATCAATTCATGATTATTATTAATAATATTAATATTAATAATAATACAATGACTGTCCACTTTACTTTTAATGGAAAAAAGAAAAAAACTTTTTTTTGCTACATACATACAATACATATGAGTATCAATAATAATATTATTATTATTATTATTAATAATGATAATAATAATAATAATAATAATAATAATAATAATACAATGACTGTCCAGTTTACTTTTAATGGAAAAAAGAAAGAAATACTTTATTGCTACACACAAACAATAAATATGAGTCGTAATAATAATAATAATACAATTAATAATACTAATACTAATATTAATGATAATAATAATAATAATGATACAATTAGTTTACTTTTAATGCAAAAAAAAATCCTTTATTGTTACATACATACAATAAATATGAGTATCAATAGTAATAATAATAATCATGATAATAATGATGAAAATAAGTCTGATAAAATCCTTTCCAGCTTTATGTTGATAGAACAAATTTAAAAAGTCCTTTATTGATACCTGGTGAACCAAAGTGTTTCATTAATTAAAACTCATCTCGTGGTCATGTGACGTGTCAGGTGACGACAAGACGTGTTCTGGATCAAACTCACATATTTACAGGCAGATTAAGAAGAATATTAAATCACAAATGAATAAAGTAAGGTAATAGAGAGCTGCAGTCCAACAGGAAGTTAGCGTCAAACACAAAAAAGACGATGGGATTCTTCCATTGGATTTTAGATTAAACCTTATTTCAGATATTTAACCAGAAACACGTTGACTTTGAGGCGAAGGAACAGGAAGTGAGAAACGTCGACTCATTTCTGGCTTGAAAATACCGAAACTTTTAACGTGTGAAACTAAAGTCGGTGAGAGGAATCAAAATGTTCCCAGATAACATTTATCTGTAACCGGATCCCAGTCAGAAGGACGGAGAGAGGGGGCTGATGGGTAATGCGGTTCTGGTGTGTAGAAACACGGGCGCTGATGTGTGTGTGTGTCACTCTGGATCACGTGATGACAGAATAATAAGTGTTTTCTTCATGCAGTCCACATGGGCCGTGGTGGTCTCTGATAAACGGATCCTCGGCTGTCAGGACCCGAAAACCTCCTCCAGCTGTGACCACTTATGATGTCACGCAGGACGCCGTCTGCAGGCCTCGCCATCGCGTGTTCAACCTCTGAGCTGCGGGAAAGGTGGTGGGACGGTAATCTGACGGCCGGACGGGAAACTCTCCTGTTGAAATGTCGATATTCGACAATATCTGCTTCTTAAAGATAAAAAGTAGAAACTACAAGAAGCCTGTGGTCATAAAAAGTGAAGGAGAGGAGTCAACACCGACTCCCAGGGTGCATTTCACCAACGAGCGTCCAACCACAGAGCTTCAAACGCCGCTATATGCACGGCTAACGGCTAACGGCTAACGGCTAGCTGAAGCTAACGGCTAGCTGAAGCTAAATGTTAGCTTTTATGATCTGCAACAGCAACTATATGATGTCTTTTTGAGGGCAAACCCACTGGATCTAGTGCAATGAATACATCTATTATTATTATTATTCTGGAGCTTTACATATATTTATTGAAGTGCAATTATTACATTTATTCTTTTGCAATAATTACAATTATTCTGGACCGTTACATATATTTATTAAAGTGCAATTATTACATTTATTCTTTTGCAATAATTACAATTATTCTGGTGCGTTACATATATTTATTGAAGTGCAATTATTACGTTTATTCTTGTGCAATAATTACAATTATTCTGGAGCGTTACATATATTTATTAAAGTGCAATTATTACGTTTATTCTTGTGCAATAATTACAATTATTCTGGAGCGGTACATATATTTATTGAAGTGCAATTATTACATTTATTATTGCGCAATAATTAAATTCAAGTTGAATAATTATTGATTTATTGTTTTACAAGATTTAATCAAAGTAGATTTGTGGCTGACAGAAAAAATGTCCTGTAATGTGAAAGTGTGAATATAAATGACATAAATGATGCATAAGTATTCACATCCTTTGATAGTACACAGTCACAGTGTTGTAGTTTATGTAGAAGTATAAAGTAACATAAGATGGAAGTATTAAGTACCTCAAAACTGCAATGTAGAGGTAAATGTTGGCAGGTCCAGTTCACAGTGATCTTCTCAAAGAGAAAAGACGATAAAGAACAAAGAAGACTTTGTCTCAACACATTTCTGGATCTGTTCAGCGTTGTGGTGAAGCCGACTCTCTAACGGAGATAAAGTCCTGATCCACTCGATCAGACCCAGATCACAACAAGATCTCCGTGACCATGACGTCCAAACTCTCCCCGGCTTTCAGACGCTTGTTAATTAATTGTCTCTGCACCAACATCTGTCGTCTCTGGAGCCCCCGACCGCGCGCCGCTGCGATTCAACATTCATACATGAATCCTTACAGCAGCCGCGGTTTTAATGATGAAGCATATGGAATACAGCCGAGCAGAAGAAGAAGTACATCCAAGGCTGCGACGGCTCTCAGCTGTGACAGAGCTGCATCACAAGAACAAACAAAAAAAAAAAAAACACGTTTTTTTTAAAAACATCTCGTGAGCAGAAAATTGTGCCGAACAGGTGAACGTGCTGCCGAGTCGCCGGGAAAAAGAATGTTGGCATAGTACGTTGAATGTTGACTGTTTTTAATTTAGTCGGAGTCTGAGTGACGTAGTGTATCCAGCAGCCACGGTCTGGAGGGTGAATGGGTCAAACAAACATCGTTTCGAAGCCTCGAATTCAGCATTTTGGCCGTCGCCATCTTGTTATTTTTGCAACCAGTGAACAGGAAGTGACCGTATCTGGACTGAGGAGGAGTTACGTAGAGAGCTGTCAATCACCTTGTAGCCCCGCCCCTAAAGCATCCCCTGCTTTATTGTCTGTTTGACTCTAAATGGACCATAATTTACTAAATGAACATCATGCTGTATTGAAGAAGACTTGAAACTAGAGATTGAGACATAAACTCATGTTTACAATGTTTACTGAGGGAATAAATCAAGAGAGAAGTAGAGTCATTTTCTATAGACTTCTATACAACCAGAGGAGTCGCCCCCTGGTGGTCAGGAGAGAGAATGCAGCTTTAACACATGAAGCTTTGACTTCTATACAACCAGAGGAGTCGCCCCCTGGTGGTCAGGAGAGAGAATGCAGCTTTAACACATGAAGCTTTGACTTCTATACAACCAGAGGAGTCGCCCCTGGTGGTCAGGAGAGAGAATGCAGCTTTAACACATGAAGCTTTGACTTCTATACAACCAGAGGAGTCGCCCCCTGGTGGTCAGGAGAGAGAATGCAGCTTTAACTCATAAAGCTTTGACTTCTATACAGCCACATTCATCCAACCCTGTGGTGTGCAGGACCGTAGAATGACTAAATGTCCTCCTGGTGACGGAGTTGCAAGGTGTGTAGTGCTACTTTGTTTCGTTTTCCCTGGTCCAACCAGACTCTTATTTCCGTTAATTAATTTCTCAGAAATTGGTCGTGGGATTGAACCGTCACTCAGTGGACCAACAGCGGTCGTCCACTCGGTGATGCACCGGACTACAAGACATCAGTCCAATCACAGCCCGAATAAAAAACGGTACATTTTGATTGGTTGGGGGCCCGCATGTATCGTCTGCCATGTCTCTTAGATGAGAATTTATGACTCAATAATCTGACACAGTGACCGTCGTAACAGGCAGAAATATCGCGGAGTCTGAACCCGGCGTGATCCGGGGCGAGGTGGTCCAGAACCTCCGCCTACCCGGCAGCGTTCTCCGGCTCCTTCTGGGGGATCCCCGAGCCGTCCCCGGGCCAGATGGGATGCATAACATTCCTCCAGCGTGTTCCCGAGTCCGGGCTCCCCCATTGGTCGTGGCGTACCTGGAAACCCTTCACGAGGACCCGAACCAGATGTTCAACCACCACCGACCGGCTTCTTTCAGGCCCGGTATTTGTTACACGTGTTAAACACACGTCTGGAGGGAATCTTTAATAAGAAGTAAAGGGATGTTTGTTAATGTGACTTGATCGAAGCCTCTGAGTGAACTCGGGTCAGATTCCTTCGGCTGATGATCACCGCGGAGCGTCCTACATCTGTGTTCCTGCAGGAGACGCCTGCAGAGCCTCAGCCACAGGAAGAGATTCTTCCACCCACCTTAACTGGCAGCACGGCCTGGCCCACATCCATCGGTGTGTGTGTGTGCACGCGCCTCTCTGTGTGTATGTGTGTGTGTGAGAGAGTGTGTGTGTGTGTGTGTGAGAGTGTGCGACTTCCTGTGGTCTCATTATGTTTGCCCCGTTTCCCTCCAGCGCACATCAGATGTAACAAAACCAGAGGACAAAATAAGAGCATTACTTTTTAAAGACGTGTCCTGAAGAAGGGAGACGGTGATGCGCGCTGACAGCGGCTGCTAATTGGAGTAAATTAATTTACCTCGGGCGCCGATGTTCGCACAAAGCGCCGCTCGCCGCGTGAATAAGTGATGATCGGCAGCGCCCGTATAAGCCCTGACTTTTTGAATCATTTAACGCCGCAATCTGCTAATTAGCAGGGAGAAAAGCCAGCTTTCAGCCACAATTAAGATAGGCCTCTGTCAGTCAGGGGGGTGGAGGGAGGGAGGGGTTTGCGGGGGGGGGGGGGTGGTGGAGAGGGAGCGCTTCATTTATTCATCCTCTGAGCAGATGCTGAGTGCAGTGGGGGTTTGGATGGAGAGATGCAGGGATGGAGAGGGAGAGCTGAGGGATCTGAAGGGCCTGGATAGGGATGAGGGAGGGAGGAGAGGGGAGGGAGGAGGGGAGGGGGGGGTGTTGGCATGTGGTTGTAGAAGAAGTTTTCCAAATCACACCCCCCCCCACTCTCACCCCCTTCTCCACCACCTCTCCCCTCTTTTTCTTCTTCTTTTTCTTCTTCTTCTTCTTCTTCTTGTTCTGTGAGCCTCAGAGGAAGGCAACCAGCGTGGAGGGGCCCGCCACCAACCAAAACAAAAGCAAAACAAAAGACCTGATATGTGAGGAGGAGGAGGAGGAGGGGGAGGAGGAGGAGGAGGGGGGAGTGTAAGAGAGTGTGTATGTGGGGGTGGAGGAAGGTGGCGTTAGCGCTTTAGCATCTAGAGGCGAACACACTGGGAGGGTTCCTGCTTCACACGCAGAGTGTTAACCAGTTGTACAGCCCAAGGTCAAACACGGCCCGCAGGTTCCCCAGGTCATAACACCAACACACACCCCCCCCTCCCTCCCTCCCCCCCTCCTACCCACCACCCCCCTCCAAGCAGCAGCAGCAGCTCCGCCTGGCACGGATTCAAGTGAGCGTGCTCGAGGTGGATCTCACTTTAAAGTGAATCCCAGCAGCTGAGCGACTGCACGGGTTCACCAGAGATCTGAGACGCTTTAGTCCCTGATTTGTGTCTGAAACACACTTTTAAAACCACACGCAGCTCAGATGAACCTCTCGTAGACGTCTGGACATATTTTGAGGTCGGCGCTGTCTGTACTTTGAGATTGAGATCTTCTGATCTTTACAAACCCCGACCTTTCACAACGGAGAGCAGACGTACGCGTCTTTATCAATATATATCAAATATCCATCAAATATCCATCAAATATCCATCACTCGCAGCGTAGCGGAGTTTAGAGTTGTTTGTCTCACATTCTCACCTCGAGTCCAAATCAATGCCTTTAATCTGTGACACAGTATTTAGATATTGTCTTATTTCTACTCCTAAAGGGTCTCACTTTGTGTGCATCGTGCTAGAGAGTAAAACATAATTCAACAGAAGAGGAAACATCGTCTGGAAAGCTTGCGATATTTGGAGGTGGTAATAAACACTTTTTTTGATGCAACAACAAGAAGACATTAGAATAAAGTTCCCGTCACGTTGCAGCAACGAGCCGAGGCTGATTTAGTGTCGTGTGACTGTCAGTCGTGCAACATTTAAATATGAAGGGCCTCCTGCAGACGAGGAGCAGGGCAGTAAACCTCGGAAACCGCCCGGCTCTCACGCCGCCGCTGTAAATAAGGAGCTGTCGGTCGGACACATAAATACAGTGGATCACAGCCGGGGTTCGGGGGTCTCCTCCCGACATCGCCTCGCTCTCATTACGACACGCGGCGACCCGGTCAATTTATTCACGCTCAGGCCCGGGGAGTCCTGCCCCGGACATCCGGCGCCGAGCATTAGCGCTGCTTAGCACCTCCGACTTGGAAATCAGCGGCGGGCCGAAGGTAATGAATATGTTAAAACAAGAAGCCCCGAGGATTTATGTCCGACACAGAGCGGTGAATGTATGCATGTGAGGCCGTGTTTATGCAGAGAGGACCGACTCACAGGCCTGTGGACTGCTGATTATTTATTAGCAGCGGAGGAAGTATTCGCATCCTTTACTTGCAGTACAAATACTCTGTTACAAGTAAAAGTACGCGTGAGTGTAATTCTATAATTCTATCATCACTAATTCACAGAGGAACCACGTAAATACTAACATGTTCACTGTGTTAGTATTTATTTATATTCATAAAGTAACGCGGAAAGAAAAAACAAAACATTTATACGTATCTTTCAGGACCTTTGCCTCGCTCAGAGGCAAAGGTCCTGAAAGATACGTAAATTTACGACATTAATCTTGGAAATTTAAATTTTTCTGGTTATATAAGCTCCTTTTAATTTATTTATTTTATACCTACAATGGCACTATGACATTTGTTTAGCTCAGACCTCAACATAAATAATAAAACATTAACATTATTAACTTGAATTCATATGTTAAACAGCTGTAACAGTCAGCTGTTAGCTAATCTGAACTAAAGTGGTCACACAAAGTGTTTTATATTATTCTACAGTAACATTTTTAAATGTTTAAAAAGAAAAGTAATTCCTCTCTTTTATTATGTTTAAAACATTGTTCTTTTAATTAATGCAATGACTGAAAATATCTGTCGATTTATTGATTAATGGACTAATCGTTTCAGATGCCCTCGTATAAACTATTTAAAGAAAAATGTATTTCATGAGATCTCCTCATGGAGCAGTAGAAGTATAACGTGCCTCGATGAGTACCTGGATGTGTGTTTAAGTACACTACTGCAAGTAAATGTACACAGATGCATTCCAGAACTCCTCCTGACGTTCCTGGATGGTTCTCACTCAGCTTGGCAGCGAACTGAGTGAACCCCCCCCCCCCCCCTTTCCCCCCATCCCTTCCTAAAATAAAATAAAAACCCTCCTCATGCCTCCTTCAGAGGCTGAAGTCTTTCACTTTGATCTGAAAGTCTTTGCAGCCTCATTGACTGTAATGAGATCTGGAGAATCCGTGAGGACGGCGGGGATTTGACGCCGAGCCGAAAAACTCCGGCCGGGGAATCGGCGGCGGGCACAAACAAAATCGAAAACGGGAGAAAGAGGAGGAGGAGGAAGATCTCAGATGGCTTGGCAAGCGGTTTGCCTTCACCACCCCCCCCTCCCCCCCCCCCTCCTCATCCATCCCAACGTTAATTTCCCCAACGTCTGAGATTCCAGGGTAGGTGGGAGGGGGGGGTGGTGGTGGTGGTGGTTCGTGGAGGGGGGGTGGATGGAGGGGGGGGGGCTGGTTGGCACCAAGGCTGCTGGATGTTTCTCTTTGCAGCGGCGTCCCCAGACGAGGAGGCGGCGTTTCTGTAATCTCACCAGCTGACTGCCGTCCAGTCCATTAATCAGTCAGTCAAGGTCTGGGGGGCCCCGAAGACCCACGCACACCCCGAGGTGGGAGGACGGGTGAGGCGGGGGGGGGGGGGGAGAGATGTCCGCCGGCACTGGGTCAAGGAGACGAAGTCGGTGTCACCGACACAGAAACATTTCCGTTGTTGTTGTTTGTTTGTTCCCACAATGCACCAGTGTCTCTCAGCTCCTCCACCAATCACGAGTGTGAACCCTCACAGCCAATCAGGAGTTGGCGTTGGCGTCGTGCCAGAGAATTCAGAGTTGCGTGTCCCAGTTGTGGCTGAACACTGAGTCTGGAAACGTGATGATACCGACGTCCCACAATGCAACACTCAGCGGGAGAGGAGGGACGGGGGTCAAATCTGAGAGGGAGAGACGGAAGATTGTGAAGTAGGTCTGTTAATCTGAGAAAAATAGATTATATTTGTATCTCTGTGTTTGTATTTAGGAGGAAAATAAAATCAATTAAAGTTTCATTTCAAGTTTCATCTCAATTATTTAATCTTCTTCAGGACCTTCAGTATTTAGAAGTTAAAACATTTAACTCTTCCTCTTCCTAAAATACTGTTGATTCTGATGCTGGCATCTCGGATATGAAGCCTATGGTCCAGAGTCCAGGGTCTGGTTCTGGTTCTGGTCCAGGGTCTGGTTCTGGTTCTGGTCCAGGGTCTGGTCCAGGGTATGGTCCAGGGTCTGGTTCAGGGTCTGGTTCTGGTTCTGGTCCAGGGTCTGGTCCAGGGTCTGGTCCTGGGTCTGGTTCAGGGTCTGGTCCAGGGTCTCGTTTAGGGTTTGGTCCTGGGTCTGGTTCAGGGTCTGGTCCAGGGTATGGTCCAGGGTCTGGTTCAGGGTCTGGTTCTGGTTCTGGTCCAGGGTCTGGTCCTGGGTCTGGTTCAGGGTCTGGTCCAGGGTCTCGTTTAGGGTTTGGTCCTGGGTCTGGTTCAGGGTCTGGTTCTGGTTCTGGTCCAGGGTCTGGTCTTGGGTCTGGTTCAGGGTCTCGTTTAGGGTTTGGTCCTGGGTCTGGTTCAGGGTCTGGTTCAGGGTCTGGTCCAGGTTCTGGTCCAGGTTCTGGTCCTGGTTCCCCTCATGTGCCCTCTGTCCTCTGCAGCTCATCCAGACTGAAGCAGCTTCACATCTTCAGTTTGTCCAGAAATAAAGAAAATTAAAGAAAACTCTATTTCCTATTGTCCCTAAATGCAGCACGAAGTAAATCAACATATTTGATGAAGTCGATGATTCTTTTGTGGTTGTTTCCGAACGCACGCACTGAAAAGGTCAGCAAGTAAACGCACCACTCTTTGTTCCTGCTGGAGCACTTGAACGCACCACACTTTGTTCCTAATGGAGCACTTGAACGCACCACACTTTATTCCTGCTGGAGCACTTGAACGCACCACTTTTTGTTCCTGCTGGAGCACTTGAACGCACCACTCTTTGTTCCTGCTGGAGCACTTGAACGCACCACTCTTCGTTCCTGCTGGAGCACTTGAACGCACCACTCTTTGTTCCTGCTGGAGCACTTGAACGCACCACTCTTTGTTCCTGCTGGAGCACTTGAACGCACCGCTGCTCCACTTGTCTCACTGTGATAATGGTGGTGTCCCAGAGTTCACCTCCCTCCTGCCTTAATGCCACCATCACTAAATAAACTCTTCCTGTGTGTTTTGGATTTCACGCTGCAGTTTTCCATTTCTTATTAACGAGCGTGTAAATAATAAGTTAAATCCGACCCCGAGGTCTCCGGCTGAATTATTGTGACGGTATTTTGGGCTCTTTGGGGGTCTGAAGCTGCTCAGGACTGAATCCCATCAGCATGCGTTCAAACCTCCGACCTCACAGCGTCCTCCTGACCTTCATCCTCTCTCTCTCTCTCTCTCTCTCTCTCTCTCTCTCTCTCTCTCTCTCTCTCTCTCTCTCTCTCTCTCTCTCTCTCTCTCTCTCTCTCTCTCTCCTCTGATGGGGAAGCTTGTTTTATTTCCGATATATTTTCAGTTCTAATATTCAAGAAGTCACCTGAACATCATCGCATCACTGAAGTAAAATCACTTTATCATAAAATGTCACAGTTGTAAAATACTCACCAGTAAAAAACAACATATATTAATAAGTTGCTATAGTGTAAGTCATAATTTGGTAAAATGTTAGTGTTAAAAAAAAATGTTACTATATGAACCCTGAATTTTCCACATACACAATTTTGTTTTAAATAAAGTTTATGTAAAGATACAAAAACAAACCTTATCATAAGCAGTCAACACCTGACTTTGCTTCTTTATCAACTGAAACATACAATGTTTTTCATAAATGAAGCGGTAGCTTAAGATAATAACAATATAGCATCACAGGAAAAAAGGTGGGTTTGATTAAGTATCGAAAAAAGTAGGTTGAGGTACGAAACAAGACTTTTAAAGAATCCATCTGTCCGGAGAACATTGATGCTTCATGTGTTAAAGCTGCATTCTCTCTCCTGACCACCAGGGGGCGACTCCTCTGGTTGTATAGAAGTCAAAGCTTCATGTGTTAAAGCTGCATTCTCTCTCTTGACCACCAGGGGGCGACTCCTCTGGTTGTATAGAAGTCTATAGAAAATGACTCTACTTCTCTCTTGATTTATTCCTCAGTAAACATTGTAAACATGAGTTTATGTCTCAATCTCTAGTTTCAAGTCTTCTTCAATACAGCATGATGTTCATTTAGTAAATTATGGTCCATTTAGAGTCAAACAGACCATAAAGCAGGGGAGGCTTTAGGGGCGGGGCTACAAGGTGATTGACAGGTTGCCACTACTTTCACAGTGTGTTTTCACTTCATAAAAGTTAACAGTAACATTTGGTTTGCGTTTTGTTTTTACTGAGCTCCATCCCTCTCGTGTCACTTCTGGTTGCAAAAAAACCAAGATGGCGTCGGCCAAAAGGCCAAAGTCGTGGCTTCAAAGCTGCCAGTCGTGTTTCCGATTCCTTGCAGTTGATGTGGCTGATGTTCAGACCTCCGTCCACAATTGCACAGAAATGTAAAAATGAATCTGTTTGAATCGAACTGATTGGTTCATAAAACTCCTTTAAATATTCATATGCTCCAATAAAAGCCCCTTCAGAGGGTTCGTGCACAACAACACTGACTCCGCCCACCTCTGAGCTCTGTGCGGTTTAAAACATTACTTCACTGGATGAAAACGTTTCCACTGAACACAATCAGGTAGCGATTCCCTCAGACAGTAAAATAAATGCATATAAACTTACAAACAGTATATTTGTATTTCATCCTGCAGGAAACGTGAGAAGACTTTCCACGATCTAATTTCCCACGAGCGCATGTGCATAAAACTCCTCGTGCACGTGCACAATAACGTGTGAATAAAGTTGCTTGTTAATAATCTCACGACCCTCTCAGATTTATCTTGTGACCCCTCCGAGGGGCCCCCCCCGGCCCCCCGCCCCCCCTCGACCCCCAGGTTGAGCAGCGGCGCTCTAAACTGGAGAAGATGGATTCAGGTGTGTTAAACCTCTGGATGACAGTCTGTCTCCGTCTCTGTGTGCAGTTTAATTAAAGCAGTGTATGAGTAGGAGAGGTCATTAGCGCAGAACAGATGGGGCCCTGGTTGCCATGGAGACGCTCCTCATTGTTTACGGCTCCTCTCTTTTGTTTGGCTGCCCCTCTTA
>JACSYO010000893.1:0-72500 GCA_016806645.1 Ophiodon elongatus | reverse complement strand
ACACAGAGAAACACACACACCCATACACACACACGCACGCACACACACATAGAAACACCGTTTCCCAGAGGGCCGTGCTGCTCTGAGAGTAACAGGAAGTGGTCCCAAAGTCACCTGACACCTGAGCCAGGGCGCCATGGCAACCAACGAGTCCGAACCCACGAAATTTAGTGCATGTTGGTGCATAAGCATAGCATCAGAGTAACCAACCCTCTGGTAAACACCGTTAGCTCTGGTAAACACCGTTAGCTCAGGTAAACACCGTTAGCTCAGGTAAACACCGTTAGCTCTGGTAAACACCGTTAGCTTAGGTAAACACCGTTAGCTCAGGTAAACACCATTAGCTCTGGTTAGCACCGTTAGCTCAGGTAAACACCATTAGCTCTGGTAAACACCATTAGCTCAGGTAAACACCATTAGCTCTGGTAAACACCGTTAGCTCAGGTAAACACCGTTAGCACAGGTAAACACCGTTAGCTCTGGTTAGCACTGTTAGCTCAGGTAAACACCGTTAGCTCTGGTTAGCACCGTTAGCTCAGGTAAACACCATTAGCTCTGGTAAACACCGTTAGCTCTGGTTAGCACTGTTAGCTCTGGTTAGCACCGTTAACTCTGGTTAGCACCGTTAGCTCAGGTAAACACCGTTAGCTCAGGTAAACACTGTTAGCTCTGGTTAGCACCGTTAACTCAGGTAAACACCGTCAGCTCAGGTAAACACCGTTAGCTCTGGTTAGCACCGTTAACTCTGGTTAGCACCGTTAGCTCAGGTAAACACCGTTAGCTCTGGTTAGCACCGTTAACTCAGGTAAACACCGTCAGCTCAGGTAAACACCGTCAGCTCAGGTAAACACCGTTAGCTCTGGTTAGCACCGTTAACTCAGGTAAACACCGTCAGCTCAGGTAAACACCGTCAGCTCAGGTAAACACCATTAGCTCTGGTTAGCACCGTTAGCTCTGGTTAGCACTGTTAGCTCTGGTTAGCACCGTTAACTCAGGTAAACACCGTTAGCTCAGGTAAACAGCATTAGCTCTGGTAAACACCGTTAGCTCAGGTAAACACCGTTAGCTCAGGTAAACACCGTTAGCTCTGGTAAACACTGTTAGCTCTGGTATACACCGTTAGCTCTGGTTAGCACCGTTAACTCAGGTAAACACCGTTAGCTCTGGTTAGCACCGTTAGCTCTGGTTAGCACCGTTAACTCAGGTAAACACCGTTAGCTCTGGTTAGCACCGTTAGCTCAAAATTGTTTTATTGAATAAATAAAACACTTAATAATCATGAACCTGAGACGTCAGAAAAACTAAATTCTAATACAACATCTGTGTTTTGTTATCGTTCATCACAGCACTAATACATTTATTGATAAACACCGTTACAGCCCAGATATTATGTTCACATATTAAATCGAGGGAGTAAAAGTGTTACGGTAGTAGACAGCAGGGGACTCCTAAAGCTTATGGGTAATGTAGTTTGTTTTACCAGAGAAGCTGGACTGGGGAACTTGTTCCTCGTGTTGTTTCCTCTTCAGTAATTTAACCTTTAAAAGTCTTCAAACTTCATAATCCGATTCCTTCTGGGAAATAAAAAAAAAAAAAAAAAAAAGCTCCATAAACCTACAGGAATTTCTCAGCCCGGCGTTTAAGTTGGCGA
The DNA here is from genome assembly GCA_016806645.1 of Ophiodon elongatus. Lineage (NCBI taxonomy): Eukaryota > Metazoa > Chordata > Actinopteri > Perciformes > Hexagrammidae > Ophiodon > Ophiodon elongatus. The sequence continues at coordinate 70,849 of JACSYO010000893.1, read as the reverse complement.
CTGCTTTCCCACACCTTCGTGTGGCGGAGCCGCGGGCCTCCTGCTGCTTCCTGTGATGAAGTCAGTAAATTATTGGCCTCCAGCTGCAGCGTTATGGATTAGCACGCTCCATTCACTCCGTGATTTACAGCGCCAGCAGAAATATATGATCGCTTTAACACCAACCTCTAAAACCTGCCGTCGGAGTTCAACTTGGCTCATAACCAAACTCCATTTCCCCTAATTAGATGTGATTGCACAATCAGGCTGCACAGAAATGGGCCCGGGTCGGTTCGGAGTCGTATTTCAGTGAGGGGTGGGGGGGGGGGGAAAGATGGCTGTCTGCCGGCCAGTGGAGTGACCAATCAGAGGACATCCATTATGGCGCTCGCTGTTTCTGGCAGCTCCAGGAAACGTTCACTTCTCGCTGAGAAATGGAGCGTTTGGCTTCCTGTCAGGAAAAAAACAGCTTGTTCTCAGTGAGGCGTCACTCGGATCCATTATCGTGCACCAGTACAGAGAGGCGTCACTCGGATCCATTATCGTGCACCAGTACAGAGAGGCGTCACTCTGAGTCGTTATCGTCCAACGGGACAGAGAGGCGTCACTCGGATCCATTATCGTGCACCAGTACAGAGAGGCGTCACTCTGAGTCGTTATCGTGCACCAGTACAGAGAGGTGTCACTCTGAGTCGTTATCGTGCACCGGGACAGAGAGGCGTCACTCTGAGTCGTTATCGTCCAACGGGACAGAGAGGCGTCACTCGGATCCATTATTGTGCACCAGTACAGAGAAGCGTCACTCTGAGTCGTTATCGTGCACCAGTACAGAGAGGTGTCACTCTGAGTCGTTATCGTCCAACGGGACAGAGAAGCGTCACTCTACATCACAACATCTCAAAGTTAAATACTTTTGTTTTCACTGCACAACATTTTTCTGACGGCTTTAGTTACTTTACAGATTAAGATTTTTGAAGATTTTCTTTTTTTGAGGACGTTGTGGAAAAGGGGGAACGGGGAGACGTATGACATGCAACATCTGCCATGCACTGTAACTCGACTACCAAGGTCCCAAAATAAGTAACCAAAAATAAAAAAAAGCTGGAGAACACAAGTATGTATCAACTCATAATAATAATAATATAAACATAAACTGGTCTTTAACACTCTGGTTGAGCTGGCTCAGTGTTTCCTTTCTTTTCTAAATGTCTTGTCCTTTTGATTTGATAACGTTCAGAGAAGTTTAGTTTAGTGCTGCACCAAACTCCAGGAGATGTTTGAGGGCAAAATATTCTAAAATAAATATTATATTTTACTTAAATTTTAAGGTTTCTGTTCAAATAAATGAAAGCTATCATTTCTGTTTCACATGCCGAAGCCGGTTGATGAAGAAGAAAATAAAGAAACTTGCTCGTGTGTCGAGCACCAGACTTCACTTTGAAAACACTACTTTTAATTCAGGAGATCATTTTCCCGCTGGCTTTTCTTCTTCGCTCCACCGTGGCGTTCTACGTCAGTTTGAGTCTGATGACCCCTCCCGGTGATGGAGTCAGATGACCCCGATGACCCCTCACGGTGATGGAGTCTGATGACCCCGATGACCCCTCCTGGTGATGGAGTCAGATGACCCCTCCCGGTGATGGAGTCCGATGACCCCTCACGGTGATGGAGTCAGATGACCCTGATGACCCCTCCTGGTGATGGAGTCCGATGACCCCTCCCGGTGATGGAGTCAGATGACCCTGATGACCCCTCACAGTGATGGAGTCAGATGACCCCGATGACCCCTCCTGGTGATGGAGTCCGATGACCCCTCCCGGTGATGGAGTCAGATGACCCTGATGACCCCTCACAGTGATGGAGTCAGACGACCCTGATGACCCCTCACAGTGATGGAGTCTGATGACCCCTCAAGGTGATGGAGTCCGATGACCCCTCACGGTGATGGAGTCTGATGACCCCGACGACCCTGATGACCCTGATGACCTCTCACGGTGATGGAGTCAGACGACCCCGATGACCCCTCCCGGTGATGGAGTCTGATGACCCTGATGACCCCTCCCGGTGATGGAGTCAGACGACCCTGATGACCCCTCACAGTGATGGAGTCTGATGACCCCTCAAGGTGATGGAGTCAGACGACCCCGATGACCCCTCATGGTGATGGAGTCAGACGACCCCGATGACCCCTCACAGTGATGGAGTCTGATGACCCCTCCCGGTGATGGAGTCAGACGACCCTGATGACCCCTCATGGTGATGGAGTCAGACGACCCCGATGACCCCTCCCGGTGATGGAGTCAGACGACCCCGATGACCCCTCATGGTGATGGAGTCAGACGACCCCGATGACCCCTCCCGGTGATGGAGTCTGCCGGCTGCACCGGGTGGAAGCGTGAGGTAATTGCAGCCCGTCTGCAGCTCGACAGCTGGGCAGAATTCAGAATCGCCATTTGGCCCGGAGTGGAAGGGAGGAGACGCCACATGTTCTATTAAAATGTGATGATCCTGGCTCCCGCCGCGTCGCCGCCTCCGCCCGGTTTGATGTCCTGCTCTTTAGGGCCTTAATGGGAGAGGGCTCGGCTGCCCGTGTCACGCCGCCGCTCTCTCGCACAGTTCGCGGCGCTTATTTACGCCGGCGACTTGGCTTCCTGTTTTATGCACGAGCGGCTGCGTGTCTTTTTTTTTTTTTTTTTTTTTTTTTTGCGACGCTCTTGTTTGCGTCCAGATGTTTCGTGGTCGGGTCGCCCGCGGGGACGAGGAGCCGTCACCCCATTTTGTTTTATTTAAGAGATGTGAGAGCAGGACGCGCCGCGGAAAACTAGTTAACAGGGAAAAGGTGGCGGAGCGCCGGCTTAAAGAGGCGGACATGTTTGTTTCTGTCAGTTTAAAGGCACGGTGTCACTATGGGTCGGCATCCATGTTGGATCGGATGAGTGAACAGGAGGAGGGGGAGGAGGAGGGGGGGGAGGAGAGGGGGGAGGAGGAGGAGGGAGGAAGAGGAGGAGGAGGGGGAGAAGGAGGGGGGGCGGAGGAGGAGGAGAAGGAGGAGGAGGAAGAGGAGGAGGAGGAGCAAGAGGAGGGGGAGGAGGAGGAGGGGAGGAGGAGAAGAAGGAAGAGGAGGAGGAGGAGGAGGAAGAGGGGGAGGAGGAGGAAGAGGGGGAGGAGGGGGAGGAGGAGAAGGAGGAGGAGAAGGAGGAAGAGGAGGAGGAGGAGGAAGAGGAGGAGGAGGAACAAGAGGATAAGGAGAAGGAGGAAGAGGAGGAGGAGGAGGAGGAAGAGGAGGAGAAGGAGGAGGAGAAGGAGGAGGAAGAGGAGGAGGAGGAGGAGGATGAGAAGGAGAAGGAGAAAGAGGAGAAGGAGAAGGAGAAGAAGGAGGAGGAGATGGAGAAGGAGGAGGGGAGAAGGAGGAGGAAGAGGAGGAGAAAGAGGAAGAGGAGGAGGAGAAGGAGGAAGAGGAGGAAGAGAAGGAGAAAGAGGAGAAGAAGGAAGAGGGGAGAAGAAGGAGGAGGAGATGGAGAAGGAGGAGGGGAGAAGGAGGAGGAAGAGAAGTAGAAGGAGGAGAAGGAGGTGGAAGAGGAGGAGGAGGAGGAGGAGGAGGAGGAAGAAGAGGAGGAAGATGAGGAGGAGGAAAAGAAGGAGAAAGAGGAGGACGAGATGAAGGAGGAGGAGAAGGACGAGGAGGAGGAGGAGGAGGAGGAGAAGGAGGAGGAGGAGGAGGAGAAGGAGGTGCAGACGGGGTTTCAAATAGAGGATTTGTCTGAGACGTCTGAATGAGTCGTCAGCAACAAACAGACAAAGAAGTGAAACTTCTATCTTCTATATTTTATGGTGATATTTATATTTTATTGATCTGCATCAGTCTGTGTGGCAGTTTGTTTGTTTTCTTGATACAAACGTCGAATACGAATATTGATACGATTTTCTGTTTGAGGCCATTTTACACAAACTTCCTCCTTCCTCATGTTCTCTGCTGACGCCTAAAACCAAATCCGTTCTTTAGCTGGAGGCAGATTTTGGACTTTCATCAGACATTTTTAACTAGATTATTTTTATTCACAATTTGTAAAAAACAATTATAAAAAATAAAAAAAAAGGATAATTTGAGTTGCTGGTTTGTTTTGAATGTGTTTCTACGTACGCTGCCGTCTGGACCAGGACCTCCTTGTGAATGAGAATTATAGAGGATTATACCAATATGAATAAAAATTAAATAAATATAATAAAACAGCAGACACATGCCTTGCTAAAGGGCACACACACACACACACACACACACACACACACACACACACACACACAAACCAGCAGCAGCAGCAACAAACTTTACAACCACCAACATTTATTTATATAACGAATACAAATCGTCTACCCCAGTGATTCTCAACAGGTGGGTTTCACGGGCCTTTGCCGGGGCAAAAAAAAATTGGATTACATTTTTTTTTTTTTTTATCCTGTGGTTTTATTTTGAAGGGGATTTTTTATGCAGCGGAGTGTCGTCTATTCACTCTTTTGTTCCGGCTCTGGTTTCCACTTGTTTTGCTCTGGTCCTCCATGTTTTCAGCAGCATTGCTGCTACGTTCCACTTTGTTTGAGCTTTCAAGGCGGCGGTGATTGACAGGTGATGACAGGTGATTGACAGGTGATTGACAGGTGATTGACAGGGGGCGTGTGCCAGGTTGGGTCAAACCATCCTGATATGGGGGAGACTCTGGGTTTTTAGGATAATCAAATTGAATAGCCTACTGAATATAAAATTCAGTTTATGAACTTACACTTATATTTTATTGAAAATGTATTAAATAAATATTTTTAAAGGATTTTTGAATCGATGCTAATTTTGAATATATATTTTTTTAAATCTTCGCGTACCCCCGCCATTTTACACCATAGAAGAACACCGTGACCCGCGGCATTAGTTTTCTAATCAAACATGGCGAAACGTAAGTACGACACCGACTACATAAGATATGGGGGGGGGGTCGCAGCTTGTCATCAAGGGGTGATGGTGGGTCCCCCAGCCAGACCAGTTGAGAACCACTGGTCTACACATTATCTGATATTATCTGATATAATCTGATATAATCTGATATTATATGATATTATCTGATATAATCTGATATAATCTGATATTATATGATATTATCTGATATAATATGATATAATCTGATATTATCTGATATAATCTGATATAATCTGATATTATATGATATTATATGATATAATATGATATAATCTGATATTATCTGATATAATCTGATATTATCTGATATAATCTGATATAATCTGAGGCGTGATTTTTATCACGTTGCCGTGGATACCAACCATGAAAAGAAACGTAGCAACCAGGTACCGGATCGTCAGCCCGAATCCAAGAAGGAAGCTACAAAAAATACATAAAAACCAGAGTGAATCTGTGGTTGCTTCACCTGATGGAGGAGGAGGAGGAGCCAACTCCGAACGCTTAGGTCACTGTGCCTTTAAAACGGGTACAAACCGTTAAAGTCTCCACAAAAACAACACAGTTCAGTCGACCCGTTTTTTAAATATTATAATTATTAGTATGATCCTGTGTAGTGCAACGCGGCAGAAGTTTGTCACCATGTTCTTTGTCTTCTCTTTGTCTTCTTGTGGGATAATCACAGAAAGCATAGAGTTGTTGTTGACATGAAGTCAAAGCATCTCCGTTAACAGTGAGCTGAATGATGCTCGTAGACGACCGTCGCTGGATTACTTTGATATGGAAGAAAACTTAAAATCAGGATGTTTCTCAGGCAGCTTCTGTCTTTTCTCTGATTTAAGGACGTCGGAGCCGATGAGGGACGTTCTAAAGTCTCATCAGCTCTGTGATCTGTGATCCGCGATCCGCGATCTGTCTGCAGCTGACTTCCTGTTTGACTGACTCCCTCACAGAGACGCTCATCTCGTCTCAACTTTCCCTTTGTGTTAAAAAAAGAAAACCTCAGAAACATGTTTGTGCTGAGCTCCGGAGCCGCGAGCCGCTACACACCAGTTACATTAACACGGTCTCATGATGTGGAGGGAGGTTACGTTACTACACCTGCAGCTCCGCGCCTCGCTGCACCCACGACAACCTCCACCTGAGGTCAAGAGGAAGGACCCTGAACGCCTCGCGATGTGTACCATGTGACCAGGAGCTGGTCACATGGTATCAGAAAACGCCGCTTTGCTGAGTTCAGGTAAACATCCTAAATACCTCGGAGCTCAGCCCCTCCTCCCTCCCCCTTCCTCCCCCCCTCATCATCGTCTTCATCGGCCCTGCCACGCTGCGTAGCCGAGCATGCTAACGGTGCAGCCCTCCTTCCTCCTTCCTCCTCCTCCTCCTCCTCCTCCTCCTCTTCTCCCAAACCTCCACACTTTCATTTCATCTCTCCTTCCCCTCTCTCTCTCTCTCTCTGTTTCTTTTTTTTGGTTTTTTTTTTATTTCCCTCTGGCTGCGTCTGCTCTCTTTACAAAGCCCCGGAGCATTATCAGAACATTACAGCGCGCAGCATGTGTTTGATTAAAAAAGTGTAAAGTTACAAATTAGTTAATAAAATCATTTAGGCCGATCGCTGCAAATGGTGATAAATGTCTTCCATATGTTCCCAATAAAACAGCAAAGTGCCATGTGCCCGTCCCCTCTGTCTTCGCCATAAACAAATAAATTAAAACAATTACCGCGCCGAGCGCCTTCCGTCTTTAATGAGAGCGCGGCCGTGTGAAATATGTGACAGCTCTCGTTTGCCCAGAACGGCGGCTGTCTCTATCGAGAGGCCGGCGGCCATCTTTGTGATGAATCGCTGCTCCGCTCGCAGTTTGGTCTGTTTTCTCTCCGGAGTCACCTGAGATCACCTGATGGGTCTCAACGCGTGGTCATGGGTCTACCAGAGGGTCCAGAAGGGTCCCCAAGGGGTGCAGAGGGTCTACCAGAGGGTCCCCAAGGGGTCCAGAGGATCTACCAGAGAGTCACCAAGGGGTGCAGAGGATCTACCAGAGAGTCACCAAGGGGTACAGAGGATCTACCAGAGAGTCACCAAGGGGTGCAGAGGGTCTACGAGAGGGTCACCAAGGGGTACAGAGGATCTACGAGAGGGTCCAGAAGGCCACCAAGGGGTCCAAAGGATCTACTAGGGGGTCAAGAAGTCCACCAAGGGGTCCAAAGGATCTACTAGGGGCTCAAGAAGTCCACCAATGGGTCCAAAGGATCTACTAGAGGATCCAGAAGGCCACCAAGGAGTCCAGAGGATCTACTAGAGAATCCAGAAGGCCACCAAGGGGTCCAGAGGATCTACTAGAGAATCCAGAAGGCCACCAAGGGGTCCAAAGGATCTACTCGGGGGTCCAGATGAGTAACTAAGAGGTCCAGAGGATCTACTAGGGGGTCAAGAAGGCCACCAAGGGGTCCAGAGGATCTACCAGAGGGTCCAGAAGGCCACCAAGGGGTCCAGAGGATCTACTAGAGGATCCAGAAGGCCACCAAGGGGTCCAGAGGATCTACCAGAGGGTCCAGAAGGCCACCAAGGGGTCCAAAGGGTCTAGTACGAGGTCAAGAAGGCCACCAAGGGGTCCAGAGGATCTACTAGAGGATCCAGAAGGCCACCAAGGGGTCCAAAGGATCTACCAGAGGGTCCAGAATGGCCTTCAAGGGGTCCAGAGGATCCACAGTTAAATACAATACTGTTAATTTCACCAGAACCTAAAACTTGAACCTCACATTACATCTGTTTACTCCTCAGAGTGAGACCCACTCCTTTTAGAACTACACATCATCAGCAGGTGAGGAAGACCATGTGAAACGGTGGAAAGTCCTGGTTCTTTTAGTCAGGAAAGATTTGTCAAACTGTTTCCAAGAACAATAACTAACTTTTAATCTTAAACGTCACAACTCCCTGTTGTAGTTTTATAATCTCACAGCAGAAATCATTGATTTCATCTCGACTCTCTGTGTTTTTAATCTCTGTATTTAATCAGCGGGTTTGTGTGCTTTTGCTAATTAACGCCATAAAACAAGTGCAGCAGCTGAGTGGGATTTTATTTGGCTTCATGCTCTTGGTGTGTCTTCAGCCTCGTATCCGTCCTGACTCACGGTGACCGAAACTCAGTGTCTGTAACAGATGTATTCATATTTTAAAACAACATAATTAATATTTGTTACGATAAAAAGCTCCAAGTTTCCTCAAAAAAAACAAAAAAAAACTCAATAATCACAGTTTTACATGAAAATACTCCATACAGCCATAAAGATTGTATATCTGTTTGTAATTAATTTATATTTTTTTATATATATATATATATATATATATGAATTATTGGCAGCTAAATGGTGTAAATTCATCTCAGATGTTTTAGCCCCGTTTTTTTTTTTAAATGTTATTAAATGTCGACAGGAATGTTGTAACTTGTCCGGTCGATCTCATCTGAACTGTTTTCAAAAGCCTGACAGCAGATCTCTCACATCTGGAATCTCACGTTTTCACATCCAACACATCTGGAGTCTTTATCGACGCCATCAGAAACATTTCAGCTCGTTCTGATCCTTCAGAAACTGAATCTGAACGTTTTATATTCGTCAGAAGAGAAACAAGTGTTTATTTTGGAGCCTCGCGTCGTTTCATACCACATACAGTTGTTTCTGTCTTATTAGTGTGTTAGTTTTAATAAAAACTAGCGTCGCTTTCAAGGCCAAGAGTTCAGATGAGATGAAAGAAAGGCAAAAATATAATGCGAGATTAGATTATATGAATTCAAATTAAGAATATAGAAACTATTCAAGAGCAATCACAGTTAACTCAACATTTCAAGGCGAGCAGTACAAATACACAGAGTACTCAGGATTATGGTACTTTATCCGCCATATTGTGAATTTCTGATGAGAAGATGTATTTTATGTCAAAATTAGAAATCGTCAGGAAATATTATAATAAGAATCCTTAAGAAATATTTATTTATTTCGTATTACTGAGTGACTTTTTATTGAGGTTTTACATGATGTATCTAAAAAATTGCAATCAGGACAATTTATATTTATATATATATATATATATTTTACTTTGAAGTGACGTTTGTGTTCCGCGTTTTCCTGTTAAATTGTTTCCGTACACATTTTATTTAGTTACATAAGAAAAGAACAATATATACAACAAATAGAATAGAATAATAATATTAAATTAAATTAACTAACAAAACAACAGCAAACAACGGTGCTATAGTTATGAGACGTATCGGGGAAAATTAAATAAAAGTACCTAAATTTGCTTTGTATTGTTGTATTTTAATATATTTTGATGAGAAGTATTTTTTATCAGGTACATTATATGGGGTAAAATATACCCGACGTTAGTGACGGTGTTAATTATTACGTTAGTGTTCTCGGGTTAAAGGCTCTGGGTCGTCGGACCTGTTAGCTCGTCTGTGTGCTCGTCTCAGGATTAAATAATAAATAAATAAATAATCTCATTGAGTTTCCTTTCTATGTGACAGAAGTCCAAATAAAGACAGACGTGTCTTTATTAAAATACATAAACGTGAGTGTGTGATTTCACCTCTGAAGGTCTGTCGGGGGAGAAGGGGGGGGTTTATGAGGATTTGGGACAAAGCCACAGTTTTAATGGGACTCAGGTAATGGTCCTTACACTGGCTGAGGAGGGGGGAGGGGGAGGGGGGGCTTGGGGGGGGGTCGGGGGGGGAGACGGTCCAGGTTTCTGTCCACTGACCTTCACAGCGTTGCAGGACTGAGAGGAGCCGGTCATCTGGACTCAGCAGATCAAAATGTATAAAACACCGAAGAAGCAGATGAGAGGAAATGAGCCTTTTAATTGAGGCGTTTATTAAAAGGTGCAGAAGAAGAGAGAGATGGGGGGAGGAGGGGGGAGGAGGGGGGAGGAAGAGGGGGGGGGGGGGAGGTCAGATGAGGTCACGTTGGTTTAAAGATGTTTTGTTTTGTTATTCATTCACATCTTCTTCTCATATTAAACATCACAAACTGTTCAAAAATATGTATAAATAAAATATATGAACTTTTCATTTGAGTCATAATCTTACTGGTCAAACTGTCTTCAGCCTCAAATGAAACTTAAATAAAGCTTCTTTATTAAAATGAGGAGCTTTAACTTCCTCAAAGACTCTTTTTCTTTCTTTATAAAAAAAAACCTCAGACACAACCTGAAGAGAGATTCATAAGAAGGAAGGAGATCCCTTTGATCTTCTATTTCTATTTCTAAGGACCTGGAGAACCTCCTCCAGGACCTGGAGAACCTCCTCATTGACCTGAAGAACCTACCCACTGACCTGGAGAACCTCCTCCAGGACCTGGAGAACCTCCTCACTGACCTGAAGAACCTCCTCACTGACCTGGAGAACCTCCCCACTGACCTGGAGACCCTCCTCACTGACCTGGAAAACCTCCTCACTGACCAGGAAAACCTCCTCACTGACCTGGTAAACCTCCTCACTGACCTCACTGACCTGGAGAACCTCCTCACTGACCTCACTGACCTGGAGAACCTCCTCACTGACCTGGAAAACCTCCTCACTGACCTCACTGACCTGTAGAACCTCCTCACTGACCTGGAGAACCTCCTCATTGACCTGGAGAACCTCCCCACTGACCTGGAGAACCTCCTCACTGACCTGGAGAACCTCTTCATTGACCTGGAGAACCTCCTCCAGGACCTGGAAAACCTCCTCACTGACCTCACTGACCTGGAAAACCTCCTCACTGACCTCACTGACCTGGAGAACCTCCTCCAGGACCTGGAGAACCTCCCCACTGACCTGGAGAACCTCCTCCAGGACCTGGAGAACATGTTTAAGAGCCCACGTCTTTCTGTTGGGTTTGCTGGTGATGTCCAACACTCTCTGTATTATTAGTATTCTGAGCGTCCTCGGTAACAGCGTTTAAAGTTTCATCTCAAACATCGTACGTGTTCTCCGATGCTCCTCCACGCCGTCCACTCGGGTTTTATTCCCGACGTCCTCGGTGACTGGAGTATTTTTATTTAAAGCCCGGTTCCGTGTTTCCGTGTTTCCGTGTTACGGAACAGAACACCGAGGAGCCGTTTAGTGGAAACGTTCCCCTCGACTCCTCCAAGACTTCTTATAAGACCGGAGCGACGCGCCGTCTCACACACACACACACACGCACACGCACACACACACACACACACACACACACACACACACACACAGCCTCAGTGTGTTCAGTTGATCAGCTTCTGATGAAGGATCACACACCTCCACAAGGTTTGTCCCTGAGAGCTGCTTCAAGGAGCTGAGTGTGTGTGTGTGTGTGTGTGTGTGTGTGTGTGTGTGTGTGTGTGTGTGTAGTGGGAGTAGTAGGAGACAGGGGGGGTGGGGGGGAAGGGGGGGTGAAAGAGAGAAAACTGCCTCTTGTCTTTTCCAGTTTGGGGCGTCCAGATGGGAAGTCATTTTTTATTCGTCTTGAGGCGGCTCTTCACATCTGTCGGCCCAGATGCCTAATGAATACGGAAGCAGGCCGTGCTGTCGCCTCATTAATACTGCACTCGCGCGGGGAGCCCGGCCCGGCCCGGCTGCGTCGTACCGCCGCCGCCCACCGCGTCCCGGCGCGGCGCCGGAGCAGAACGTGCCGCGGCGGCGGCGTTCCTCAGGGCCCGGCGCCGGCAGCTGGCGCCCCGCAGGAACAAAGCTGCCGCACTTTGTCGGCCTAATGCCTCCCTGTGTTGTCACTTAAGGTCTTTATTGGTATTAATTGATACGATCGGAGCAACTTCGCCTCCCTGTCTCCCCAAACATCACCCCCCCCCCTCCTACCTCCTCCCCCACCCTCCCTCCTCTCACCCCTCTCACCCCTCTCACCCCTCTCACCCCTCACTGAGGCTTCAAACAGGTGGACAGGATGCAGCCTGCTAGGCTCCGCCTCCTGCTGAAGGTGAGGCGTTTCGCAGACGACACACACATTTATGTTCCTTTAAAAAAAAAAAAAAAAACGTTCATCGGCTCCTATATCCTCCGTGCTGCATGACCGAAAACTTCCCCAGTAAAACAAATATTATTTAATATAACAGATATAACACACATTTGATCATTTGAGTTTAATCTCTCTAAACCTGCGACCTTTCATGTAAAACAAAATGGTTCATCGTGTTTCTAACGTCCCTCTGAAGGTCATTCACTTCTACAGACAGTTAATATGTTAATATGTTAATATGTAAAGTAATAAAGAGACACAGCTGATGTGATTCTGACCTTCAGAGCTCGCTGATCCTTTAACATCACTTCCTGTCTGACATTTAACACGAAGCTCCGCCAGTTGCATCGTCAGAGACTTCGCGTTGGTACGAGCGGTGAGTACATTTACTCAATTTCAAGGTACTTTCTTCTCCTCCACTGCATCTCAGAGGTAATTATTGTACTTTTCAGTATTTCGCAATGTGGTGTTAGTACTTTTGCTTCAGCAGGATGTCGGGTTTTAACAGATACGTCTCGTTCACCTGGGCAGATTTTGGCTTTTTTTGATGAAACTGTCAGAAAAGTTTCCAACAGCTGCTGACGGTAAGTTTCTATTCCAACATGTGTCGAGAAAATCAACATTTTTTTTAAAAAACATCTCAGTAAATTGGCCATAAAATAGTCAATCTGAGAGGCAGATTAAAAACGAAACAGTCTAAATCTGAGCAGCAGAGCTGGAGATGTGCTGGATCCTACGTTTCCCATAATGCACCTGGGTAATATCTTTCATTAGAGTCTGGAAAAGTCCACTCCTCCGGTTTATAAGCTGGTGCTGAAGTATGAAGCAGAAAACATGGAGCATGAAAAAACGAAAAATAAAAAAAGGCGACATACTTCCTGGTCCGCGTGCGTACTTCACTGACCGTCGGCCGTCGGGGGACTCTCTCTAATTTCAGACCGTTTCACAGGTCGTTTCTCCCTCATAACATATTGATACAGTCATTTAAAGGACACTTGCGCCGCTTTGTGCACACGCTCGTCCTCTCGTCGTCTGATTTCCCAAACTGTCTGAACCGGAGGGGATGAGGGGGGTAAGAGAGGGGAGGAGGGGGGTAAGAGGGGGGGCAGATTAACGTCCTGGAATAAACTGTGGGACTGTGGCTGTAAATATTATCTTAATATCAGGAATCCTGCTCTCGCTGATAACCGTTACACTCCCCTCTCATATTGTCATTTTCATACCACAAAATGTAAACGTGTTGCGCAATATCTTCCTTATGTGTTTTATTTTATTTATCTGTATTGCTTTTCCTTGTGCAGCAACAACCGAAGGTCCGGTCTGGATGTGAATGTGTCACATCAGTGGATCAATGAAGGGTTAATTTATCTTTTATTTATTTATTTAGACGCCGGATCTGTTTTTTTTTTTTTTTTAAACGTTTTGTTTCCTGTTGTGTGAATGTGTTTCCTCAACATTGTGTTTAAAAATCTGTTAATGCTTTTTTTCTGTTTTTTTTTCATTATTTTTGTGACGTTGCAGCGTTTCCCCAACTGGCATTGTGTTTTCTAAAATGTAGCTTTTCCCCCCCAAAAAAATAAATAAATAATAAACTCATTGAGTTTTATGAATTTTTCTTGCTTTTGATTTTTCTGTTGCGGCGTATTTTTCTAAAAACAATCGCGCTCTTGAAATTGCGTTATTAATATCTTTATTAATATTTTATTTATTCCAAACTACGCTGCGTTTTCTTCTGTGCTTAATATCCACAGTTTCTCACATGACATCCACTTCCTGTTTCTTTAACTTTAACATGTTCATCAAATGTCGCAATTTTGTGGTTTTCGGCCCAAATAAGTTGCAGCAGAAAGTAATAAAGGGTGCAAATAAATAATAAGTATAAAAATAATAAGTATAAAACATATTTCTCTTTATACTACGTCATTAAACTCCCGGAGTATTTTCTCTGAGTTTTATTCATCTATGGAAATTTTTTAATTACACTTAAAGTGTAGCTGCAAAACGCATGTTTTCTTCTCACCACTTTTATTTATTTTATCTGTAAGAAGAAGGTTTTCTGTTTTTACATACAGCATTTTGAGCTAGTCAGTATAAAATCTGATATATAAATAAAGTTGCAAAAAGACAAATGGTTGGAAAGTCAGCTGTTAACGACCGTAACTCTTTCGGATGACTTGTGGTCGTGCGTTTCCTTTTTCCTCTCCATGATTTACTCAAGCGTTGTTGTGTTTGGCTCCTCGGGGCCACCGTACTTTAAGTTCCTTCACTCCCGAGACCAGAGTTCAACAAACGTGTAGCAAGAAAGTTCAGCCAGCAGCTCGAGAAATGTGGCGTTGGTTAGTCACGTGACTCGAGGCTCGAGAGAGAGAAGCTTCTTCCTGGTTTTTAAACAGGGAGCTCTCTGATTGGTCGACTCTCACAGGTGCCAGTCATCAGCTGACAGACAGCCAACAGGTGAAGCTCACGAACCTAACGTGTGCATCGCATTTAATACTCCTAATAAACATTAAACCCTTAAATATGAACATTCCTGACTTTAATTAATGCCACAGCTGAACGTGTCCTCATCAGGTATTTTTATTCCGAAATAAAAATCTGTGTGGAGTGAAAAAAAAAAAAGATTAATTTACAGTGAATTAATAAATGTAAACACGTCGTTATGAACATTAATAGATGTAAATTTCATGGATTAAAGTGTGTCGGAGATAATTTTCACTCTCACACGTCAGTCTGACAAAAAACAACTTTTAATTAAAGAAATAAAAATGAGTGTCGATGAAGAACAAACGGAAGAAGACTGAGACGCTTTTGGAAACATGTCAAATTATATTTTCAGTCAGTCCACTTACCGACTGTTTTTTTTTTTACCAGAATCATTAGAATAAGTGCAATAAACCTCATCAACTCCTCCTGCAGCTTCTCCGGTGGTCCGTCCTTCGCTTCTTATGAAGTGCGTCTTGCAGCAACTCGGCTATGAAAGACAAAACAAAAAAAATTAAATTTCAGGATAATATTCAGGAGTTGTATATTATTGCATTTTATTATAAGAAACGAAACTCGTGCACATCGTCGGCCACGTAAAGGAAGGGTGGACTCGTAGCTCCTCTCGTCTCTGTTGCCGTAGAGACGGTAGAGTCTGACTCTAACGCTCTCTGACACACGTGCACGCACGGGCGCGTGCACGTGACGCGGGGGACCGACACCTCAGCGACCCGTCGTCGTGTCGGCGGGAAAGTGATCTGCTCTCAGCCTCTCCGCCGGTCACGTGACGCACCGGATGACTGACAGGCGCTCGTCGTCGAGGAGCGCTCGTCGTCGAGGAGCGCTCGTCGTCGAGGCGACGTCACGACAACACGAACCCATCCCGGAGTCGGATTATTATGAATTATACAAACCTGCAGAAACGGGCTTTAAGAGATCCGCTGCTCGCCCCTCAGGAGGTCGATATCAATTTTTATTGTGACGTGATCTGCAGGAAAACATCGGAGAGACACATTCAAGCTAATGTGTCTTTAAATATACAGTCGGATCAATTATACATACTGGACTTCTGATTATTTTTAGCCGTGCTGGATAAATAATGTGATTGTACTTTGACTCGTAGCTTCTGCTCCTCACAAACTTTTAGTCTCTTTGTTTCGATAGTTGTCTTTTTTATAGAAATACTTTTTATCGTCTCCAGCTCGTTTATTATTTCTGCCGCTGGCGATACGACTCGATACTCACGACGCTTTATTTATCACGTTAAAGAAAGTAAAAACACGTCTTGATTCCACGAGTTATCGTCTTTATGTCACTTACAGCTTCGTGCACGTTTTTTTTACGATGATGAAGAATATTGTTTTTCATCATGTTACTGGGAAACTCTAAATTATACGTTTAGAGACCCAGATGTGTGGCGGCCGATTAAGGCCATTTTAGGGAAAAACTACAAAATGATAGAGCCGTACCGCTTTAGATTAGAGAGGTTATAAAGTCGGAAAGAAAAATAAATCGGGTCTTTTAGTTAAAAAAAAACTAATTTCTTCCCCTTTGCGAGGTTGAATCTTGGCCATTGTGTGAATTTCCTTTTCTAAATGTGCTTCCGTCTCCACAGGATTCTCATTGAGGTCGACACGATAAAACCACTTCCTTAAGTTCAGGAAAAGATCGTGAAATACTTGAACTATTAACGCGAGTTTCCCTTCATGCCGACGCGGTGGCAGTCGGGCACAATCTGTGTGTAACTATGGAAACGCAGCGTGTTGAGAGGTTTTTATTCTCAGACTAAAACACAGATCACGTAGTCAAACACAGAAGTTGTTCGTCTCTACTTTCCTGTAACTTCTACAGTATTAGTATTTATTAGTGTTCATAAAAAATAAACACAGAAAGATGTATGTTTCATTTAGGACCTTTAACTCTTTAAAAGTACTGTTTTAAATGAAGGTATTGAGTGTAAACTGTACTGTTGTGTAGTTGTTTTGAAAGAAAATACATTTTCTGTGATATCTTGTGGTCTAACGAGGACTTCTGTGTAAAACGAGGACATTTCTTTGTAAAGGAGGGACAATAGCTTATTAAGGGAGGACATTTGTGGAAAATAAGGATATTGCTTAAGGGAGAAAATTTGTAAAAATTAGGGACATCTGTGCAAAATAAGGACACATATATATAAAGTGTGGACATTTGCGTAAAATAAGGATATTGCTTAATAAGGGAGGACATTTAGGTAAAGTAAGAAAGACAGATTTTACTTTCAGTTTAACTGGTTAAGAAGTTTTACTATTGTTTGGCCCGTTGTATTTTTCTGTTCACGGCCCACGGTCAAAACATTTCTCCCGACATGTCCGGAGGTCTTGAGGTGGAATATCAGTCGGATAGATTTACCAGAATATCGATCCCAGTGGGACAGATTTACCAGAATATTGATCCCAGTGGGACAGATTTACCAGAATATTGATCCCAGTGGGACAGATTTACCAGAATATTGATCCCAGTAGAGCAGATTTACCAGAATATTGATCCCAGTGGGATAGATTTACCAGAATATTGATCCCAGTGGGACAGATTTACCAGAATATCGATCCCAGTGGGACAGATTTACCAGAATATCGATCCCAGTGGGACAGATTTACCAGAATATCGATCCCAGTGGGATAGATTTACCGTAATATTGATCCCAGTGGAGCAGATTTACCGTAATATTGATCCCAGTGGGATAGATTTACCGTAATATTGATTCCTGGCTCTCATTCACACACGAGCACCGAGCGGGAAATGTTCCTGAACATCTCAGGGACAAACTTTAAAGTCTTCAGTCTGTCCTGTATTAATATTCAGGGTGAGGGGTGGGGGGTGGGGGAGGGATGATGGGTGAGGATGGCGGTCGGGGGAGGGGGCGGGGGGGGGGGGGGGGGGGATGTGGGATCTGAAGGGCAGCTCGGTGGCAGCTGCTCGGCGGTGCTGTTCTCCGGGTGGCGGTGCGTTGGAGGGAAAGGTCACCTTATCTAAAGGCGGACCTGCAGCTCTCAGACAGGTGGCTCCGGCTGCTGCTCCAGATGTTGGTTTGTCCTCTTTAGCTTCCCGTAGATGTAGTCCGTGTCGACACGCGGCGACCCCGGCAGGAGGCGGAGGCTCTGATCTCCGGCTCCAGAACACATGTTCCCCTCCGTCACGCCCTCATTCAACTTTCTCCCGCTAAATGTTTCTGCACTTTTCTCATCAAAGAGGACGAAGAGTTTCACCGACGACGATGAGCGAGGACACGTGAATAAACGGGGAGTGGACAAAATAACAGAAACATCTGTACAGCAGCTCTGTGATCGACGAGACGTTTATAATGTTCGTTTGTTTATCAGATTTTATTTTTGTACATTTTCACATTTTGTAATTATTAAATTATGTCTTTTTCTATGTGTTTAATGTCACCAATCATCAAGCCAGATTACTTATATGTGCCAACGTACTTGGAAATAATCCGTTTATGAAGCTGTTGTGTTTATTTATTGGTAGTTATTTATTCTTATATCTGTCAATAGCACATTTTTTAAACGGTTCTTAAGACTTAAAATTTATATTCATGAATAAACCTACAAGAAAAGCACGTGTAAAAGTATCCCACATCACAAAAGATTTAAATATGTAAATATGTAAGTAGGTAAGAGTTCATCTAAAGGCAAATGTGGTTTTCATTTATCATCTATATTATAATATTTCATATGAATTTACTCTTACAAACACTAACTAAACTATAACTATCATACAAATAAGCTGTTGAAAGCTTTGGATGCAGTTAAGTTCTGATTATTATTATTATTATTATTATTAATATTACTACATATGGACATATTAACTAAACTATGACTTCATCTGCAGATATTTCCGGTGTAAAATGTCATATTACATTAATTCATACATAATTCACATATGTAGATGTGTGTTTTATATTTGCATTATATATTTCACCCCCCCCCCACAACAAAATCACATAAAGTACAAACAAGAGATTTTTTAATTTCACAAATAGCTTCACAAGTGAAACTAAATTTATAAAGTGATGATAGACCCCCCCTCCCCATCAGCTTGTGTTCCATCAATAAATTATCAGAATAAAATAAATAAGTCATCCTGACATGTATGATAGATGAATAATGGAAACATTGTTTTTCTTTACGTTCCTTTGTCTCTGAACTCGACCTGAAGGCTTCTTTAAATTAGAACTACGCATCACACGCTCGCCGCTCGCTCTCTTTCTCTGTTCTGAACACCAACTCGGCCTCGCTCGCCCTTTTTATTCGTCTTCGTGCCTTCGGGGCGAAATCAGAGTTTCACAGAAACAAACACACAAATATGTAAACCTGCGAATCACAGCCCGGGAAGACGAGTCCTCGCTGAGAGGTTTGTGTTCAGAGGACGTCTGAGCTTCCTGGAGAAATTAATGTAAAGCAAGACACTTATGTAAAGGGAGGACATTTGAGTAAAATAAGGACATTAATGTAAAGCTAGGACATTAATGTAAAGGGAGGACATTTGAGTAAAATGAGGACATTAATGTAAAGCTAGGACATTAATGTAAAATGAGGACATTTGTGTAGAGTGAGGACATTTGTGTAAAATGAGGACATTTGTGTAGAGTGAGGACATTAATGTAAAATGAGGACATTAATGTAAAGTGAGGACATTAATGTAAAATGAGGACATTTGTGTAGAGTGAGGACATTTGTTTAAAATGAGGACATTAATGTAAAATGAGGACATTAATGTAAAGTGAGGACATTAATGTAAAATGAGGACATTTGTGTAGAGTGAGGACATTAATGTAAAATGAGGACATTAATGTAAAGCGAGGACATTTGTGTAGAGTGAGGACATTTGTGTAAAATGAGGACATTAATGTAAAATGAGGACATTTGTGTAAAGTGAGGACATTAATGTAAAATGAGGACATTTGTGTAGAGTGAGGACATTAATGTAAAATGAGGACATTTGTGTAGAGTGAGGACATTAATGTAAAATGAGGACATTTGTGTAGAGTGAGGACATTAATGTAAAATGAGGACATTTGTGTAGAGTGAGGACATTTGTGTATGAGGTTAATGTAAAATGAGGACATTAATGTAAAATGAGGACATTTGTGTAGAGTGAGGACATTAATGTAAAATGAGGACATTTGTGTAGAGTGAGGACATTAATGTAAAGTGAGGACATTTGTGTAAAGGAGGTTTGTTGAGGACATTAATGTAAAATGAGGACATTTGTGTAGAGTGAGGACATTTGTAAATGAGGACATTAATGTAAAGGAGGACATTTGTGTAAGGGGTTTGGTTGAGGACATTAATGTAAATGAGGACATTTGTAAATGAGGACATTTGTGTAAGTGAGGACATTAATGTAAAATGAGGACATTTGTGTAAAGTGAGGACATTAATGTAAAATGAGGACATTTGTGTAGAGTGAGGACATTAATGTAAAGTGAGGACATTTGTGTAAAATGAGGACATTAATGTAAAATGAGGACATTTGTAAAGTGAGGACATTTGTTGAAATGTAAAGAGGACATTTGTGTAGAGTGAGGACATTAATGTAAAATGAGGACATTTGTGTAGAGTGAGGACATTAATGTAAAATGAGGACATTTGTGTAGAGTGAGGACATTTGTGTAAAGTGAGGACATTAATGTAAAATGAGGACATTAATGTAAAATGAGGACATTTGTAAGTGAGGACATTTGTAAAGTGAGGACATTTGTGTAGAGTGAGGACATTAATGTAAAATGAGGACATTAATGTAAAGTGAGGACATTTGTAATGAGGACATTTGTGTAAAATGAGGACATTAATGTAAAATGAGGACATTAATGTAAAGTGAGGACATTAATGTAAAATGAGGACATTTGTGTAGAGTGAGGACATTAATGTAAAATGAGGACATTTGTGTAGAGTGAGGACATTAATGTAAAATGAGGACATTTGTGTAGAGTGAGGACATTAATGTAAAGTGAGGACATTAATGTAAAATGAGGACATTTGTGTAGAGTGAGGACATTAATGTAGAATGAGGACATTTGTGTAGAGTGAGGACATTTGTGTAAAATGAGGACATTAATGTAAAATGAGGACATTAATGTAAAATGAGGACATTTGTGTAAAGTGAGGACATTAATGTAAAATGAGGACATTTGTGTAGAGTGAGGACATTAATGTAAAATGAGGACATTAATGTAAAATGAGGACATTTGTGTAGAGTGTGTATCTGCTGTTGTGTTTGAACTACAGGTGAAAGGACCAGACAGCAGAGGACCGACTGAACAATCAACTCTTTTCATTCAGAGGTTCGTTGTTGATTCCACATGTGGAGCTGCTGATGTTGCTGTGATGGAAACATCTGACCACCAGGGGGCAGTCAATATGAACACACACTCACACTCACACACACACACACACACACTGCTGAGTGTCAGCAACACAAAGAAAAACTGAGAAAATGTTACCCAGTGAGAACAGCCCTGATGCTGCAGGAAGACACACGTTAATGTTTACACACCTTTTGTCTGTTTGGGCTGAGACCTGCTTTTGTTTTCAGGTTAGAGAGAGAGAGTGTGGTCGGTGACGAGGCTCACTGTGTGTGGTCAGTGACGAGGCTCACTGTGTGTGGTCGGTGACGAGGCTCACTGTGTGTGGTCGGTGACGAGGCTCACTGTGTGTGGTCGGTGACGAGGCTCACTGTGTGTGGTCGGTGACGAGGCTCACTGTGTGTGGTCGGTGACGAGGCTCACTGTGTGTGGTCGGTGACGAGGCTCACTGTGTGTGGTCGGTGACGAGGCTCACTGTGTTTGTTCGGTGACGAGGCTCACTGTGTTTGTTCGGTGACGAGGCTCACTGTGTGCGGTCGGTGACGAGGCTCACTGTTTGCGGTCGGTGACGAGGCTCACTGTGTGTTCTCGGTGACGAGGCTCACTGTGTTTGTTCGGTGACGAGGCTCACTGTGTGTGGTCGGTGACGAGGCTCACTGTGTTTGTTCGGTGACGAGGCTCACTGTGTGTGGTCGGTGACGAGGCTCACTGTGTGTGGTCGGTGACGAGGCTCACTGTGTGTTCTCGGTGACGAGGCTCACTGTGTTTGTTCGGTGACGAGGCTCACTGTGTGTGGTCGGTGACGAGGCTCACTGTGTTTGTTCGGTGACGAGGCTCACTGTGTTTGTTCGGTGACGAGGCTCACTGTGTGTGGTCGGTGACGAGGCTCACTGTGGGTCTGTCCTTTTGTCAGTTTGAGGTTCAGTCTATATTTTCACCGTTCTGTTCGGCCTCCAGAGAACGAAGTCAGTCGATACAATGTCCTCACATATACTCACATATAGTGTGTGTGTGTCACTACCTCATGTCTTTACTGTCCTCTACTACATGTCTTTACTGTCCTCTACCTCATGTCTCTACTGTCCTCTACTACACGTCTCTACTGTCCTCTACTACATGTCTCTACTGTCCTCTACCTCATGTCTTTACTGTCCTCTACTACATGTCTTTACTGTCCTCTACATGTCTTTACTGTCCTCTACCTCATGTCTCTACTGTCCTCTACCTCATGTCTCTACTGTCCTCTACTACATGTCTTTACTGTCCTCTACCTCATGTCTCTACTGTCCTCTACTACATGTCTCTACTGTCCTCACTACATGTCTCTACTGTCCTCTACAATGTCTCTACTGTCCTCTACTACATGTCTTTACTGTCCTCTACTACATGTCTTTACTGTCCTCTACCTCATGTCTCTACTGTCCTCTACTACATGTCTTTACTGTCCTCTACCTCATGTCTTTACTGTCCTCTACCTCATGTCTCTACTGTCCTCTACTACATGTCTTTACTGTCCTCTACCTCATGTCTCTACTGTCCTCTACTACATGTCTTTACTGTCCTCTACCTCATGTCTTTACTGTCCTCTACCTCATGTCTCTACTGTCCTCTACTACATGTCTTTACTGTCCTCTACCTCATGTCTCTACTGTCCTCTACTACATGTCTCTACTGTCCTCTACTACATGTCTTTACTGTCCTCTACCTCATGTCTCTACTGTCCTCTACTACATGTCTTTACTGTCCTCTACCTCATGTCTCTACTGTCCTCTACTACATGTCTTTACTGTCCTCTACCTCATGTCTTTACTGTCCTCTACCTCATGTCTCTACTGTCCTCTACTACATGTCTTTACTGTCCTCTACCTCATGTCTCTACTGTCCTCTACTACATGTCTTTACTGTCCTCTACCTCATGTCTTTACTGTCCTCTACCTCATGTCTCTACTGTCCTCTACTACATGTCTCTACTGTCCTCTACTACATGTCTTTACTGTCCTCTACCTCATGTCTTTACTGTCCTCTACCTCATGTCTCTACTGTCCTCTACTACATGTCTTTACTGTCCTCTACCTCATGTCTCTACTGTCCTCTACTACATGTCTTTACTGTCCTCTACCTCATGTCTTTACTGTCCTCTACTACATGTCTCTACTGTCCTTTACATGTCTTTACTGTCCTCTACCTCATGTCTTTACTGTCCTCTACTACATGTCTCTACTGTCCTCTACTACATGTCTCTACTGTCCTCTACCTCATGTCTCTACTGTCCTCTACTACATGTCTCTACTGTCCTCTACCTCATGTCTCTACTGTCCTCTACCTCATGTCTCTACTGTCCTCTACTACATGTTACATGTCTTTACTGTCCTCTACTACATGTCTCTACTGTCTCTACTACATGTCTCTACTGTCCTCTACCTCATGTCTCTACTGTCCTCTACTACATGTCTTTACTGTCCTCTACTACATGTCTTTACTGTCCTCTACCATGTCTTACTGTCCTCTACTCATGTCTTACTGTCCTCTACTCATGTCTTACTGTCCTCTACTACATGTCTCTACTGTCCTCTACCTCATGTCTTTACTGTCCTCTACTACATGTCTCTACTGTCCTCTACCTCATGTCTTTACTGTCCTCTACTGGCTCTGTTCTTTTGGTTTCGGATCGTTAAACCATAACTTGACCTCGTACGACCACCAGCTGACTCTCAGACCCTTAGACCGTCTCCGTCCTCCTTGTTTTACTAACCGTCTCGTTCCTGACGTTAACGTCCTGTCTGACGCCCTTGGTCTCTCCCGTCCCCTCGCACGTCCTCTTGGTCTCTTGGGGTTCGTCTGACGTTAACCGTCTCGTCCTCCTGACGTTAACCGTCTCCGTCTCCGTCCTCCTGACGTTAACCGTCTCCGTCTCCGTCCTCCAGACGTTAACCGTCTCCGTCCTCCTGACGTTAACCGTCTCCGTCTCCGTCTCCCAGACGTTAACCGTCTCCGTCCTCCAGACGTTAACCGTCTCCGTCTCCGTCCTCCTGACGTTAACCGTCTCCGTCTCTCAGTGAATATTCAAGCCTGCGGTTTTCGCCTGCGACCGACGTGTTAAAGAGGTGTCACCCCTCCACGCCGGCGGCGTTGCTTTGGTAACACTCTGGGTCCCTGCTAGACACAGCTGAGGGGCTAATTAACCCCTCTGATTACTTCAATTAACCCCGACACATTAGAGCTCATCAGAGTAGTGTGACGAGTTTTCCTCTTGAGCCTGAACTCAACGCCGAGATGTCGGAGAGTCTCTGCAGGCCGCGGAGGCTGCGACTCATCAGCGGCGGCAGGAAGTGATGTCAGAGCCGATCCCTGGCAGGAAGGGATGTCAGAGCCGATCCCCGGCAGGAAGTGATGTCAGAGCCGATCCCTGGCAGGAAGGGATGTCAGAGCCGATCCCTGGCAGGAAGTGATGTCAGAGCCAATCCCGGGAGGAAGTGATGTCAGAGCCGATCCCTGGCAGGAAGTGATGTCAGAGCCGATCCCTGGCAGGAAGTGATGTCAGAGCCAATCCCGGGAGGAAGTGATGTCAGAGCCGATCCCTGGCAGGAAGTGATTTCAGAGCCGATCCCGGCAGGAAGTGATGTCAGAGCCGATCCCTGGCAGGAAGTGATGTCAGAGCCGATCCCCGGCAGGAAGTGATGTCAGAGCCGATCCCTGGCAGGAAGTGATGTCAGAGCCGATCCCTGGCAGGAAGTGATGTCAGAGCCGATCCCAGGTCTCTGACTCACCTGTGCCGAGCTGCATCCGGATCAGACCGAAGCTGAGGGAGTGAAACATTCTGACCCACAAGGCTCTCTGACAATTAATCAAAGTGCAGCGATAACTCCGGCTCTGTTGTATCTGCAGCAGACGGAGGGAACAAACAAAGGAAATGAAACAACAAACTATGAATTGAGTTGTAATTTCTCCTGCATGTTCCACAAAGTATTTCAATCTTTGAGTCAGAATGAAAAGAAACTGATTTGGAAACCCAAATATCAATTGAAAAACCATCTGCGAACATAAAATAATGGTGTGATTTAGATCTGTAATCCACCCGGGAGCAAATCTAACAGAAATGGAGGATAATAATAAAAATAATGGAAGGATTTTCTCCATTATAAAAGGGACACCAGTAAAACTGTAAAACCTCCAACCAGCTCACTTATTACTCTTCTTTTGATTCATCCTTGATCAATACAGGTTTTATGTTTGGAAAAGATCATTTAATGTTCATGACGTCATCTCAGTGTTAAGTCTGTCAGCCAACCGGCAGGAAAAACTGATAAAAAGTCATAATTATTTAGTAGAAAATATAGAAAAGCTTTACAACTTCGTGTCTACTCTGATAAAATAAAAAATATATTAATATGATTAATCATAGTATTACTAATAATAATATTAACATGAATAGTATTATTATCAATAATAATAATAGCAATAGTAATGAAATTAATAATAATAAAAATTAAAATAACAACAAAAAACTAATAATAATATATTAATTAAAATTAAAATAACAACAAACCAATAATAATCATAATAATGGAAATAATAGTAATAAAATAAAAATTATTTTACCATCCATTCAAATATTTAAATTTAATTGTGATTCAAACAAAATGAGCAAACAATAAATAAACGGAGGACAGGAACATCCTTTCATGGTTCACTGGTTGTTTGTCCTTTTACTCTCAGACTTCTGAAGAAGAGGAGGGGAGACATTGGAGAGCTCAGGAGACTCGTCTCAAAGACACCCCTCCTCTTCCTCGTCCTCGTCCATCGCCTCAGGGTGACACACAAGCTGTAGGTGGGAAATAACAAGAACAGAAATAATAAGTCGTTCCGATTAACAGACAGAGATAATTCCAATAATGAGATTATAATAAGTCCGATATGAGCGAGGCGTCGAGACCCCGCGGGACGATCTGACGTCCTGTTGTCGAACAGCTGAGAGGACATGAAGCCGCTCTTGTTTTCATAATCCGGTTAAGTTTTATTAGTGAGAAGGTGAACTTTTAAATCTGCTTCGGCTGCAAGAACAAATGCTCTGAACTGACACAAATGGTTATTAATTTAATCCTCTCGCCGCTTTGTTTCACATATAAACTATAATAAACTCGTGATGGACCGATGTAGCCTTTTTTTCTAAGGTTATATACGGTGTTCCACAGGGATCAATACTTGGACCACGTTGGTTCTTTTTTTTTGTTTGTACATACTGATACTAAATTATAACATAATAATAATAATATATAAGATGATTACTATGCTAAAAGCCATAATCTATTTTACAGTCCATTGTTGCAAATATGTCTTATTCCTCTGAGCTTGACTTTAACTTTAATTATTATTATTAACGTATTAATATTAACTTATTTAATTGGTGTAACATTGACATTCTCATGTATTTATTGTTATTCTCACTATGAACGAATAAGACAAAGTGACCATGAATGCAGAATTTCCTTTTGACCTTTTTAATAAATTATAAATATATAAATTAAAGTGCAATTCACATTCAAATTCACTTTATTTGTAGATGACAAATGTGTTTAGATGTGATACGAACATGGTAAATAACATTTGGATACTGACGAATTGAAAGTAAATAATCTCTGTCGTCCTCAAAACAAAATGAAGCTTCTTTTTTTGTTGTTTGTTTGAAATAATACCAGAATTCGAGTGATAATAGAAAACAAATTGTACAGAAAACAACACAAATGCTGACATAAACAACTTTACCGTCTGATTCTGTTCATGAAAAGGAGTTTTTTTTTTTTTTTTTTAAATGCTGAATGTTTCAGGCTGAGGTTTTGATGTTTTCTCTGTTTGTCTTCAGGCTGCAGTTTGACTGATCAGCGTGTCGGAGCTCATCTGACTGTTAATGAAGCCACACGTTAAAAAAAAAAACACCATCAGCACTGAGAGAAAAGCTGCTGCAGTCAGTGTGATTTTCTCACCTGCATTTAAACATTAACGTCAGAGCTGCTGACATGTTGGACCTTCAGCTGATGTTTTCAACAGGAAGATGACAAAGTGCAAAAGTACCCGATATGCGACTAAAAACTACAATTTAATAGATAGATAGATAGATAGATACTTTATTAATCCCACAAGGGGATATGTTCTCGCTGCAGCAGCATTTGTACGTACAGGTAAGAACAATATATACAACAAATAGAATAATAAGAAAATAAGAAAAATGCACAATATATATACAACAAGTATAATAATAATAATATTAAATTAAATTAACTAACGAAACAGTAGTGCAAAGACGTAGCCAACAAACAACGGTGCTATAGTTGACTGATTTATTGTAAAGTAAAGTAATAATAAAGATACTGTAAAAACCTGTAGTTCACGGCCAGTAAACAGAAATTACATTTTAAACTAACTAATTAAGTAAAAGGTTGATGTACTAGTACTTTACTTGAGTATTTCCTTTCTCTGCTCCTTTATACTTCTACTCTTCTTACGTTTGTGTTTCATAATTATTTTTAGTTCTTTCATGGATACAATTAGCTGTCAGTTGTCTGTTTTTCACAAAGAAAGCCACTCGTGGCATTGTGGGTAATGTAGGCTTTCCAGGACTAAAAGTCCTACATTCGTCGTGTCTTCGTGGAAGTAAAACTGAATGAAGTTTGACTCGTCTGATCACCATCAAACACGAAGTGTAAATCCTAATTTGACCCTCATTTATCAGCTGACTGCATCTGATGAGCGGCGAGGTCTCACTCCGAGGACTCAGCGTCTCCGTGATCAGAATACCAAACCCCCGTGCAGGTCGCCTGGATGGGAATTCGCTTCCGACCGACGGCGAAACTCCAGATAGGGAAGCTCACGGGTTCATTAGCGGCGACTCGGGTTCTCGTCATTAAAAAAAGTCAAACATTAAACAGGGATTACCTCCGGCTTCGTTCCCACATCCAGCCGCTGAACTCTGCTTCGTTAATTACAGAGACGTCCTTCAACCGGCAGACGGGGTTTCATTAAACAGAGATCAGCGTGAATCCAGAGCTTCTGATTGGCTCTGAGAGGAGGTCGCGATGCTGCGTGACTCGTGTTTCATGTGTCAGGAGCTCTAATTGATTCAGAACAACTGGATGTTTGTCAGAGACCTTTAAAGGAAATACATTTATTCTCTTTGTCTCTGAGACTTGAGACTTGACTCGTCTGAGTTATTGTTCAACGGCAACATTACCGACTCGTCGCTGCTTCCAAAATAATGCAAATTCATGCACAAATATATATATATATATAAATATATATATAATAAAGAAGGTGTTGAATATTTAACTGGTTATTTAAAAAAACTATATACAGAGGGAGAGAGAGAACAAAGAGTCGAGGACGGAGAGAGAAATGAACGGAAATAAAGTAAAGGACAGAGAGACAGGAGGATGTGAGACAGATAAATAAAATATTTACCACATTCGTTATGTCAATACTTAGATTTTGTGTATATTTACCACATTTATTACTTCAATACTTAGATTTTGTGTATATTTACCACACTTATTATTTTTTTTACTCAATACTTAGATTTTGTGTATATTTACCACATTTATTACTTCAATACTTAGATTTTGTGTATATTTACCACATTTATTACTTCAATACTTAGATTTTGTGTATATTTACCACATTTATTACTTCAATACTTAGATTTTGTGTATATGTATCCCATTTATTACTTCAATACTTAGATTTTGTGTATATTTACCACATTTATTACTTCAATACTTAGATTTTGTGTATATTTACCACACTAGATATTGTATTTTTCATATATTTACCACATTTATTACTTCAATACTTAGATTTTGTGTATATTTACCACATTTATTACTTCAATACTTAGATTTTGTGTATATGTATCCCATTTATTACTTCAATACTTAGATTTTGTGTATATTTACCACATTTATTACTTCAATACTTAGATTTTGTGTATATTTACCACATTTATTACGTCAATACTTAGATTTTGTGTATATTTACCACATTCGTTACTGCCAGTGTGAATATTTGCAGCGGAGTACGTTTAATCTGTTCGTGCTTTTATTTGACAAAAAGGCTTAAAGTAATTCTTCTTCATCGTTACATCAGATTACATTTTGGTTCTTTATTTGGTTGTTTTTTTTTTTTTTAATCTTGCGTTTTTCAAAAGTTTTCTTTCGGAGCGACGTGGCGTCACTTCTTCGGACGTGTTGTTTGTGTTGTTTGTGTTGTTTGTGTTGTTTTCTCTGCTGTTCGCCTTCGTCGTGGTGTATTTCCACGGCCTCTTTCTTTCCGTGGTTTCTCACCCCGCTCCTCCGCTCTCTGCGCGCGGCTCTCCTGCATCCTGTTAATCTGTTTGCACATTTGCGGCGCTAACAATGTGTTGACAACACGCTGACATCACCCAGATGTCAGAGGCATCTGCCTCCTGCAGCCGAGCAAATCAAATCCCTCTCATTGTTCCTCCTGCTGCTCCTCCAACCAGCAAACGGCTCGCATTAACTCGCATGCAGAAGACACAGAGACAGTTATTTATCCAGAGTCACAATATTAATCTGAAGGTTCATTTCTTTTTCCAGTAAAAAAAAAAAAGACTCTGTGATGTGGTGAATATACACAAAATCAAAGCATCTGAGTATCTGATATGGTAAATATATGCAAAATACAATATCTAGTGTGGTAAATATACACAAAATCTAAGTATTGAAGTAACAAATGTGGTAAATATACACAAAATCTAAGTATTGAAGTAATAAATGTGGTAAATATACACAAAATCTAAGTATTGAAGTAACAAATGTGGTAAATATACACAAAATCTAAGTATTGAAGTAATAAATGTGGTAAATATACACAAAATCTAAGTATTGAAGTAACAAATGTGGTAAATATACACAAAATCTAAGTATTGAAGTAATAAATGTGGTAAATATACACAAAATCTAAGTATTGAAGTAACAAATGTGGTAAATATACACAAAATCTAAGTATTGAAGTAATAAATGTGGTAAATATACACAAAATCTAAATATCTGAGTATCTCACATGGTAAATATATGCAAAATACAATATCTAGTGTGGTAAATATACACAAAATCTAAGTATTGAAGTAATAAATGTGGTAAATATACACAAAATCTAAGTATTGAAGTAACAAATGTGGTAAATATACACAAAATCTAAGTATTGAAGTAATAAATGTGGTAAATATACACAAAATCTAAGTATTGAAGTAATAAATGTGGTAAATATACACAAAATCTAAGTATTTAAGTAACAAATGTTGTAAATAAATACAAAATCAAAGTATCTGATCTGCTGATAAACACAAAATCAAATATCTAATGTGGTAAATAATTACTAAGTATCTGTAGCTAGCTGTTAGCTAGCTAGCTGTTAGCCAGCTAGCTTAGCGTAAAGATTCTCTCCCTCGAATGCATCGCTGAGCGTGAAGACGGAGACAACTGAAGGTTTGTGTTTTCAGAGTTTAACGAGAAGAAAGAAAAGTATGAACCGTTCATCCGGAGGTAAAAACCAGGGAATCGAACCACCGAGCAGCTGCATTGAACGCGTAGCAGGCCGTGACTCCAGCGTGACTCTGAGACGAGGACGATGGAGGTCGGTGGAGTCGACTCAGACCTCGAGGCGTCTGCGAGGTCAGAGGTCAGACGTGTCCGAGGAGCTCTGAGGAGGTCAGCGTCTCCGAGGTGGGATCCGGAGCCTTTTTCCCTTCGACACCCACGTCGCGGCGCCGCGCCCCGGACCGCCGGACAATACCCCTCAGTGTGTGTCGGAGAGCAGGAGGAGGCTGCGTGGGCCCCGAACGTGGACGCCGGCCAGGGGAAGGGAACCGGGGGAGGCCCGGCCGCGCCCCGAGTCTGGTAGACATCGACTCGAGTCGGTCCCACGGCGCGTCGCCTCCGAGCGCAAAGCAAACACACAACACAAAAGAGCCTTCAGATGGGGGAGCCCTTCTTCTGGACTGCAGGAGGCCGGCGTGGCCTCCCTGCAGGAGGAGGAAGGAAGGAAGGAAGGAAGGGAGGAAGGAAGGAAGGGAGGGAGCGGCGGCCTGCAAACTAAAGCTTGCACATTAAAGACACTTTAAATTAGACTCCGTTAATCTTTACTGATCCTTTACTACGAACACCACACTAAAAATACTTCCTCTTCCGGTGAAGGGCCTGCATTCAAAATATAAAAGTACGAGTTAAAGTACTGTTAATAGTACTGTGTAATATTATATATAATGTTTCTGTATAATATTACATGCATTAATATGCATTAATTAAATTAATGTGCATTAATGCGCATTAATGTGTTGCATTTTATAAAAGAGTACAATATTTACCTCTGAGAAAATGGAAATAAGTACCTCCGATTTGTACTTTGTAAAGTACTTCAGTAAAGTACTACAGTAAAAGTACTTCAGTAAAGTACTACAGTAAAAGTACTACAGTAAAGTACTTCAGTAAAGTACTACAGTAAAAGTACTACAGTAAAGTACTGTTCAGTAAGTACTTATAAAGTAGAGTCAGTAGTATTTTTGTGTTGTGTTGGTTTTGTGTTTCAGTAAAGTTTCAGTAAAGTACTACAGTAAAGTACTACAGTAAAGTACTTCAGTAAAGTACTACAGTAAAGTACTACAGTAAAGTACTTCGTTACTGCCCGTCTTGTGTCTCTTCTCATTATGTGACAGAATGAACATTTTGAGAATGGATTCCCAGTTTCGTGCATAATTATTTATCTCCATCTGTCGTTTCCTCCGGTGCTGCTTCCTTCTCTCCTCTTTCCTTTCCTCTTTCCTTTCCTTTCATACTTATTTCTGTCCTTCTTTCCTTTCAATCAGAAACAAGATATTTTTTTTTTATATATTTAGTCTACTACTTTTACGGAGAGTCCTTCCTTATTCGTCTCATAATGTTTTTGTCGTTTCGCTTTCCTTCCTTCTTTCCTTCCTTCTTTCCTCTGTTACTTCCTTGTTTAGCTCCCTTTATTCTTGATCCCTTCCTTCTTTCTGTCCTTCTTTGCTTCCTTCTTTCCTCTGTTACTTCCTTGTTGAGCTCCCTTTATTCTTGATTCCTTCCTTCTTTCTGTCCTTCTTTGCTTCCTTCTTTCCTCTGTTACTTCCTTGTTGAGCTCCCTTTATTCTTGATTCCTTCCTGCTTTCTGTCCTTCTTTGCTTCCTTCTTTCCTTTCCTTTTTTTCTTCTTCCTTACTTCCTACATTTCCTCTTTTTCCTTTCCTGCTTTTTGTTTGTCTTTCCTTCTTTTAGAGCTGCAGTTTAATAAAGAGCTTGTTTTCACATTCCCTTCCCTTTTCTCCTCTTTCCTTACTCCCTCTTTCCTCCTGTTCAGCCTCATTTCCTAATCCCTTCCCTACTTTCCTTCATCAGTGTCTTGCTTTATTCTTTTTCAGTCCTCGTTTTCATCTTTCTTTCATTCCATTATTTTCTTCCTCCTCTCTTTTTTTTACTATCTCCTCTCTTTCCTTTACTATCTCCTCTCTTTCCTTTTTTTTTTTTTTTTTTTTTTTTTACTATCTCCTCTCTTTCCTTTCCTATCTCCTCTCTTTCCTTTACTATCTCCTCTCTTTCCTTTACTATCTCCTCTCTTTCCTTTGCTATCTCCTCTCTTTCCTTTACTATCTCCTCTCTTTCCTTTCCTATCTCCTCTCTTTCCTTTCCTATCTCCTCTCTTTCCTTTACTATCTCCTCTCTTTCCTTTACTCCTCTCTTTCCTTTCCTATCTCCTCTCTTTCCTATCTCCTCTCTTTCCTTTACTATCTCCTCTCTTTCGTATCTCCTCTCTTCTTTCCTTTACTCCTCTCTTTCCTTTCCTATCCCCGCTCTTTCCTTTACTATCTCCTCTCTTTCCTTTACTATCTCCTCTCTTTCCTATCTCCTCTCTTTCCTTTCCTATCTCCTCTCTTTCCTTTCTCATCCAAACACGTGAAAATCCCAAATTTCTGGAATCTTCCGGATTATTTTTGCACGGTTCTTCTGGAGCTCGAGTACTTTTCCTTCGTTTCCTTGATGAGTGCAGTAAAGTGTTGAATGCAGGACTCTAACTACTCAGAGGCTCTTGGACACGACGTCGAGGCGCTGCACTACTTTTCTAACTTCTCAGTGAATTTCAAACAAAGTGTCTTCACTTCATGTCACCATGAATATTTATGTTGATGATTCCAGTTGAATTGTTTGCTTCCTCTTTTGTCTCTCTCTCTCTCTCTCCCTCTCTCTCTCTCTCTCTCTCTCTCTCTCTCTCCCTCTCCCTCTCTCCCTCTCTCACACATCTCCTGCTCCTCCTGCAGGATAATTACGTCTTATTTTGAAATGTATATATATGAGCCGCTGCCGCAGGATCCCGGCGTTGGTTTTAATTGTGTGGAAACTCGCATGAAGATTTTAAGAAAGAATCCGGAGCCAGATGTGATGGCGAGCGAGCGAGCGGGGGGTGAGGGTGGGGGGGGGAGAGGAGGAGGGAGGGGGGGCAGGGGGGGGGGGGCAATTTGCATTTCATTTCAACGCCGTCGGCAGATTCCTCGCAGCGGAGTCGTATTGAGATGCAGCGAGGAAAAAGCTGTTACCGCCGAGTGTTTGTGGGGTTGCGGGTACCGTAGGTGAGCGTGCGTTGAGCGGGGGGACGCATGAAGTGGCTCCTCCTACAGTAATTAGCGGTGGAGGTTGTAATTGGGCAGAATCAGTCTTACTAAGTGATTTCCTGACTGTCAAACGAGCCAAATTAATTTGAGTGATACTTTTCATTTAGTTAGCATCAAACAGCCCCTCCACTCGGCCTCCATATGGGCGTCTGATGCAACGCTCGCCATTAAACCGCCGCAGCCAGATGTTCCCCCGCAGCCCCGCCATTATCAATGCAAATTTATTCATTAAACAATTTAATTGTGTCAATGATTGACAGGCGGCGGCGTGATGACGGAGGAATGTTATGAAGCTAATAATCTGTTAGTCTTATTAACTCCCTGTGTCAGCAATATGGCTGTCAACATTTATGTGGATTAACCCTCCTAATGTCGCCGCCGCACTCGCATCAGCTGCTCGCCGTGACAACAGACGGGCGGCACGATCACGGAACACACCGCCGACGCCATCGCCATGGTCACCGCGCTCCAGCCTGAGAGGGGGGGAGGGGGGGGGAGGGGGGGGGGGTCAGGTGATGTAACACTTCATTGATGTTTTTTTTCCTGTGCAAACACACACACATGAACACACACACACACACACACACACATGAACACACACACACACACACACACACACACACACACATGAACACACACACACACACACACACACACACACACATGAACACACACACACACACATGAACACACACACACACACACACACACACACATGAACACACACACACACACACACATGAACACACACACACACACACACACACACACACACATGAACACACACACACACACACACACATGAACACACACACACACACACACACATGACACACACACACACACACACACATGAACACACACACACACACACATGAACACACACACACACACACACACACATGAACACACACACACACACACAAATACACACACACACACACACACACACACAAATACACACACACACACACATGAACACACACACACACACACACAAACACACACACACACACACGAACACACACACACACACACACACACACACATGAACACACACACACACACACACGAACACACACACACACACACACAAACACACACACACACACACACACACACACACACACACACATAACACACACACACACACACACACACACACACACACACACACACACACACACACACACACACACACACACACACACACACACACACACACACACACACACACATGAACACACACACACACACACAAACACACACACACACACACACACACACACATGAACACACACACACACACACACACACACACACACACACACACACGTGTTTGTACTCAGCCATTGGAAGAAGATGTGACCAAAGGAAATGTCTCCCATCTTTTCCCATCATGTTTTAAAATGTCTTCACTCTTTCACTACAAAAAAAAAATACTTCAATAAAATGTCTCCCTCAAATGTTCTCACTTTACCAATAAAAGTAAAAACAAATCCTCAGAAACACTTAATTCCTCCCTGATGACAACGTTTAAGTTGCATTGGCTTCACTTTTTAGACCCGGAGACCAAAACTGAGAATAAATAATAATAAAAAAAAATGTCTTCACTTTATGAAACATCCAAAAACGTCGAATTTTCACACAAAAAAAGCAGCCTATCATCACAAAATATTTTTAGGAGCATCTTAATTTATCTTTAAAAAAGTCCTCTTCCAAGACATTTTATTTTCTATTCTAATAAATTATTACTAATACCCTAAAAAATAAAAATCCTCCCTGATGACCACGTGTAAGGCAAAATAAAACTACAAGAAACATCCAAAAATGTCTAATTTAAAAAAGAAGAAAAATAGCCTCATTACTTTACAAAAACTTTCCAGAAGTGTCCAAACAGAAGTTTCCAAAACATCTTCTCAGTTTGTTTATAACTAACAAAGACAACACGTAACACGAGCAACACAACCAGCGTAGATTGCATTTGTTGTGTTATAAACAAAGTTCTGGACAATTTGAAGGTCAGGAGTTGTGGCTGAAAGCTCTGTGAGAAACGGAGTAAGTAAACCTTGAGTCAAGGTGTTGGGTGATGCTTTCAGCTTCATTATCAGAATTCATAACACAACCTTTCTGATACAATATGTATTATATGTTGTATCTATACATCTAAAGCTGCTGTATGAACCCCACTGCAGTTCATCCTTTCATTTAGTTTAGTTTTTATTTAATATACAAGTAAATTAGGTTTAGAATTGGGTTTCAATAATAATAATTCACTAAATGTAGATTTATACAAAAATAAAACAGGTTGCAACACACAAGCTGGTTCTCATGAAGAGATTATAGTCACTTCCTCCTACTAGCTAGCTAACGTTAGCATGCTAACATGAACCCCACTGCAGTTCATCCTTTCATTTAGTTTAGTTTTATTTAATGCAAGTAAATTAGGTTTAGAATTGGGTTTCAATAATAATAATAATAATCACTAAATGTAGATTTACACAAAAATAAAACAGGTTGCAACACACAAGCTGGTTCTCATGAAGAGATTATAGTCACTTCCTCCTACTAGCTAGCTAACGTTAGCATGCTAACATGAACCCCACTGCAGTTCATCCTTTCATTTAGTTTAGTTTTTATTTAATATACAAGTAAATTAGGTTTAGAATTGGGCTTCAATAATAATAATAACTCACTAAATGTAGATTTACACAAAAATAAAACAGGTTGCAACACACAAACTGGTTCTCATGAAGAGATTATAGTTACTTCTACCTACTAGCTAGCTAACGTTAGCATGCTAACATGAACCCCACTGCAGTTCATCCTTTCATTTAGTTTAGTTTTATTTAATGCAAGTAAATTAGGTTTAGAATTGGGTTTCAATAATAATAACTCACTAAATGTAGATTTACACAAAAATAAAACAGGTTGCAACACACAAGCTGGTTCTCATGAAGAGATTATAGTCACTTCCACCTACTAGCTAGCTAACGTTAGCATGCTAACATGAACCCCACTGCAGTTCATCCTTTCATTTAGTTTAGTTTTATTTAATGCAAGTAAATTAGGTTTAGAATTGGGTTTCAATAATAATAATAATAATTCACTAAATGTAGATTTACACAAAAATAAAACAGGTTGCAACACACAAACTGGTTCACATGAAGAGATTATAGTCACTTCCTCCTACTAGCTAGCTAACGTTAGCATGCTAACATGAACCCCACTGCAGTTCATCCTTTCATTTAGTTTAGTTTTATTTATAGCTAGGTAATGTTAGCATGCTAACATCTGACTCGTTAACAGTAAAGAGTAAAACAGGTTGCAACACACAAGCTGGTTCTCATGAAGAGATTATAGTCACTTCCTCCTACTAGCTAGCTAATGTTAGCATGCTAACATCTGACTCGTTAACAGTGAAGAGTAAAACAGGTGAGATGACATGTATTCAACATAGCTGACGTGAAACTGTTGTGTAGCATCAAACTACCAAATGTTATGGACATGTTCAGTTTTTCTGTTTTCTCCGAGTACATCAATAAAACACCAACAGTATTAAAGCATAACGCTCGTACCTCACGCTAAAGTGCCTTTCTCTGTTCTTTGCATTTCTACAGTTATTACTCGTTAAATTATTTCTAGATTCCAGTTTTAATAGTGCAACACTACCAATGTGACAAACGACAAATATGACGACAGGCTGCAGGTCCAGTGAGAGTCTGGTCTACATTTACATACCTGTACTTTCCATTTAAAGCTAATTTATAGTTCTGCTCCACCACATATCAGAGGGGAATGCTCTTCTTTTTACTTCATTAGATTTATTTGACTCTTATAGTTACCATTATTTATACATATAACAAATTATATGCTTAGGGGTTTATCATTTGATGCATTGCTACTTATACTACTTGGTAGATTTGTAGTAAACGCTCTAAAATTGGCTCCAAAATGACAAACTATGATACTAAAATGCTCCTACATGTAGCTAGATAGATAGATAGATAGATAGATAGATAGATAGATATGTTATTAATCCCGAAAGGGGATTTTTTTTTGCTACATCAGCATTTATAGATACAGGTAAAGCAATATTAAATATAGAAAATGCACAATATATACAAAAAAATAGAATAGAATAATGTTAAATTAACTATTTAAATAGTGCAAAGATCTAAACAACAACAGTGTGAGTTGTGATTGATTTGGCCAGAGGTGATTTATTATAAAGTCGTATTGCATAAACAAAACAACAGGTTATAATATACCATAATAACACAACACTGTGAAAGGGGAAATTCGGCATAATGTGTACTTTTACTTTCGATACATTAAGTACACTTTGCTTAGTACAATGCAGAGTATTTCTACACTGAGGTACTTTAGTAAAAGACCCGAGTACTCCTTCCGTCCCCGTACGGGTCGAAGCCGCTGGTGCGTGAGGAAAACAACGATCCCATTTGTTTCCAGTTCCTCTGCGAGAGTAGTGATTATTATTTTAAAAGCTAACAGTGGTTCAGCTCGTCTGGCTGTATTATTATTATTATATCTCTTTCCTCCTCCTCCTCCTCCTCGCTGCAGCTCGTCCTCCTCTGATGGACCGCTCTCCTCTCAGACTCACGTCGACCATAAAACTCTGATTTCATCTCCATCTGTCCGCAGAGTATCATCCACCTGAAGAACATTTCCCCCCCCAAAAAAACCCGGAGGCTGTTCATCAGGCTGTGTCTTCGTAATGGTACACTAGATGTTATCCATTTTGTGATAATATGATTTCGTATTAAATAATGGCACCCCGCTCGCAGTTTCTTCATTCCAGACCTGTGTCTCTGTTAAATGCTTCCGAGCGGAGGAAACTCAGTTGAGCTGGGTTTTTTTATTGGCAATAAACGTTTTTTATGCTGATGAACGGTAAATTCTTATGATGCAAAGTGATAGTGCAACAACATTAACGCGATCGCACGGATGTCAGATTCTGGTGATGAAGGTTCAAGAATGTTGATTTTTGAAACGGGAGGAGGCGGTAACGGTTGCCAGGTTGCCAGGTTGCCAGGTTGCCATTTTGAGAAATTGACAACCAATTTTGGGGGGGTTTTTTGGTTGCCATCTGTGACAACGTTTAAAAAATAGACACAGCAAACCGCAAAACTTTTGGCATAATTTCTCGTGGCGTTGGATCTCTCGGTCTCTCAAATGATGGCCAAGCTGTTGTTGGTGGGTTTCTTTTTAAAAATCCGAGACCTCATTGATGAAAGGTCAAAGGATCTGTGGTGTGAATCAACTCAAAAGGGCCAGAAAAACAACATTTGAAAAAAATGTCAACAATTTCCAACAATAAACACTTACTTTGTGAAATTTTCCAAAATTCTCAAAACATTTTAAATTGTCATCACGACAAGAAACATAAAAAAATGTCCAATTTTAAAAAGCAACAAACAGCCTCATTACTTTACAAAAACTTTACAGAAGTATCTTTAATTTGCTATAAAAAAAAAGCAAAAAGAAAATGTTGCGTCTTCCGAAACATTTTCCTAGAATTTATTTACATTTGAAACATTTAAAAAGAGAGAGAACGGATGAACAAACAACCAGTGACTTGATGGATCTGTGAAGAACAACAGAGGATGGACACGATAACTGATGACGCTTAAGATTCAAAAGTATCCAATTAAACACAAACCGTTACTTTAATAAAGCTTCTATTTTTTAATGTCACATTTTCATTATCAAGCTGACATATAACTGCATCGTATCTTAACTCAGTAAGTACCTCTGGTTGTATAGAAGTCAAAGCTTCATGTGTTAAAGCTGCATTCTCTCTCCTGACCACCAGGGGGCGACTCCTCTGGTTGTATAGAAGTCAAAGCTCCATGTCTTAAAGCTGCATTCTCTCTCCTGACCACCAGGGGGCGACTCCTCTGGTTGTATAGAAGTCTATAGAAAATGACTCTACTTCTCTCTTGATTTATTCCCTCAGTAAACATTGTAAACATGAGTTTATGTCTCAATCTCTAAGTTTCAAGTCTTCTTCAATACAGCATGATGTTCATTTAGTAAATTATGGTCCATTTAGAGTCAAACAGACCATAAAGCAGGGGATGCTTTAGGGGCGGGGCTACAGGGTGATTGACAGCTCTCTACCACGGCGTTGTCCGGTCTGGGTGTCGTCCGTGTTTGAAAATTATATTGTAATATATTCAGCCATTGCTTGTACTTAGCTCCACCCTCTAGTTTTGCTTCTGGTTGCAAAAAAACCAAGATGGCGACGGCCAAATACTGGACGACAAAACTTTAGTCCACAAACCAACGGCCGACTGTCCGTTTCCTCGGCAGTCCATGGAAGCAACATTTAAACCAGACAGACCGGCAGCAGTTAGCCTGCATGCTAACGTGAAGCTCCACGCTTCATGTCTGTTCTCGCTGGACGCTCAGTAACTTTGTAGGACCACCCGAGGCCCGGAGTGAGGGAGGGGGGATGGGAGGGGGGGGAGGGGGAGGCTGTGTGGTTGGGGGGGGCGGGAGGGGGGCCCGCCGGTGCTGGTGTGTGTTTGTTGGAATCATCACAGGCTTCGATGTTCAGAGCGAGGCGAGGCGAGGCGAGGCGAGGCGAGGCCGCCAGGTGGAGGGGAAACGCTCTGCGTGTGTTTTGCGGTGGATCAGATTTGGTTTCGCCGACATGTTTTCTGTGTTTCATTATTGACGAGGAGACGACTCTCAAACATCCAAACTCCCCGAGCGTCTCCTCCAGCCTGCAGCCTCCTGAGGTCTGTGAACAGCTCGCCTCCTCCTCCTCCTCCTCCTCCTCCTCCTCACTAATGTTTATTTCATCACACACAAGTCTATTCTGCTCTCTGCGTGCGAGCTTCTATTTGACTTTTAAAATGATGCCGTTTTCTGTGTTTCACCTGCAACCGAAGCTCGAGCTCATATCGTAATCCAAACATTCTCTCAACACGTGAACAAGCAAACAAACGAAGAACAAAAGAACTTTTGAGAACCCTTTCCCTGTTGCGTAATAAAAAAAAAACATTCCCTTTTTTATTGTATTTTGTTTGTTGTGATCTCACGTTTTGGTTCTGGGTTCGTTTTTTTTTTTTTTTTTGCAACATTGTTAATGTTTCCGTGACTCCGCCCACTTTTCCGAAACACTTTAAATATGAAAACTGTGGTTTCTTTCGGACCAACAGGTGATGTCGTTTGAGTTTTTAAGCAAATTCTACGATATACGATATAAGTCAAAATAAAAAAGGGAACTATGAGAAGATACTTCGAGATGATCGCGATCAACAAACCGGCGTCTCGACGTGTTTCAGACGCAGCTTTGAGTTTTATTGCCAAACAAAAACCGATCAGCTGCACCTGGAATGATAATAATAATAATAATAATAATAATAAAAAACGTAATACTAATGTTTTACGGCAGCTCCTTTATTTCCTTTGTGTTGTTACATTGTGGAATATTTCAAAATTTAAAGAATCTCCAATAAAATCCAGATGAAATTCAAGTCGAATATCTGCGTCTGTGTTTTTTTATATTTTTGTTTTGTTTTGACATTTAGTCAAATTTTCCTGATTAATTTCTCTTCTTTCCATCGTTGTAATACCAGTAATAATAATAATAATAATAATAATAATAAATGTAATGAGAACACCTCACAAACTTAAATTATTTTTTTTTAAATCAAAAGAAATTATATTGAATCTGAATGAAAAAGGTACAAAAATGAATAAAGTAAATGTAAAATGTAGATCATTGAGATAAAATCAAAACAAAATGTAAATTTGAAGCTGAATAAAACTAAAACTCTCACGGCGGATGAGAAGTGAAGCGGTTTGTTGGCAGGAGGAGAAATCCTCAGACTCAACACCTGAATCCTAAACCTCTCTGACGGCTCGACATTTCAGAAAAAAAAAAACTTTCCTCTTGTGGAAAGACAAAAAAAAAAAAAAAAAAAACTCACAGCAGACGTTAGAATAAATTTAGTCGGAGCAGAAACAGCATGTCGGCTTTCAGGCCCCATTAGAGCCGAGAGCAAACAGCAGAAACAGGCGTCCAATCAAACATCCAGCAACGCAGGACGAGTGGGAACCGACAGCCTCTCCCCCGAGACCCGGCTCTTATCATCCACCGGTAAACCCTCCTCCTCCTCCTCCTCCTCCTCCTCTTCCTCCTCTTCTTCTTCTGTGATACGCGTTATTACTCTGACACCTGTGCCTAACATGTGGAACTTAATGTCTTTTCATTTGCCATTTGTTTCCTCCTAAACAAGGTGCAGGGTCCGGGGTGGGTTCGTCTGCTGGGAGCTCAACACCAGCTGGAGGTTTACAGACGGGACGAAATGTGCCATTACACCACCCCCCCCCACACACACACACCCTAAACTAACACACACACACACACACACACACACAGAGGCGTCACTGTCAATGAGCATCTGTAAATGCTGTCGGCTTAATGAAAAGATTTGTGTCTCCTCCACTTTGGTAAAGTGGCGACTGCTCAGTTTCAGACAGACTGTTTGTAAGAGGTGGACGTCGTCATGGTGACGTCACCCGTTGGTTTGGGGGCTGATGTTTTGAAGCCTGGAGTTCGACGTGAATCGACCTGTCAATCACCTTGTAGCCCCGCCCCTAAAGCATCCCCTGCTTTATGGTCTGTCTGACTCTAAATGGACCATAATTTACTAAATGAACATCATGCTGTATTGAAGAAGACTTGAAACTAGAGATTGAGACATAAACTCATGTTTACAATGTTTACTGAGGGAATAAATCAAGAGAGAAGTAGAGTCATTTTCTATAGACTTCTATACAACCAGAGGAGTCGCCCCCTGGTGGTCAGGAGAGAGAATGCAGCCTTAACACATGAAGCTTTGACTTCTATACAACCAGAGGAGTCGCCCCCTGGTGGTCAGGAGAGAGAATGCAGCTTTAACACATGAAGCTTTGACTTCTATACAACCAGAGGAGTATTGATTGAGGCCGCGTCTGTTTTCAGCTTTGTGACGATGCATTTTCCAGCTCATCCAGGAGGCTTTTTAAAGAGTTTTTTTTTTTTTAGCTTAAAAATAAAGAACTTAAAAAAAAAGAGGATTTCCTCATCACACAAAGTAAACACTTCATCCTTCAGTTCATCACAAACATTCAACGTAAAAATAATGAGCACATTCAGCTGTTCATCAGATCTGCATCAACAGTCGGGTCAAAGGAACAATCACTTTAAAACACGCAGCTCCTGTTTAAAGTCGGTAATGAAGTCTTTGTGAGTGCAGATCATGAACCTCTCGTCACACATTATTAAACACTCTGAAAACTATCACTGCATTTAATTTCCATGAGCAGACGAGTTAATTCACTTTCCCCCTTTTCTGCCTTTTTTCCCTTTTTGATTTCAGGCGAGCCGTGAGGTCAGAGGTTAATGAGGACGCTGGCTTTCTCTCTTCACCTGTTCCATATTACATGAAGTGATCAGTAAGGACTCGCCGTCGGGTTTAATCTCGGCGTGCTGCAGGCCGACGCATTAAAGACGGAGCGGGACGAAGAAAAGGAGAATAAATGGAAAAGTTTTCTGTTGTCATGGGATCTTATAATGAAGTCCATCAAAGTGATGAAATAACAACCACAGCAGACAAACACGGACACGATGATATAAAACATAGAAACACGGTCTCACGGCAGTTTGTGAAATACGTCTCTGGTAGTCTGTCAATCACCCTGTAGCCCCGCCCCTAAAGCATCCCCTGCTTTATGGTCTGTTTGACTCTAAATGGACCATAATTTACTAAATGAACATCATGCTGTATTGAAGAAGACTTGAAACTAGAGATTGAGACATAAACTCATGTTTACAATGTTTACTGAGGGAATAAATCAAGAGAGAAGTAGAGTCATTTTCTATTGACTTCTATACAACCAGAGGAGTCGCCCCCTGGTGGTCAGGAGAGAGAATGCAGCTTTAACACATGAAGCTTTGACTTCTATACAACCAGAGGAGTCGCCCCCTGGTGGTCAGGAGAGAGAATGCAGCTTTAACACATGAAGCTTTGACTTCTATACAACCAGAGGAGTCGCCCCCTGGTGGTCAGGAGAGAGAATGCAGCTTTAAGACACGAAGCATCAAATACATTCAAATGTCTTTTATCCAAGATTTTGCCTCGTCATTTTAATAAAACTCCTAAAAATAACGTCCCCATTCAACAAAATTGCGTTGTGATGTATTTTGAACGTGTAACGGTCGGTTTTGACTTACCACAAATAAGTTGCTCAGAATTTGGCCCAGT
Source organism: Ophiodon elongatus (assembly GCA_016806645.1). Taxonomy (NCBI): domain Eukaryota; kingdom Metazoa; phylum Chordata; class Actinopteri; order Perciformes; family Hexagrammidae; genus Ophiodon; species Ophiodon elongatus. The sequence continues at coordinate 27,120 of JACSYO010000893.1, read as the reverse complement.
GAGTTTCTTCCTAAATATCCATAAACTTTAAAAATTCATAAACTCCCCAAATTTGATGCTAATGCCAACGTTAGCTATTTTGGTTAGCCTGTTCCGTGACCGACGAGCTTGGTTACCATCTCCATGGTAACCCAGCTGCTGGGTGATCTCAAACCATTATTATTGACCTTTATTCGTCATGTGGTTTCTCGTATATAATATTTTGGTGTTGAGAAGAAGAAAAAACACCAATAGTCCAAAAAAAAGCGCCCGTTACCCTGAAAACAAAACTATTATAAAACTATATAAAATATTATTGTTTTGCAACAAATAAATAATTTCATCGGTGGAAACACGCTGAAATCAGAATATTTCTGCCCTTAATGTTCTGCACCCACTATTTTATTCAATCTTTTTTCTTTTTCGTGCATTCAGTCCACACTGGTCTTTCTGGTCTGCTGCATCATTTTGGACTCTCGCCCCCGAAAACCTCAGATTCGGGATCTTTTGTGAACGTCGCCACCTGGAATGTGAAATAAAGTTGCGTGAGTTTGAATGAAGCAACCGGAGCGATGATGATGGCGACAGCGAGAGCAGAGGAGATAACTGTCTGAATAAAAATGATAAACTCTGCAGCTCCTCAGCTCCAGCGGCCCGAGTCCCCCGCCGGTGATTTCAGCCGCAGGTTCAAATCCCACAACACACACACACACACACACAGTAATGACCCCTGGCTCCTCCCAGCATGCACTGCTGCTGCTTTTTATGTTTATTTATGGAGGGGAGGGGGGGCGGACTGACATGTTTATTGTGGCCCTCGGATCAGGAGCCGCCGGGGGCCACAGGTGCAGAGTTTTACATGAGGAGAGATTTACTGTATGGTCGCCATGGAGAGGGGGGAGGGGGGGGGAGGGGGGGGGGGCAGGCGAGGGGGGGGGGGCTCTGCTCCACTAACAGATACTGGACTGTAACGGAGCTTCTGCAAGTTTTAATTCCTTATTTTTTTTTTTTATTATTATTTTGAGTGTCAGCATTTTCTCGTTAAAGTTGTGAAGATGTTTGTGTGTTGTTGTTGTTTTTATTATCTTTAGTCACATTGTTTGTTTTGACCAAATCTCCTTATTATCATAAATAAAATAAAGACACTTTATTTTGCCACCGACATACATAGTATTGTACGTTTCACTCCATTTATCTGACAGGTTTAGTTCTTTTACACATTCAGATTATTAAAACTAAATATAATCAACTAATACATGATGATGATTATTATTATTATTATTATTATTATTATTATTATTATTATTATATAAAGTGATTAAAATGAGCTCCACCTTTACCAGCTGCAACATGTAAGTGATGAACACATTAATGCATCAATACTTATAATTCGGTGATATAATGAATATTATTCCGCATGATGAGTACTTTTACTTTTAGTACTTTAAAATGTGATGCTACTACTTTTGTATTTATACGCAAGTGAAGTTCTTTAATTCCAGGCTGCTACACCGAACACCTTACTATCATTTACTTAACTGTTATTTTTTATCTTTATTATGGAACTATTATTTTATATTTATGTAGTTATTGTGTCTCACTGAAAAGATAATTAAAAACTATTTCTACAACCGATCAATCAATGTCTGTTCTGGAGTTTTTGCTCATGAATGAATGGAATTTATTTATTTATAAAGCAGCTTTCATGCACATCATGCAGATGATCGTTATATATAACTGGAGTAGATGCCCAGTTATCATATTGAAGTTTTTTATTCATCTTTTTATTCTGGAAACAGGTTTTAAGGTCAAGAACCAACTCGTAATATCACATTTAATTGAACTGCGTTCATTAACTCGCTGTTTATAACTTTTTTGCATTAAGACGCACATTAAAAGTCACTAAATATTTGCTGTTAATTAAATTTGGAATAATCACTGCAGATTTCTTTTTCAAATATATTATTTATATATTTTTTGTTGGTTATTTTTCCCTCCGCGTTCATTCAGATGAGAGATGTCATAATCCGTCCGAGGAGCTGAGTTTATCTCCCAGCTGCAGTTTCCATCGAGAGGGAGCTATCGGTAACATCAGCATGAGACAAACAGTAAAACAACATCACCTGCTGATGTATTTATGCAGGTGATGTTACGTCTCACGGTGACACAGTTTACGGCGGCAGGAAGAGAAGAAGAAGAAATATTTGTCTGCTGTTTTATTGCTGCTGAAGTCGTCCCGAGGAGAAAGAGAGTAGATTCACTCTCAGGTTAGAAGTTATTACAGGAAAGACGGGAGACGTCCGACAAGATTACCTTCAAAACATGAGCAACGTACGGGAAGTGAACTTGAGGAGATTGTCCCAAAAAAAAAAAAAAAAAAAAAAAACATGACGCCGCACAAAGAAACGTGCTTGAAAGATTTTATGCTTTTTTTTTTTTTTGTTGTTTTGATGTAAATTTGCAGTTGTTAAAGCTTTTAGGCCTCTTTTTTTTAATGGCAGAAAGATTGCACAACAAGTGGTGAGACAAAGCGTTGACATGTTATAAAGCTCATAAAGCTGTGGATTGATGTGATGTCACGTCTAACATCCACCGTCCTCTCTCTTTTAGCTCCGAGTTTGGTCTCCACCGGGGAAATATCTCTTTTTTGTTAACTGCTCAACGCTCCACTTTTGGGACTTTCTTGAGAAACAAAATGACCTTTAGTTCGAGGACGGATGTGTTGATGTCACCTGCATGGACTTTCTTTTCTTTCTTTTGGATTCTTTAGGGTTATCCACAGAGTTTTGGAAGAAAAGGAAGTTTGAAAGATGAAGATTGAACCTTCATTGATGAATACTTTAAAGTATACAGTAACACCAGCATGTGAACTGGTCTCTCTGGAGTTGAGTACAGAGAGAACTAAAAGGGGGACAGACAATTAAACATCACTTTTCCTCTTTTATTTCTTCACGTGTTCCTCATCTTCCTCCTCCTTTCCTCACATCCTTTCCTCACATCCTTTCCTCTTCCATCCATCCTCCCATGTCTTCCTCTCCTGTATTTTCACCCCTCCTCTCGCATGTTCACACCTCTTCAGATTTTCTTTTTCACTAATCCCTCCTCTCCCTCCCCTCCTCTCCTCCCTCCCTCCTCTCCCCTCCTTCTCTCCCTCCCCTCCTCTCCTCCTTCCCTCCTCTCTCGCCCTCCCTCCCCTCCTCTCCTTCCCTCCCTCCCCTCCTCTCCTCCTTCCCTCCTTTCTCTCCCTCCCCTCCTTCCCATCCCCTCTTCCCCTCCCTCCCCTCCTCTCCTTCCCTCCCTCCTCTCCTTCCCTCCCCTCCTCCCTCCCCTCCTCTCTTCTCTCTATCTTTACATTCTTTACACCTCCGCCTCTTAAGATTTCTCTCTCCTAATCCTTTCTCTCCTTCCTCATCCCTCCTCCCTCCTCTCTCTCTCTCTCTCTCTCTCCACCTTTTCCCCCTCCTTCATTTCATTTTCTGACACCTCTTTTATTTGCCTCCTTAGATTTGCCCTCACTAATCCCTCCCTTCCTCTCTCCCCCTTCTCCTCCCCAATCACTTCTACCCTTCCTCTCACACACCTCCCCTCCATCCTTCCCTCTCCATCCTCTTGTATTCAGATTTCTATCCACATTTCTCTGTATTTCCTCCCTTCTCTCCATCCTCACATTTTCCACTCTCCCTCTCTCCTCCCTCCCTCCCTCCCTCCCTCTCTCCTCCCTCCCTCCCTCGCTCTTCACAAACACGCCTGTAACCATGCCCTTTCCCTCTTCAAACTAATTACCTCGGCTACCTTGTACCCGCCGCCCCGCGGGACTCCAACAACTGTCAGACCAGTATTATTTTTGAAATTTAAACAATCATCTTACGTGCGCTGCTGCTAAGATCCTGGCCTTTTCGGCAGCTTCGACCTTCAGTAATTAATACCCCAGGGCCCATTATTGGCAAAGCCTTTATCCTCTGGGCCAAGAAGCCTCTAACCCGCTAATTACGGCCAAGCAGCTAATCTTCCAGCCGGCTGATTGACAGCTACACCTATTCTACTAATTGCCTGTTGCAGACAACACCTGGTGAACCGCAGCGCCGGGGGAGAGCGCCGGGCCCCGACAACGCCTATGGGTCCTGGGGGAGGCCAAACAAGTGAGGGGAGGCTCTGTGTGTGTGTGTGTGTGTGTGTGTGTGTGTGTGTGTGAGAGAGAGAGAGGGGTTTGTATTGTCTTTATGTGCAGGAGGAGGTGAGTGTGTGACGGAGAGGAAGAAGACAGTTTAGTTTGTGTTTGTGCGTTTTCCGTTGTATGTACAGTGTGTGAGGGCAACATGTTGCTTATTGGACACGAGAAAAAAAATAAAACACCACGAGCTCATGTGGAAACATTTAGTGAGGTGTTTCAGATGTGTCTCTGTGGACACCTGAGAGTCTGTCCTGTCTCTCGAGGACACCTGAGAGTACTTTATGTCTTCATAGACACCTGAGAGTCTATTCTGTCTCTATGAGGACACCTGAGAGTCTGTTCTGTCTCTATGAGGACACCTGAGAGTCTGTTCTGTCTCTATGAGGACACCTGAGAGTCTGTTCTGTCTCTATGAGGACACCTGAGAGTCTGTCCTGTCTCTATGAGGACACCTGAGAGTCTATTCTGTCTCTATGAGGACACCTGAGAGTACTTTATGTCTTCATAGACACCTGAGAGTCTGTCCTGTCTCTCGAGGACACCTGAGAGTCTATTCTGTCTCTATGAGGACACCTGAGAGTTTATTCTGTCTCTATGAGGACAACAGAGAGTCTATTCTGTCTCTATGAGGACACCTGAGAGTTTATTCTGTCTCTATGAGGACATCTGAGAGTCTATTCTGTCTCTCAAGGACACCTGAGAGTCTATTCTGTCTCTCGAGGACACCTGAGAGTCTATTCTGTCTCTATGAGGACACCTGAGAGTCTATTCTGTCTCTCGAGGACACCTGAGAGTCTGTCCTGTGTCTATGAGGACACCTGAGAGTCTATTCTGTCTCTATGAGGACAACAGAGAGTCTATTCTGTCTCTATGAGGACAACAGAGAGTCTATTCTGTCTCTTTGAGGACATCTGAGAGTCTGTCCTGTCTCTCAAGGACACCTGAGAGTCTATTCTGTCTCTCGAGGACACCTGAGAGTCTGTTCTGTCTCTATGAGGACACCTGAGAGTCTGTTCTGTCTCTATGAGGACACCTGAGAGTCTGTTCTGTCTCTCGAGGACACCTGAGAGTATATTCTGTCTCTATGAGGACGTCTGAGAGTAATTTATGTCTTCATAGATACCTGAGAGTCCTTTATGTCTTCATAGATACCTGAGAGTCTGTCCTATCTCTCGAGGACATCTGAAAGTCCATTCTGTCTCTATCACACCTAACAGTACATTATGTCTTCAAGAGGACACCTGAGATACCATTCTGTCTCAGTCTATTCTGTCTCTATAAGGACACCTGAGAGTCTATTCTGTCCCTGTGAAGACACCTGAGAGTCTATTCTGTCCCTGTGAAGACACCTGAGAGTCTATTCTGTCCCTGTGAAGACACCTGAGAGTCTATTCTGTCCCTTTGAAGACACCTGAGAGTCCATCCTGTCCCTGTGAAGACACGTGAGAGTCCTGAGAGTCCATCCTGTCTCCATCAGGACACCCAAAACTCAACAAGTGTCTCACTGTCTCCATGTGGACGACTGTGAATCGGTCTTTGTCTCAACATGGATACATCTGATAGTCGTGGGCGTCTGGGAACCTGTTGCTGTCTCTACGGAGACATCTGTTTGTGCATTGGACACCTGGAAGTACAATTATTGTCTCCATGTGGACACCCGGTTGTCCACTCTGTCTCCTATACCTTTATCCCAGAATTTATTTTAATTTCAAAGACCTTTTTTTTTCTACGTCGTTGGACACTTTCAGATCACGACTTCGAGCCCTGAGAGTCCGAACGAAAGGTCCATGAGCCGAAACATCTTTTCACACTCGTGTTGAATGTTGCTCTGTTATCTCGTGACCGAACATTTGAAGTTTGTTTACCATTCTTTGTGCTGATTCTACAGTAAAGGTCACTGCGCCCCCCCCGCCCCCCACTCAGTTTTACTACACCGGGGTTTTTAATCGGCGTGTTGGTGAGTTGGGGTTTGGAGAATAAGTCGGAGTGATATCTGAGCGTCTGACAGCAGCAGACGAGGAGGGGAGTGATGTCTGAACGGCAGCCGTTGGGGGTTTGGGACTCGCTGTCAGTCTGCCTCCGTCTGACAGGCTGGCGAGGGGAAAAGGCCAGAGCTCTGAAGGCTCAGCGTGGGGGCCGCAGGCGTGAGGAGGGCGCCGCCCGCCCGCCACGACGAGAGGTCGCCTCCCCCGGTCCGACGGGACGCCCGGCGCCACCGTGTTGTGCAAATGTAGCCCCGTCACCCCCACGGCTCCTGACCTCAAAACTGGCAGCGCCCGGCGTGCGCGGGCCGATCGATTGATCTAAATAACATTATGACGTGATTAACATAAGCGGCCCGTGGAGGGGCCCCGCGGAGGGGCCCGGGCGGCCCCCGACAGGCCGGACCACACAGCAGGCAGCGTCACGGCGGAGCGACGCCACGGATCAGAGAGTCGGAAAAATCCATCTGGAGAGAGAGAGTCTCTGCTGCGGCCAAATGTGCTTATGCAGATTATTATACATCCAGTCGGAGGAAACAACTGAAATTATAATCAGCTTCCGAAAAAGTTAGTGCAGTTTTATTTCCTGTGCTTTTTTTTTTTTTTTTAATGATTTACCAACATTTTTTTAAAAGACTTTCCTTCGTAGTTTGTTGACAAGCAAGCACACGATTCATCACGGGGAATAATGTTTCCAATAATTAATGATTAAAAGGTATTTTCAGGAGATTTCAGAAAATTATGTGGAAAAATAAGTGCTACGAGTTTATTTTTCAGGGAGAATAAAGTAGCAGAGATGAAATAATGAGGTCAGTTTAGGAGATGATCCTGAGAAGTAACTGAGAAATGTTAATGTTGAATTAAAATAGGCCAAACATCCTTTAACCAACTCCAAGAAATGTCACTAAAGTTATATTTATATTTAATATTGATAATGAATTCCCTTTAGAAAAAAATAAATATTTGATGTTTCTTGCTAGTTAACATTGTGTTAACTCGGTTTACTATAACTGGTGAGTAAACAGCCGTAAGGGAACAAGCTAACACTTTAGCCGTAAGGGAACATGCTAACACTTTAGCTGTAAGGGAACATGCTAACACTTTACCTGTAAGGGAACATGCTAACACTTTAACCGTAAGGGAACATGCTAACACTTTACCTGTAAGGGAACATGCTAACACTTTAACCGTAAGGGAACATGCTAACACTTTAACCGTAAGGTAACATGCTAACACTTTAACCATAAGGTAACATGCTAACACTTTAGCCATAACGGAAAGTGCTAACACGTAAGTCAAAAGATAACATACTAACATTTTAGTTGTAACACAACATGCTAACACTTTAAACATAAGGGTACATTCTAATACTTTAGCCATACGGGAACATGCTAACACTTTAAACTGCTAAAACTTTAGCTGTAAAGCAACATGCTAATATTTCAGCTATACAACAAAATATAGTTGTGTGTGTGTCTGTGTATATGTGTATATATATATATATATATATAAATGTGTGTGTATGTTGTGTGTCTGTGTGTGTTCAGGTTCCTGACCGTTGGTCTGCAGACTGTGGCGGCGCCTCATTCATCATTGTGGTTGAACAGAGATGATTAATCTGCTGTAGGAGCCTCACAGCTGTGAGCAGAGACCCAGGGGGCGCTGTGGAGCTGCTGCTGCTGAGGGAAGGGTGTGTGTGTGTGTGTGTGTGTGTGTCTGTGTGTGTGTGTTTTGCATGTTTAATATATGTGTATGTGTGTGAATATGTCATGACTGTGTATACAGTCAATGCTTGAGTGCTTGTGTGCGTGTGTGTGTGTGTGTGTGTGTGTGTTTGTGTGTGTGTGTGTGCGTGTGTGTGTTTGTGTGTGTGTGTGTGTGTCTGTGTGTGTGTGTTTGTGCATGCCTGTGTGAGCTTTTAGCCTGTTAGCAGCGGGGCTCTGTGGTTGCTAATGTCTGTCTGTTGGAGGGATTATCATCAGTTCAGTCTGAACCGAAGTGGTGCAGCAAAAATAATCATCACAATATTTAAAAAAATAAAAATCTTCGTTTTTTTGTGTGTCTTTGCATAACTGACTGTGCTGTTTGTTTGTGCACGCGACCGCTGACACGTGTGTTTGTGTTCATGAAGGAAGTTCTGTGTGCTTGTGTGTGTTGGTGGCCGGTCGGACATCCCTCCACCTCCGTCGTCTGCCGCGCTAACGACCGGCCCTCTCCATCATTTCTTTCATTATTATTATTATTTTACATTCATTTGATGGCAAACTGTTGCTCGGCAACTTCTTTAAATAACTTAAATAACATAACAAACATTACTATTTTAAGCCAGTAGTTTGATTATGTCTTTCTAGCTAACAGCTTTAACCTCGTGTTTTAAAACCAGTGACAGTGAGTCAGTGATCTGAGAGGAAATACGTTTCCCTCCTAATGTGTTGTAGAATGCAGTTTAGTTGTATGGGAACTACATTTTCAACAAAACTGGGATATTTAAAATATTTCTGGCAGAATGATTGAACCCATGATGGTCATTAATCATAGGATATTGTTTTCTAATGTGGAAAATACAGAAAAAGGTATTTGAACGTGTCCCTCCACTTTTCAAACCAACGTTAGCTCCTTTGCATGTGTGTGTGTTCTCAGAGTGTGTGTGTGTGTGTGTGTGTGTGTTCTCGGAGTGTGTGTGTGTGTTCTCAAAGTGTGTGTGTGTGTTCTCAGTGTGTTCTCAGAGTGTGTGTGTGTTCTCAGAGTGTGTGTGTGTGTGTTCTCAGAGTGTGTGTGCGTGTGTGTGTGTGCTCTCAGAGTGGTGTGTGTGTGTTCTCAGAGTGTGTGTGTGTGTGTGTATTCTCAGAGTGTGTGTGTGTTCTCAGAGTGTGTGTGTGTCTATTCTCAGAGTGTGTGTGTGTGTTCTCAGAGTGTGTGTGTGTGTGTTCTCGGAGTGTGTGTGTGTTCTCAGAGTGTGTGTGTGTGTGTTCTCAGAGTGTGTGCGTGTGTTCTCGGAGAGTGTGTGTGTTCTGGTGTGTGTGTGTGTGTTCTCAGAGTGTGTGTGTGTGTGTGTTCTCAAAGTGTGTGTGTGTCTCTCAGAGTGTGTGTGTGTGTGTGTTCTCAGAGTGTGTGTGTGTGTTCTCAGAGTGTGTGTGTGTGTGTTGAGTGTGTGTGTGGTGTCAGTGTGTGTGTGTTCTCAGAGTGTGTGTGGTCAGAGTGTGTGTTGTGTGTGTGTGTGTCTCTCAGAGTGTGTGTGTGTGTGTGTGCTCTCAGAGTGTGTGTGTGTGTGCTCTCAGAGTGTGTGTGTGTGTGTTTTCAGAGTGTGTGTGTGTGTGCTCTCAGAGTGTGTGTGTGTGTTCTCAGAGTGTGTGTGTGTTCTCAGAGTGTGTGTGTGTGTGTTCTCAGAGTGTGTGTGTGTGTTCTCAGAGTGTGTGTGTGTTCTCAGAGTGTGTGTGTGTTCTCAGAGTGTGTGTGTGTTCTCAGAGTGTGTGCACGCTCACGAGCGTCTCCCAAGTGTTGAGTTTTTTTCCAGGAGTTTCCATCTTTACGATCCTCCTCGCCCCTCGTCGCCAGGCAGCACACACACACACACACGCACACACACACACACACACACACACACACACACACACGCACACACCCCGGGGCTTCTGGGTAGCGATCGGTGGGGGCAGGCCTGCAGCTCCACAGCCGTTAACGACGCAAATGGAGCAGAAAAGTAGTTGGAGGGGAACGACAGCTCGGTCCTCGGCGTGGCATCGCTTCCTTCCTTCCTCCCGCGTCAGCTCCCGGTCCACGCTAACGTTTTGCTTAAATGACACTCAAGCGTTCCTCGGTGGGTTCGTTTTGTTTCCATCGCCGACCTTTTGTGGGGAAAAGTCTTCACGGCGGTGGAGGAGTCGGCACCGAGGGCCTGGTTCAGTCCGCTCTGGGGAGGGAGAACTTCTTCTGAGTCAAACACGAATCAAAGAGAGAGGAGCTGCAGACAGAGATGTCACAAGTTTTACATGTTGAATTAAACCACACAAGTCTGTTAGCAGCTCCGCGGATGGTAATTCACTTTGGATGGAAACGTCTCAATAATACTGGACGCGTTGGGAGGAAATGTTCATGGTTTAATGGAAATAACTTGGGTCAACATTTTAAATGTGTCCAATACTTTGGTTTACGACCAAACACCTGCAGAACTAAAGTAATTTGTCAGCCGCGTTAACCGTGAATCAGCTCATGTTAGCACGCTAAGCTAAATTGAAATATAGGACCGTAGCGTCTGCGTTCATAAAACATGTGGAGGACGGTGGACAGAAAGATGCTCATGTTCAGGTTGTTGACTTGTTTGTGTCATCAAGTCAGTTGAAAGATATACGTCTTGTTAAAATGTTACGTTTCTACGTAAAGACCTGCGGAGCTAACGCTAGCAGGATACGTTAGCGCAGAATTAACTAGCGTTAGCTAGGAAGAGCAGCTACTGTTGTTTTCTACAGCAGCTAATGTGGATCCAAATAAATAAAGAAATGTGTTTTATTTTGAAATGTTTGTTGTTACCAAGGCAACGGCTTAATAAACAATAAAAGGCATGAACCCAGAGGAAGGAGTATATATACAGATTTATGTTACAGATCATAACATCTTCAGAGTCAGTTTCTAAACATGACATGAAACATGACAGAAGAAAACACCAAAGAGCAGCTTTCTCTGCATGTGAATGTCTTCTTCTTCTCCTCCTTCTCTTTCTTCTTCTTCTCCTCCTTCTCTTTCTTCTTCTCTTTCTTCTTCCTTCTCCTCCTTCTTCTCCTTCTTCTTCTTCTCCTCCTTCTTCTTCTCTTTCTTCTTCTCCTTCTTCTTCTCTTTCTCCTTCTCCTCCTTCTTCTTCTCTTTCTTCTCTTCTTCTCCTTCTTCTTCTTCTCTTTCTCCTTCTCCTCCTTCTTCTCTTTCTTCTCCTTCTTCTTCTCTTTCTCCTTCTTCTCTTTCTTCTCCTCCTTCTTCTTTTCTTCTCCTTCTTCCTTCTTCTTCTCTTTCTTCTCCTTCTTCTCTTTCTTCTTCTCCTCCTTCTTCTCCTTCTTCTCCTTCTTCTTCTTTCTTCTCCTTCTTCTCTTTCTCCTTCTTCTCCTTCTTCTCCTCCTTCTCCTTCTTCTTCTCCTTCTCCTCCTTCTCCTCCTTCTTCTCCTTCTCCTTCTTCTTTTTTTTCTCTTCTTCTCCTCCTCCTTCTTCTCCTTCTTCTTCTCCTTCTTCTCCTTCTTCTCCTCCTTCTCCTTCTTCTCCTTCTTCTCTCTCCTTCTTCTTCTCCTCCTCCTCCTTCTCCTCCTTCTTCTCCTTCTCCTTCTCCTCCTTCTTCTCCTCCTCCTCCTTCTCCTTCTTCTTCTCTGGTATTCAGGTGTTGGTGTGATCAGACTCCACGATGTCAGAGCAGAAGAAAAGAAGAAGAGCTGCTTTATTATTCAGAAGCTAAATTAATGCGTTCAAACAGCGGAGCTGCAGCGCTGCGAGCTCTGAGGGTCAAACACATGCAAATATTAGCATGTTGGGATGCTCTTTAAACACACTGTGTGTGTGTGTGTGTGTGTGTGTGTGTGTGTGTGTGTGTTATATAACCGGGTGTGTTTGAATTTAATTAGCTCCCTACTTACGGTCTGATATCAGCTAATGAAGCAGCAGAGTGTCGGTCGGTGATGAATGGGAGGCGTCACCTTAAAACATGATAAATCGGACCGGGCCCCTCTGGACATCAAAAACACAACGCCGTCCGAGCGCGGGATCATGGGTAAATGAGACCTGCATGTCTCCCTCAGTGGGGGGATGGGGGGGGGGGTGGAGGTTGTGTGTGGAAATCACAGGGGCCGAAAGGCACACTGAGCTGAGAATGTCAGGCCCCTGAAGAGGAGCCCCGTCTGACAGAGAGCTGAATAAAACACAGAGAAGAAGAAGAGGAGGAAGAGGAAGAGGAAGAGCAGCTCAGCCTCACTTTCATGTGGAGACACAGTGGAACAAAACACATGTGAGGAAGAGGAAATATAAAACATACCAGGAAGAGGAAATATAAAACACACAGGGGGAAGAGGAAATATAAAACATACATGAGGAAGAGGAAATATAAAACATACCAGGAGGAAGAGGACATATAAAACATACCAGGAGGAAGAGGAAATATAAAACATACCAGGAAGAGGAAATATAAAACATACCAGGAAGAAGAGGAAATATAAAACATACCAGGAAGAGGAAATATAAAACACACAGGAGGAAGAGGAAATATAAAACAACATTCAGGAAGAGAGAAATATAAAACAACCAGGAGAGAGGAAATATAAAACATACCAGGAAGAGGAAATATAACAACAGGAGGGTACCAGGAAGAGGAAATATAAAACATACCAGGAGAAGAGGAAATATAAAACATACCAGGAAGAGGAAATATAAAACATACCAGGAAGAAGAGGAAATATAAAACATACCAGGAAGAGGAAATATAAAACACACCAGGAGGAAGAGGAAATATAAAACATACCAGGAGGAAGAGGAAATATAAAACATACCAGGAAGAAGAGGAAATATAAAACATACCAGGAAGAGGAAATATAAAACACACCAGGAGGAAGAGGAAATATAAAACATACCAGGAAGAGGAAATATATAAAACATACCAGGAAGAGGAAATATAAAACATACCAGGAAGAAGAAATACATAAAACATACCAGGAAGAGGAAATATAAAACATACCAGGAGGAAGAGGAAATATAAAACATACCAGGAAGAGGAAATATAAAACATACCAGGAAGAGGAAATATAAAACATACCAGGAAGAGGAAATATATAAAACATACCAGGAAGAGGAAATATATAAAACATACCAGGAAGAGGAAATATATAAAACATACCAGGAAGAGGAACTATAAAACATACCAGGAAGAGGAAATATATAAAACATACCAGGAAGAGGAAATATAAAACATACCAGGAAGAGGAAATATAAAACATACCTGGAAGAGAAAATATAAAACATACCAGGAAGAGGAAATATATAAAACATACCAGGAAGAGGAAATATATAACACACAGGAGGAAGAGGAAATATATAACACACATGAGGAAGAGGAAATATAAAACATACCAGGAAGAGGAAATATAAAACACATTAGGAAGAGGAAATATAAAACATACATGAGGAAGAGGAAATATAAAACACACAGGAGGAAGAGGAAATATAAAACACACAGGAGGAAGAGGAAATATAAAACACACATGAGGAAGAGGAACTATAAAGCGTCCTGATGCAGCGTGGGATCGTGGGATTTGTTGTCTTCATTGGTGAAAAACCACCATTGTAAATGAAAATCTAACTGACTTGACTCAGGTAGAAATAATGTATTAGACGAGGTAATTTATGAAAGTGTTATTCTCAATACATCCTTTCATTCTAAATAAATGACGTTAGCTAACATAACGTTAACCGGCTAACTCATTAGCGCCGCTAAGTCAGAGCAGCTCGAGGGGTCAAAGGGGCTACGAGGTCATTGACATGCAACCAAATACTTCATCTTAAATAAAAATTATAGATTTTCTCAGGTTTGAAAATTGTTGGAAAACATTTCGGATAATGTAAGAACACAACTCCGCAAAAAGAAAAAGTTACATAGCGATGGCCAAAGTGCAAAACCTCCTATCTGCAAAATTATCCAGGAAAAGTGGGGAATAACCTCCTGTCTGCACTTTGTATATTTTTCTTTTTAATTTAATTTTGTATTATGTATTGGGTATCCTTAACAAATAGCATTCTGCAAGAAAAAACAATTTTTTTTAGTATTCTCAAAAAAGTGAATTTTTCAGATAGGAGGTTTTGCTCTTCTGCCATCGATACTAAACATTTAATAATTGTTTCTATCGATCCCGAAAACACTTTGTAAAGCCGGTTTCTAACGTCCGTCCTTCTGGCGTATTAATAAAGATGAAACATACGGCCTGCTGCAGAACCTCGGCTCTGATCCGTGAACGTTTCTACGCCCGTTGATGAGATTTATAAAAACAGAATCCGGTGAACTCTATAAATGTGGTTAGACTAAAGGGTCGTCCATGTTTCTTTATGAATCGGACCCCCCCCCCCCTCCCTCAGCTTGTGGCTGAACGTCTGGCTCGTGGCTTTTCTTCTGTCAGCCTCGCAGCCTAATGACACAGAGCCAGACATTTAATGCACCTACCAAGACAGTGATTATCACCTCTGTAATCCTACAGTTCATTAGACCCCCTCCCCCCCTCTTCCCCCCCTCCCCTCGTCATAATTAAGTTGGAGAAGTGCTAGGCCCCGGGGACCCTCCTCCTCCTCACTAATGCACACATTAACACTCAGCCTCTGTTGGACTTTAAGAAGGTGTGTGGAGGATCTGGTCTGTCTCCGGTCGTGTTCGGGGGGGTCGGGGGAGAGGGGGTCTTGTTAGCGTTGGTTTTACGGGCGTATTGATCAGCGGTCGCGGTTAACGAGCAGACGGTTGTTTTATTCCGAACTGCACTTTATGTTCCATTTGTGGAATGTTAGTTTTTTAATGTTTACAAAGACGCTTTATCTCTGGAACATGCTGCTGGTTGGCAAGCAGACTGTTTAATGTAGACGACGGTATAATACTGTAAATACTGACGCCAGCTGTAAAACACGCAGTTAACACGACCTGAATCAGGTTTATTAACAGGTATGTTTTCAGCTTGCTCCACCTGTTCATGTCTGAAACACTTAATTAATGTCTAATGTTCTTATTTATCCAACGAAAAAAAACCAGGAAGATGAGATCTGCTGCTGTGAACGGAGCATAAAACACAGAATTACACTGAGTTGCATCATTTATTAGTAAACATCGGGTGTGTAGCGGACCGTAGTCCATCCGTACGACCCCCCCAACCCTCCCCCATAGTCCCCCCCCACTCAAACGTGATCAGGACACTTCCGTAGTTATAATTGATACGTGTTGCTGGACTTTTTGTAGGAAAACGCACGACTTTTGGGACGATAACAAACAAACCGCTGTGTGAGGAAACGTCACTGTATTCGTCACTTCCGTAATTTACGTAACTTCCGTACTGACGTAACTTCCGTACTTCGGTAACTTACGTACTTCGGTAACTTACGTATTTAGGTAACTTACGTACTTCGGTAACTTACGTATTTAGGTAACTTACGTACTTCGGTAACTTACGTACTTCGGTAACTTACGTACTTCGGTAACTTACGTATTTAGGTAACTTACGTACTTCGGTAACTTACGTACTTCGGTAACTTACGTACTTCGGTAACTTACGTACTTAGGTAACTTACGTATTTAGGTAACTTACGTATTTGGAACTACTATGAACTGAACTTACGTATTTAGGTAATGCATACTTACGTAACTTACGTACTTCGGTAACTTACGTACTTCGGTAACTTACGTACTTCGGTAACTTACGTATTTAGGTAACTTACGTACTTCGGTAACTTACGTACTTCGTGCAACTTACGTACTTCGTTAACTTACGTACTCGTAACTTACTTTCGGTAACTTACGTACTTCGGTAACTTACGTACTTACATAACTTACGTAACTTACGTACTTACGTAACTTACGTATTTAGGTAACTTACATACTTACGTAACTTACGTATTTAGGTAACTTACGTATTTAGGTAACTTACGTACTTACGGTAACTTACGTATTTAGGTAACTTACATACTTACGTAACTTACGTATTTAGGTAACTTACGTACTTAGTACTTCGGTAACTTACGTACTTCGGTAACTTACGTATTTAGGTAACTTACGTATTTAGGTAACTTACGTACTTAGGTAACTTACATACTTACGTACTTCGGTAACTTACGTATTTAGGTAACTTCTGTACTTACATAACTTACGTACTTCGGTAACTTACGTACTTCCGTAACTTACGTATTTAGGTAACTTCGGTACTTACGTAATTTCCATACTTCCGTTACTTCCGTACTTCGGTAACTTCCGTACTTCGGTAACTCACATACTTACGTAACTTACGTACTTACGTAACTTACATACTTACGTAACTTACGTACTTACGTAACTTACATACTTACGTAACTTACGTACTTACGTACCTTACGTACTTCGGTAAATTCCGTACTTCGGTAACTTACGTACTTACGTAACTTACGTATTTATCTGAAACGATGATCTTTTTCTAAATGTAGTTTAGAACTACTAACTAACCTACCCGAGTACGCACTGTCATCTGTAGATATACCATGAGATCAATCTGTCTAACCCACGTAATCATGAAGAATAACGAATGGGAAAAAAAACACAGAGAAGTCAACATTAATGTATTTGTTGCGTAACTTCAGTACTTACGTCCGTAGTTATTTCAACCCAAACGACGATCTTGTTTCCCGTGAAGACGGAATTTTTTTTATTAATATAATTTATTCGTGTAACGAGCTGAAATTGAAGCATATTGCAACACTTTCCTAGGAAAAAAACATGAAAAACGTGAGTGTTTGATATCATAAGAACGGTTCGTTTCCTATGAAGCTCGACTGTCTATAAAGACTCGACGTGCCAAAAGAAGATTCCCTCCTTTTGTTTGGTTTCGTCCGGGTTCTTCTGAGATGAGACTGCAGACAGAGAGCTGAGGTCGCTGCCAGTCAGAATGAAGCTCAAACATGAAAATGACTTATTGTTATTATTTCTATATGTTTTGTGAATGCAGCTCACCACGACTGTGAAGACACAAGGGGGGTGGGGGGGGCTGCATAGAGAGAGGGGAAGAGGACGGTTTCCCTCGATGAGGGTCATGTCTGGACCCCCGAGCAGCGCACACACACACACACAAACACATACACACACACACACACACACACACACACACACACAGTGAAATCTGTAAACATTATGAGAGAAGTCGACTCTCCTGCTGCCTCTGAGGACTCGCTGCTTCATGCATAATGCAGACTCAGAGTTTGACCGCTGGCCTGCAGCTGATTGGCCGTCTCGGGGTCGGGGGTAGGGGGCGTGGAGGGGGTGAACGGTCCATCTCCAGCAGCCTGGAGACCCAACACACACACACACACACACACACACACACACACACACACAGAAAGACAGATCGATGCAGGTGGACTGAGGTGCTGCAGGATTATCTGACCACATCGACTCGGTTTTACTTTCTTTGTTCACACGAGAACGAAGACGAGCAGATGAAAACCTCGAATCTCTGTTTTGTTGGTTTCTCCCACACAGGACCAACAGAAGCCTTTCACAGCCACCGTCGTCCCGTAAACGTGTCGTTTTCTTTCCCCCCGGCCACCCAGACGAGCCAGCGAGCGTTGCATATTGAATTAAAGCCGTTAACAGCGTCAGGGTGTTTGGGCGTTGTGAGATCGGTTCGTCAGAATCGGCTGAATTCGGGATCCCGACCGTTTCAGAGCGACAGGTGTTTCAGTTAAACGAGCGACCGTGTTGACTGGTGACCTTCAGCCCGAATGCGTCCGCGGTTGCTCGTAGAAACTCACCTAAATGTTTGGTAGATAATAAACACAGGTATTTAAAACTTGCGGAGTCTTTTACGAGCGACCGCGGCTCATTGAGTCACCAGTTAACACGGTCACTCGTCAAACTGAAACACCGGCTGCTACATCCCCGTTTACGAACTGTTAACGGGTATATACATTTATTCTACATGAGCAGCGCCCACAGCGCCCCCTAGAGGTGGCAGACCTGCCTACGGATTATTTTATATTTATATATTTTATTCATCTATCCTCTGGAGAGCAGAAACTATTCATCACAATCTGACATTCACCGTTTTATATATTCATGTACAGATAAATAAATAAATGTGGTTCTGTTGGAGAAAGTCATGAGGAGACATCCTCTGGGGAGCGAGAGTTTCCCCACTTTAGTTTGTTTTTCATCATTTATTATGAAAAGATTCAAGTCCGGGTTTTGTTGTAGCTCCCCCTAAAATAATTATGTTTCATGAATTTGACTTTATTGCCACTACAAGGAACGCACTTCGGTGAGCTCACAGGGCACGCAACATTTAAAATATCCCAAATATAACAATATATGCATCGAAGGGAGTTAGGAGTTGTGGAAATTTGAAGTTAAGGAACATTTTGTGTTCTTTCTATAGATTTATGACAAATGTTCTCTTTGTTTTATTGGCTTTTGGACCTGGTGAAATAAACTTACCTAGTTTAACTTATAGTATCTTGCAAAGTACAAATATAATTTATATATATTTTTATAAAGGCAGAAATGAGTAAATGGTTCATGATTTATGATGTAGAAAATGAGCAATACACAAAACCTCAAGAGAGTAAGTGTGTCGGAAATTAAAATATTCAAGATGTTTTTTTAATGTACTTTCTGCATTTCCATCAGAGTTACACTGCTAAGATGCGATTAGATAAGATAAGAAAAGATAACTTTATTCATCCGGAGGGAAACTTGTCGTGCAGCACCTGCAGAACGAAGTAGGAAAAGAATGCGAATAAACTAAATACGAACAAGAAAGATCATCAATAAGGTGCAAAAAAAAAAAAAAAAAACAGAAATACCAAGAGGTCGATGGCAGATGTCGTCAATATTATTGGTTTTACCGTAAAGAGTCAGCGGAGGAAGTCATTCGCTGCGTTCCAGCGGTCTTAAAACATGAAATAAAACCTCACGCGTGTGTTCGCAGCCGTTTAACTCGCTTTCGTCTTCACGTCCTCCGGTTTGCTTTTGAAAAACCAGCGCTGAGGTTTCTCTTTTTCCATCTTTAATGGAGACGTGCCCCATGATTTATTCAAATGACAAACCTCGACTTTCTCTCCTTTTTTCCTTTTTCCTGAGGTATTAGTCACTGGGTGCTAATGTCAGATTACTTTACTAGCCATTCTGCTCTTGATAAATGACTGAGACAGGCCGTAAAAAATAGATCAAAACCACTGGGATGAGAAGGAGGAGGAGGAGGAGGAAGGAAGGAGGCCGTTAAATCATTTCCCTCCGCCGCCCGACAGGCCTCGGAAAATGCCACCCATTATTTCTGTGCTTCGGCTAATCAAAGCTTCCAGAGTGATTAGGGAGGAGACGCAGCAGCACCTCCTCCTTCCTCCACCTTAACAAGCCATTATCACTCCGCTTCACCCGCTGAAATATGGAGCGCTCCGGCGCCCTCGCTACATCACGGGGCGGAGCGGAGGGCGCCTGGCTGTGTTATTACACCTTAAATATGTAATTAAGGATTTTTTTTTTTCTCAAGGAGCTGAGACGACAAAGAGCTGCGACAACAGGAACAGGAAGTCACTTGAGGGTCGGGGAAACGAGATGAAAAAAAAACAAAGAAATTCACAAACAAATAAGACATGACAGAAATAGAGTCAAAAGTTTTGGTTTAATTCAAATTTAGGAGATGGAGAGTCAAATTTTTACCAATCAAGTCAGAAATGTGAGACACGATATCAGAATATGGAGTTTGAAAGTCGAAAATTTAATAAAAAAAGTTTACTTTCTGATACAAAATTGTGGGTAAACGCAGGAAAATTTTTAAATTATGAGACACTGATTCAATGATACTTTATAAGTCAAATTAAACTACATACAAATATATTTCTTTGGAGTTTTTAACATAGTTAGTTAGTATCTGTGTTTTTGAAAGCCAATATTATTATTATTAATTTACAATAAAGCTACAATAAGTTACATCTTTTTAAAGACAAAAATACAAAACAAGGCTTAATAAGTATTAATTATGAGATACATTCAGAATTCAAAATCCGTTGGTGGTATGTACAACAACTATGAGATATGTTTATGTCAAAATTATGAATCAAAACTTTTATAAAAGTAAAACATTCAAAGAACAAGTTACAAGTCTTTCTAAGTCAAAACTGTGATGAATTATGTTAAAACATTGTTAGTTTGCGGTTCAAAATGAGACACAATGTCAGAATTTGTCCTTTGAATTTCACTTTAACTCAAATTGATGTGATGCTAAACTCTTTTTTCACTTTCTAATTAAAAAATTTAACTTTTTAATCAGTAAAACATGAAGTTCCAACTCAACATGATGAGAAACGATGTAAAATAAATTACTTTTATGTCAAAACAATGGGTATTTGACACCTTCTATTTCATTATTAGTTTCCTCTCAAAATTACGAGATACTGTGAAATATGAAACATTAGAAGTCAAAATTATGAGACATATTTCACTTTGTAAGCCAAGTAAGTATGTAATAAGAACTTTAAAAAAAAAAAAATCACTTTTTAAATCATAAATACTACTTTCGCTTTCCTGACATTTAAACTTTTTTGTCCTGTTGTTGAAGAAATTAGCTACTGAACTCTAAAAACTCCCCTAGAGGCTTCAACTTGAACTACAGCCACAATAGAAAAGAACATCTTAAACATGTAACGTTTGTCGTGAAGGTGAATCTGGAGAAAAGATCATAGGCTCATTAAAATATAAAGGGCTCATCCTCTGGAGAGCCGGAGGGAGATCAGAGATATTTCAGGACATTTTGAAATATCTCAAAAAAAAAAAAAAAACGTCATTAAATGTTTCTTCTCAAAACGCACAAAATTGTAGTTCTATTTCTTTAGTTTTCAAGCGTATAATGATATGATAAAACCGTATTCTGTTTCTTTTTCCTCTCTCATTTTAGAACAAAAACCACTTGAATTATTCACAGCGTGGGTCGAGCAGAGCGACATCTGCGCCGCGGTGACACTAAACCTGAAATAACTAAGTGAAGAACGGTGTCTGTGCATCAGAGTGTGAAGAAGACAATCAGCGGCCGGTTTCAAAAAGACGTTTTTAGAAGCTCGAGGACATTTAATGAAAAGAGTTTTGTTATTTAACTTTTTGGAAGTAGTCACTTGTTTATTTTTTAAGTACTTTGTGATTTCTGACATTTGCAACTAATGTCGTGGATTTTATTTTAATTTTCTGAAACTAGTAGAAAATAAATTATGTGTAGCATGAAATGAAAAAAGCTTCATACAAACATATATATATATTTTATTAATTTTTTTCAGATAGGAGGTTTTGCTCTTCGGCCATCGATATATATATATATGTTTATATATATAAAATGCACTGTTTGGAGAATACAAATAAAAACGTATTGTTTTCTTGCAGAATGCTATTTGTAAAGGATACCCAATACATAATACAAAATAAATTTACAGATAGGAGGTTTTGCACTTTGGCCACATATATATACATATACATATATATACAAATAAATAAATATATACATAAATATATATATATAAAAAAATGATATATATATAAATATATATATATATATACATATACATATACATATATATATATAAATAAATAAATATATACATAAATATATATATATATATATATATATATATAAAAAAATTATATATATATATATATATATATAAAAATTATATATATATATATATATATATATATATATAATTTAAGTAAGTAAGTTACGTTTGTTAAACTGTGTTGATCATTTTCAGGATATCATGTGAACAGTCACAATAACAACAGACGTGTAAATCACAGATGTCAGACTTTCCCACAATACATGTGAGCGCAGCAGGAAACAGGTGAAGGCTTTGTGTCATCAGGAACAGCTGGGTGGGCGGAGCCTGTTTACACCTGCAGGTAAGACACACCTGACACCTGTTGTTGTGACTCTCGGCGCCATGGTAACGCCTGACAAACACAATACCAAATGTTGACAGTTTGGAGAACATCAGTGTCCAAACTGTTCACTTGTGCGCGTTTGAGGTGTGTGTGTGTGTGTGTGTGTGTGTGTTTGTGTGTTTGTGTGTGTGTGTGTGTGTGTGTGTGTGTGTGTGTGTGTGTGTATGTGTGTGTGTGTGTGTGTGTGGCAAACAATAGGCGACGACCTTCCCTTGTGAAGACCCTGGAAATACAGGCAAACCTGTATTGTGGGGGCCCTAAAGTACTGATGAACCTCCATTGTGGAACTCTAGGAATCTCCATTGTGGGGACCTGAGGAACGTGATGAATCTCCCTTGTGGGGACCCTAAAAGTAGTGATGAATCACCCTTGTGGGGACCCTAAAAGTAGTGATGAAGCTCCCTTGTGGGGACCTAGAAGAAAGTGACACGCCGCCTTTGTGGGGTCCTAAAGAAAATGACCAAATATCATTGTGGGGACCCCAAATGTACTAATAAACCTCCCTTGTGGGGACCCTAAAGAAAGTGACCAAGCATCATTGTGGGGACCCTAAAGAAAGTGACCAAGCATCATTGTGGGGACCCTAAAGAAAGTGACCAAACATCATTGTGGGGAACCCAAAAGTAGTGACAAACCTCCTTTTTGAAGACATAAATGGAAGTGACAAATCTTCAATGTGAGGACCCTAAAGAAAGTGACCAACCATCATTGTGGGGACCCCAAAAGTACTAACAAACCTCCCTTGTGAGGACCCAAAAGAAAGTGGCAAACCATCATTGTGGGGACCCCAAAACTAGTGATGAACCTCCTTTGTGAAGACATTAAAGAAAGTGACCAACCATCATTGTGGGAACCCCAAAAGTAGTAACAAACCTCCCTTGTGGGGACCCTAAAGAAAGTGGCAAACCATCATTGTGGGGACCCCAAAACTAGTGACGAACCTCCTTTTTGAAGACATAAATGGAAGTGACAAATCTTCCATGTGAAGACATTAAAGAAAGTGGCAAACCTCCATTGTGGGGACCCCAAAAGTAGTGACAGTCCAGCAAAAGCAATGATGAAGCTCCTTTGTGGGGACCTCAAAGAAATTGATCAATTCAATTAATTTTTTAGAGCCCAAAGTCTCTCCACCCCCCAAAAAAACCCAACTACAACGTGACTAAACCGCCATTGTGAGGACCGTGAAACTAGTGATGAACCCTTGTGGGGACCCTAAAATCCTCCCATTGACATGCAGCCCTATATCCCCTAAATAAGAGGGGAGGGGTGGCTTGTAAAAAATAAATAAAACCATCTTAAAACATACAGTAAGAAACATTTGACATTGACAGCACCTGCAGATTAAAGTGAAGGAGTGCTTGTGTATTCATTACACATTGCTCTATTGCACTAAGATTTATAGGAGTTCAGCAGCTTGATGGAGGCTGTTACAAACTTCAAGCGGTTGGTTTTGCACTCCGGCACACGGACGCTGAGTGACTGCAATGATTTCTGTTTCATTGCTGCCTAAACGTACAGGCTCTGTCTGGGCTCATAGTCTTTCTTCACTATTACCTTTAAAGCTTCTTTTTTTTTTTTTTTTATGCATTAATTGCACTGCTAAGTTGCGAAACAATGCTGTAATTCCATATCTCATGATGCTCTCTAGAATTACCCTCAATCGCCTCAGGAAGTAAAGTCTCGGCTGAAGTCTGTTGCACGGATTATCAATGTGTGTTTTCCAGCAAAGGTCACAAGCTCATGATCGGACTGTCTCCTTTTTCTTTTTTTTTCGGGATGTTAAAACTAAGATGGTTAGTGTCAAACCAGTGCTAATGAAGAGCCATCCTCTGGGGACCATGAATGGATTAAATATTCGTTGAGATATTTCAACTATCGGACGGACGAACCTCCTCCTCGGAGCTGCAAATGTGACTGAAAATCCAAATGTGAAAGAAGACGGGATATTTAAAGCTTTAAAAAAATATATATATATATATATACTTGGAGTGTAAAAGTGCAGAATGTGTTAATTCGTGGTCATTTTTTTAAGGGAAAAAATAAATAAAAAAAACCTTCACATTATGGAGTTAACGTGGCCTTGAACAGTCTTGTTATCGAGGTTCAGAGAGGAGAAATGTGCCGGGTCATTATCATGGGCAGCGATCTCTCAGAGATGAGAGAGTCGGCTCTCGGTTTCCCCTCGATGGCAATTAGACGAGTGTGATGGGATGAACTTCACTGTTTTAGCCACGAGCGAAAAACTCTGCTGTCAGGCTGCTGCTGACAACCAGAGGAGAGAGGAATCAAATAAATCTGCAGCTTGGCTCCACGTAATCCACTCTGAGAGGCTGCAGTACTGAAGGAAGTATCCCCTTCTGCAGTACAAGTACCACTACCACGACAGAATAAAACACTCTGTCACGGGTTACGAGATGAGCCTGATAATACTCTATATCCGTGATATTAAAAATACATTAATGAGCCGCACGTTCATTATCATAAAAAATAAATAAAGACAATAAAATTAGGATGAATTAAACAAATCTGAAGGCAGCTCACACACACACACACACACACAATATATATATATATATATAATATATATATATAATCAAATGGTTTAATAAGGAAAGATAAGAAAATATAAATATTACAATTATAAAATTAGGACGAATTAAACAAATCTGAGCAGCTCACACACAATATATATATATATATATATATATATATATTTATATATATATATTTATATGTGTATATATGTATATATTATATTATATATATATATTTATATGTGTATATATATATATATATATATATATATAATCAAATAGTTTAATAAGGAAAGATAAGAAAATGTAAATATTACAATTATAAAATTAGGACTAATTAAAAAATTGGCATGACTGATTCTTTCCTTTTGTGTGCAACTGTCAACGATGATTAAAAAGAAACTCTGGCATGGTATTAAGTAAAAACACTAATACCACAGACTACTAGTACTATAATTAGAGCCCTGCATTCAAAATTACATTTAAGTAAACGTACAAAAGAAATGAATCCACCCGTTTGTGGAGTGAAGTGTCTCCTGTGTCTGGTATCTGATTTTATTTTACATTATTAGATTTTAAGAACGATGCATATAAGACATAGTAAGAAAAACATAGCATAGCATAACTTTTCCATTTTAGTTCGACTATATATGTAGTTATTTTACATTGTAGTCGACATTTGTGGTGATGCAGAAACAAAGTGATCTCACAGAAATGCGTTTAACGGCGCGTGACGCGGTGGAGGATCGTAATGCGTTGGAATTACGTGACACCATGTGGGAAACTATTTAGGTTTAGGCAACAAAAGCACTTTGCTTAGGAAAAGAAAACATCATGGTTTTGGTTAATATAACTTTACGTAGCAGGCGTGATTTAAAAGCAAGTGAACTTTGCCTTTTGGTTTTAAATGCGACATGAACGCCGGTCTCCTGGGTGAAAGTCTGCTTGACCGTGACTTTGATTTAAACATATTTTCTGTTGAATCCGGGGATTCGTGCGTCCATCATGACACGATATGTTAAGATTTTATTGTTTTGAATGAAAAACTACCAGTAACTCCAGCTGTGAGAAACAGTACATTTGCAGACCTCTAGCCACGAGAACAGATTGTAGTTACAGTGTGGTACTAGTAGTTTTATGGTAACAGAGTGTATTTACAGTGTGGTACTAGTAGTTTCACCCTAACCGAGTATTTTTACAGTGTGGTACTAGTAGTTTTACCCTAACCGAGTATTTTTACAGTGTGGTACTAGTAGTTTTACAGTAACAGAGTGTATTTACCATGTGGTACTAGTAGTTTTACGGTAACAGAATGTATTTACAGCGTGGTAATTGTACTTTTACAAGAACAGAGTGTATTTGCAGTGTGGTACCAGTCGTTTTACGGTAACAGATTGTATTTACAGTGTGGTACTAGTAGTTTTACGGTAACAGATTGTATTTACAGTGTGGTACTAGTAGTTTTACGGTAACAGACTGTATTTACCATGTGGTACTAGTAGTTTTACAGTAACAGATTGTATTTACAGTGTGGTACTAGTAGTTTTGGTAACAGATTATTTACAGTGTGGTACTAGTAGTTTTACGATAACAGAGTGTATTTGCAGTGTGGTACTAGTCTTTTTACGAGAACAGATTGTATTTACAGTGTGGTACTAGTAGTTTTACGGTAACAGACTGTATTACCATGTGGTACTAGTAGTTTTACGGTAAGATTGTATTTCAGTGTGGTACTAGTAGTTTACAGTAACAAGATGTATTTACAGTGGTAATTTTAGTTTTACGGTAACAGAGTGTATTTACAGTGTGGTACTAGTAGTTTTACAGTAACAGAATGTATTTCAGCGTGGTAATTGTACTTTTACGGTAACAGAGTGTATTTACAGTGTGGTACCAGTCGTTTTACCCTAACAGAGTATTTTTACAGTGCGGTACCAGTCGTTTTACCCTAACAGAGTATTTTTACAGTGCGGTACCAGTCGTTTTACCCTAACAGAGTATTTTTACAGTGTGGTACCAGTCGTTTTACCCTAACAGAGTATTTTTACAGTGTGGTACTTGTTCTTTCACTGTAGCAGAGTAGGTATCACAGTGTAGTACTAGTACTTTTACTGTAGCAAAGGATCTGAATACTTACCCTGTAAACTGAAGGTCACAATAGGAAGAGATGGACTTTAAGTTTCCTCACAGCTCAGAGGAAACTCTCTGAGGCTGCAAACTGCCAATAAGTCGTACATTATTTACGTCAGCTGAGGGAGCTGCTGCCAAAACACAATCCGAGCCAGAAAGTTTCCAGTTCAGCTCTGTCGGGGATAATAGTGCTAATAATGAAAGACTGTCACGACGCTGTATACATGAAATCTGTTTGATAAGACGAACATGTGGCTGCTTCACATTCACAGCAGGAAAAATAAGATCATTCTTTATATAAAATTATGTTTTTAATGTTCAATGATACAGTTGAGGTTCTTGATTTTCATACAATCTCAGTTAAAGATTTGACGGAGATCGAACTGATCCAAACAGAAACTCACATTTGTTTTTTTACTGGTTTGTTCAAACCAGTAAAAATACATAAACCTGTTCCTGTTAGTTTGTGAAGCAGAAGAGAAGCAGTGTGAAGATGAACCGAGGTCTTCCTCAGTGTGAAGGTTCATGGTGAGGTGAACAGGTGAGTGGTGTCGGGTCTTCATCATTAGGACTAATTAAACACTTCTGAAGGCAGCACACACACACAC
Source organism: Ophiodon elongatus (assembly GCA_016806645.1). NCBI lineage: Eukaryota > Metazoa > Chordata > Actinopteri > Perciformes > Hexagrammidae > Ophiodon > Ophiodon elongatus. The sequence goes on along the minus strand of JACSYO010000893.1, from coordinate 58 downwards.
ACACACACACACACACACACATATATATATAAATATATATATATATATATATATATAT